>CM059425.1:222183126-222730626 GCA_030390025.1 Squalus acanthias
TATTTAATTGGAGAAAATTTTTGCTCATCCAGAACTGTATGTTGGACAAGCAGTCTAACAATTTAGACACCGTGGAGGGGTCGAGAGAAGAAGTAGTGAGGTAGAGCTGGGTGTCGTCAGCATACATGTGGAAACTGACGCTGTGTTTTCAGATAATGTCGCCAAGGGGCAACATGTAGATGAGAAATAGGAGGGGGCTAAGGATAGATCCTTGGGGGACACCAGAGGTAATGATGCGGGAGTGGGAAGAGAAGCCATTGCAGGTGATTCTCTGGTTACGATTAGATAGATAAGAATGGAACCAGGTGAGTGCAGTCCCACCCAGCTGGACGACAGTGGAGAGGCGTTAGATAAGGATGGAGTGGTCAACCATGTCAAAGGCTGCAGACAGGTCAAGAAGGACGAGGAGGGATAGTTGACCTTTGTCACAGTCACAAAGGATGTAATTTGTGACATTGAGGAGAGTCGTTTCGGTACTGTGGCGAGGGCGGAAACCTGATTGGAGGGATTCAAACATGGAATTGCGGGAAAGATGGACACGGAATTGGCAGGCAACAACACGTTCAAGGACTTTGGAGAGGAAAGGGAGGTTGGAGATGGGGCGGTAGTTTGCAAGGACGGAGGGATCAAGGTTTGATTTGTTGAGGTGAGGAGTGATAACAGCAGATTTGAGGGAGAGGGGGACAGTACCTGAGGAGAGAGAACCGTTAACAATATCAGCTAACATGGGAGCCAGAAAAGGAAGTTGGGTAGTCAGCAGTTTGGTGGGAATAGGGTCAAGGGAGCAGGAATTGGGTCTCACAGACAAGATGAGCGCAGAGAGATCATGAGGGGAGATCGTAGAGAAACTGGAGAAAGATGTGAGTTCAGGGCTAGGGCAGAGGGGAACCTTAGAGGAAGTTTGGCCCAGTGGGCTAGGGGAACATAAGAACATAAGAAACAGGAGCAGGAGTAGGCCAATCGGCCCCTCGAGCCTGCTCCGCCATTCAATAAGATCATGGCTGATCCAATCTTGGCCTCAACACCACTTTCCCGCTCTCTCCCCATACCCCTTGACTCCCTTGTAGTTCAAATGTCTGTCAATCTCCGCCTTGAATATATTCAGTGACTCCGCCTCCACAGCTCTCTGGGGTAGAGAATTCCAAAGATTCACGACCCTCTGAGAGAAGAAATTCCTCCTCATCTCCGTCTTAAATGGGGGACCTCTTATTCTGAAACTATGCCCCCTAGTTCTAGATACCCCCACTAGGGGAAACATCCTCTCAGCATTCACCCTGTCAATCCCCCTCAGAAACTTATGTGTTTCAATAAGATCACCTCTCATTCTTCTAAACTCCAATGAGTATAGGCCCAACCTGCTCAACCTTTCGTCATACGTCAACCCCTTCATCCCAGGAATCAACCTAGTGAACCTTCTCTGCACTGCCTCCAATTCAAGTATATCCTTCCTTAAATATGGAGACCAAAACTGTACACAGTACTCCAGGTGCAGTCTCACCAGCGCCCTGTAAAGTTGCATCAAAACTTCCCTACTTTTATACTCCATACTCCATTAGCCTTCCTAATTACTTGCTGTACTTGCATGCTAACTTTTTGTGTTTCATGTACTAGGACCCCCAGATCCCTTTGTACCGCAGCATTTTGTAGTCTCACTCCATTTAAATAATAATTTGCTTTTTCATTCTTCCTTCCAAAGTGGATAACCTCACATTTTCCCACATTATACTCCATCTGCCAAATTTTTGCCCACTCACTTAACCTATCTATATCCCTTTGCAGACTCTTGTGTCCTCCTCACAACTTGCTAATCCACCTATCTTTGTATCATCAGCAAATTTGGCTACAGTGCACTCGGTCCCTTCATCCAAGTCATTAATATAGATTGTAAATAGTTGAGGCCCCAGCACTGATCCCTGTGGCACCCCACTAGTTACTGGTTGCCAACCGGAAAATGACCCATTTATCCCGACTCTCTGTTTTCTGTTAGTTAGCCACTCCCCTATCAATGCCAAAATATTACCCCCAACCCCATGCACTCTTATCTTGTGCAGTAACCTTTTATGTGGCACCTTATCGAATGCCTTCTGGAAATCCAAATACACCACACCCACTGGTTCACCTTTATCCACCCTGTTTGTTACATCCTCAAAGAACTCTAGCAAATTTGTCAAACATGATTTCCCTTTCATAAAGCCATGTTGACTCTGCTTGATTGTCATATGTTTTTCTAAGGGAAGGAAGGGAAGTGGCAGAGGCAGCTGAATGGATGGTCTCAATCTTAGAGACAAAGAAGTCCATGAGCTCCTCACATTTGTTATCGGAGGTGAGGATGGAGGAGACGGGAGAGGGGTTTAAGAAGACAGGTTAGCAGTAGAGAATAGGAGCCGGGGTTTATCTTTGCATTCCAGAATGATTCTGGAATAGTGAGCAGTTTTGGCAGATGAGTGCAGGGCCCGATAGTGCTGGATATGTGACCCAGCCAGTTCTGGCGGTGAATGGCTAAACTAGTTGTCCGCCATATCCGTTCGAGTCTGCGTCCCTTGGACTTGAGGGAGCGAAGATGTGGGCCGTACCAGGGGGAACGGCCAGGATGAGAGTGAGTAATGGTTTTAATAGGGACTAGGGCATCAAAGGTGGTGGTGAGGGTGTGGTGAGGAAGATACTACATCATTTCAATTATAATTACACTTTAACTTCGATCAATTATGCTACATCTATATGCTCCTCACGGAACAGGCTTGAGGAGCTGAATGGCCTATTCCTGTTCCTACGTCCCTTCTCCACAGGAACAATGTTATGCAGGTCTGTACAAGGTATCCAGGGAGCTACCACAATGCTTTTCTCCTGAGACAGTTTACCTTCCCCCCCAATATTCGACCCTGTGAGGAATGTGACAGGATGGCTGCTGGGGGATAAGAGATACCCCCTTGCCACCTGGCTGATGACACCCCTGCACAACCCCCCCATGCCCAAGCAGCACAGATACAATCGAAGCCAGGGTAAAATCAGGATCATTATAGAGCATACTATAGCGATGCTGAAGCAGAGCTTCAGGTGTTTTGACCACTCAGGTGGGTCCCTGCAATATATCCCAGATATTCGCAGTCTCACGCATCTTTGTAGTGTGCTGTATATTGCACAACATTGCATTACAGGGAGGCCTGCATTTGAAGGAGGCAGTGCTCACCAGACAAGGAAGAGCATGGGAATGAGAGGAAGCAGCAGAGGAAGGAAGGCCAGCTCAATGCCTTGCAGCAAGAGAGGTGAGACATCAGCTCATAACTCAATGATTCCGCTGAGCAGCTCACACCACTGTCCTGAGAACTTAGACAGCACACTTACGCATAACAGTTCTTGTTATGTCCTTCGCCCCCCTTTCAGCACTGAAGCACATGGAAACCATTCAAGCTATTTCTATATCAATGGCATTCTGACAATGCATGTCAGTAAGAAGTGCAGGAGGCCAAAGAGCACCACATTTCTTTGATAGTGACAGTAGAAATTCTCCTGGAGGAAGTGAGGCAGAGGATGGGGCCCCTCTTCAGCAGTGAGTGTCACAGATGCACAACAAGAGTGGCCCAGAGCAAAATTAAAGCAGGTGTGCAACAGTGTGAATACCATGAGCAACATCCCTGGAGGCAACGTAGGAATTGGTATAATGACCTTACTAGGTCAGCCAAGGTAGGAAAATACCTTCCATTAATACAGTGTAGTAATGTATGGAACTTACAATTACCTCCTTCTGATATTGGAGCCAAAAATCCGCAGTGCTTTTGGTGTATTTCTGCAGTAACTCTGGCAGGAGTCTGGCAGAACGGCTGCAAATTCAGAGTAATCCAGCGTCCAGCCTTGTAATGATACCACACTGCAGATCAAAATGACAAATGTGATCAAGGTGATTAATAGAAAACATAATAAATTCCTTCCATTCATTTCTCACCCAGGTGATCAACCATAGTGTTTTTCTTTAAAGAAGGTTCACTAACTCTACTGCTCCTACCAGGTGCTCCTGCAGTGGCCTGAGCAGAGCTGGTGGAAGGGGCTGTTCATCATGTGGGGACCCTCGAGAAGCTCGTGACTGGTGTTTTCTGGGTGCACAAGCCTGTGAGGGTGGGAGTGTTAATGTGCAATTGTGCTGGCATCCTGATAGATACCATCATGTACATCAAAGAGTCAAACCCACAGAACCCAGACATCTTGGTTTAGAAGTTATTCAAACATTTCTTGCAATGCTAATGCTGAAATTGTCCCTCTCCTTTCTCCCCTGGAAAACTATATGGAATTTATTTTAACAGATTTAGAACTGCAGGACCATCTCTGCACAAAAATAAAAAAATAAAAATTCAAATGTATTTGCTTTGCAAATCATATTCTGAATTAAGTAATATTATTCCCCAATCTGTTTTATAATATTCAACTTTAGATGCTCCGTGGCAGAAAGCAACAAAGGACTCATTAATGAAAATGTTGAAAAAACATTTGAAACCATGTGCTTCACAGAGCCTATTATTTAATCATTCTGAATTAACAATGAAGGGAAGCTAATGGAAAGGAGGCTATCACTTTAAGCGCACGTACAGTGCATGAAAGGGAAGGGAATTTTAATTAGCTGGGTTCAAGCCTTTTTGACAAAGGTTAAGTGTGGAGTTATCCAGTTAGTGGGAGAATCTATTATGTGCAGATAACAACATTTCATTTTCATTACTGTGAATTTTACCTATTCATTTGTAGTCATATAGGCAGTATTAGTGAGAGCACAGAATTATTTCACCACCCCACCCATTGTTTTCATACAAAGTTTTGATAAATTTGTAGCAAAACTTTAAGCTATTTTTCTACTCTGTTTCCTATACTATATGTACACATGTAGGTCGTGCAATAGCCTGGTTAGATGCAGAGTAACTCTACCCTTAACAATGTACCTTAGCCCTCCCTTCAGAAGTGCTCCCTTACTGGACAAATGTGGCATTTTCTCATTTTCCACCTCAGCCATCCTGTAGGTTTTCTTATCAAGATTTCCAAATTAGGGCACTTTTATTCCCACTGGACTGAGACTGCCCTAAGCTAATTTCACACAAGATCCTCATAGCCATCAACAGAAGAGACTTACATGCCATTAGGCTAGATTGAACCTAGGTCCCACAGATAAAAGACACACATAATTCTTGACTAGACATTAGGAAAGTATTTTGAACAAAAGTTACTCCTACTAGAATCTGTTTTTATTAAGGAAAAGAAATATGATGCAATGCTTGGAGTAATTAGAGCAAAATTCTTGGAAAAAGAAAAAGGAACATTCCTGAATAATTAAAAATTTAAAAATTCCTGCAAATCAATAAACTGTAACAACTTAAATGCAAAACTTTATCTTTCTGGATTTAAACTAAATCAACACACAGCAGGGATCAAATCTCGATCTTCCTTAATGAGTTATCACAACAACACGCTAAGCAAACATACATACTTTTCAACCTAACAAGTTAAAGCTAATTTAGTCCCTTCCAGTAGCAGTGAGCTGCTTGAAGTACATTTTTCTACATTTTCTATGAAACATTTATTTTTACTTGAAACACAATAGGCCATAATTCCATGGCCCATTCCGTGCAAACCCACTGTTACTCTGGGTCCAAACCTGCACTACCAGTAAATAAACTACCTAGGTGATAGGCTTAAAGGGATCTGAGAATGGTAGTACACTCAACAAATAGCATGTCCGGTAACTGCAGAGCAAAAAAAAAAAATTGCTAAATCAGTAGAATAAAAATCTGAGGCCTCCATGCTGAAATTACAGTGCTCTGGTCAAGATACAATTTAAGTTCAGTGTTAAATTCTGGTCACTGAGGAACAAGAGACACATGGGCTCACGGTGGCATAGTGGTTAGCACTGGTGCCTCACAGCGCCAGAGACCCGGGTTTCGAATCTGGCCTCGGGTGACTGTCTGTGTGGAGTTTGCACATTCTCCCCGTGTCTGCGTGGGTTTCCTCCGGGTGCTCCGGTTTCCTCCCACAGTCCAAAAATGTGCGGGTTAGGTTGATTTGGCTATGATAAATTGACCCTTAGTGTTAGGGGGGTATTAAATATGTGGGGTTACAGGGATAGGATGGGATATGTTAGGGGGAATTAAATACGTGGGGTTACGGGGATAGGGTGGGATATGTGTCGGTGCAGGCTCGATGGGGATTATGTGTGAGAAAGCAGGGACAGGGTACTGGATTTGGATGATCAGCCATGATCGTATTGAATGGTGGAGCAGGCTCGACGGGCCGAATGGCCTACTCCTGCTCCTAGTTTCTATGTTTCAGAGAATGGGCATAAGACTAAGTTATGAGGAAAGGCTAGAAAAATGCAAACTTTTAGCCTAGAAATGAGGTGAATGATAGGATACTTGTACAAGTATAGAATTGTACAATACTAAGCAGAATATTAAAGTACTTAAGGACTAAGAGGTCACAGGTACAAACGGCTAAAGGCAAGGTCAGAAAAACATTTCTTAATGCAGAAGGCGTTTAATACATGGAATGGTCTACTGAGTAGGATGGTGGAAGCAGAAATTCTGGAAGTATTCAAGAGGCAGGTTAATAATTTGATAGGGGCCCATAGGTTTCTATATAGAGCGATGGGCTGTATGCCCTCCCTCTTCCTACTTGTGATCTTTATGAACATTTAAAATAAGAAACATTGCAGAAAATTGATAATACAGACAAAACTATTTCAACAAATCTCCTGGAAAAGTGAAAAATCACTGAAATAATTCCAGGGATAACGAAAATGTTTTTGGAAAATAATTCCTGGAAAATGGTAAAATTAGAACAAGCCAAAGGCAAAGCTTTTTGACTCAAACAAACCAACTTATTATACACCAGAGGACTGAAGTTAGGATTCTATTGACTGATGTCATTCAGTGCTGCACACCCACACTGTTCAGCACCGAACCACTAGAGAAATTGGAATAATTCCTTCTCAAAGTGAGTAACAACTACCAGTTTTGACTCAAACATAATAGAGGTGATTTTAACTCCCTTCACCACAAGGAAACGGGTCAGTAGTGGAGTTAAAATCTCTTACCGCCCAGTTCCCGCTTACTCCCTACCTGCCGCCATTTTAACCCCAGAGTTTTCTTAGTCGGCTAAGGCACCTGCCTGAAGTAGGCAGGAGCCTTAGCCTCAGAGGTACTGAGAATCAAATTTAACACAGACACCTGCATGGTCCATGGAAGTGACTACATCATAGACTGCAGAGTGCTGCTTCCCTGCGGCAGAACGCCACACAAGCTGGAAACTGACTCCTCTAAACAATCAGACATGGTGCGGCAGCTCCTTGGCAGGCCTTCCAATACATCAGACAATTGCATGAGTGCAGAAAGCAGCTTTTTATTTGAAGGTTGGGCCCTTGAAGTCTGCATCTCTGTCCTCCTCAGCAGAGCTTGGAGATGAGCGTTTCCTCTGGTGAACCGTCTCTTGAGCTGTCCTTTCCATTAACCCATGCTCCTGCTCATTTTGCTGTGTGAGTCACCAAGAGCAGACCCCACTAACTCGCTATCTAACTCACCTGGGGTGACAAGTTCTGTGCTACTGCTTGGGAGTGAGACAGCAAGTGTTGATGCTTCTTCTGAAAGGTTGTCTTCCTCCAAGTCCTCTTCCACTGGTTCCAGGTATTGAAAAGGACCTAGGAAAAAGGGAGAGGGATAAATTTTAACATAGCACTGAAAGATTAGACAGTAGCAGATGGTTGGCATTACTATGCAGCATAAAGTAGCCAAGCTGCTTGAATGAGTGATTGCATGAGGTCAATGAAAGGGCACAGTCAATCGGTAGACACCCTGCTGAGTGCAGCCTCCAGCCTCGCCATCACTGATGCTCTTGTTATGGATGGTCCGACTATATCATTGGCTGCCAGCTCCATCTGGGTGAAGGCCTGGATGCTTGTTGGTTCTACCCCAATTTTGTGCCTTTCCCTTGTGTCATCAGCCATTAAAGAGAGGGAAGGTTAGTGAATGGCTGCTGAAAAGGGATGTGTATATGTCTGGGGCTTCTTTATATGGTATGCATGTTGAGAGTGAGAAGCAGCAAGTTGCCAGCAGGATGTGAAGGTGGTCAATTGAACAAAAATGGCTGGACTGTGAAATGAGAAAGCAGTCATCAGAGGAATGCAATGTTTAGCATTTGTTATTACATGAAAACAGAATGCTGTTTGTGCCTCTTGTGAAGGCAGCAAGTAACAGGTGAGTGTATGACTGGAATGAGAAGGTGAGTTGGTGCAGTATCCCCCTGTGATTGATGAAGAAGCATGTCATGTGTGAGAGGGAAGTATACAGGGTGCTGGGGTGGAGGCCAAGTGATGTGGCCATGGCCAGGTGTAATGCAGAGAAATGTAAATAGAAAGACCTGTACTCACTCTTGTCGGTCTTTGAACTCCTTCCGGTATTGAATCTGGGTCCGGGGGTGATGCTGTGGGCATTGATAATGTCTGCCACCTCTCTCCATGCAGAGTCTACTTAGGCACCTTCCTGCCATCAGATGGGAGGAGTATCTCCCTCTGTTCCCTCACCTCCTCAACCAACGCCTCAACTGTTAAGTCAGAGAACCCAAGCGCTGTTCTCTAACTCATTCTTTACACCTCTCAGATCAGCCTGAATAAAATGTTGACAATCGATTGCAACATCCTGTCAAAAGATGTATTCACACTTTAAATACTGAGTGGGTGGCCTGCAGGAAATCCTGCCCTCCAATTGGGTGGGTTGCCTGTCACCGCCATGATTGCATGGGCAGCCCGCTAATCAAATTCAAATGAGGCCCAACCATTAAATTGATCCAGGCCTGACACTGATGGCACAGGCAGGTGGTGCGGCCACCCTACCCACTGCCCACTGCCCACCATAAAACTGCTGGCTGATAAAATCTCCCTGAATACATCAACGGTAAATTTACCATCCAAAGTTTAAGAGATAGGTTCATAAACTAATGCGAAATTTACAAATTGTGTTCCACAGGGTAGAACATCTTTGCCATCTTCCATTCTACCCAAAATAACTCCATGGCCAATTTTAATCTTTTTAAAATCATTTTAGGCGTATGGAATATATTTCCAAAACTAAAACATACCACCTACTTTGGCGACGGTTATTGTAGGACTGGGGCCGTTGTGCCCAGAAATAAATCTTTTGATTTTGAAGATCATTTGAGTATCTTGAGTGCTACAGTTGAAAACTGGGGTTTCCATTGTGTAACAGTGCTCAACATTGCTCTCCATCCTCTGCGAGCTGTGCAGAGTGGAAAAGAATGTCATTTGCAAGGGTCAAGTGCCTTATTTACAGTAATCAAGGTGGTTTCCTTTTCCAATGATTATCTTATTATTTTAGATGTCTTACTTTTCTGCTAGTGAATTTTTTATGTCACCATCCTTTGTGCTAGAGTAAAGATTGGTCAGCGGATTGCTTTTCCCAAAACCAGTCGAAAAATCTCACTGCAATCACCCTAGATGATCTCACCCAGTATGTTTAAGCTTGTTGTTTTCTTTTGTAATTCATCCCAATTTATATCCCACTGTCATTGGTCCCGACATGTCTCTGCCCTCCTGCCAATGGGAGGGTGGGTGGATAGCGTGCTCACAGACCATGCCAATGGGTGGGTGGGTGGATAGCGTGCTCACAGACCATGCCAATGGGTGGGTGGGTGGATAGCATGCTCACAGACCATGCCAATGGGTGGGTGGGTGGGTGGATAGCATGCTCACAGACCATGCCAATGGGTGGGTGGGTGGATAGCATGCTCACAGGCCATGCCAATGGGTGGGTGGGTGGATAGTGTGCTCTCAGACCATGCCAATGGGTGGGTGGGTGGATGGCATGTTCACAGACCATGCCAATGGGTGGGTGGGTGGATGGCATGTTCACAGACCATGCCAATGGGTGGGTGGGTGGATGGCGTTCTCACAGACCATGCCAATTATATCTATTTTGGTAGCTAGGGAGCTCACAGTTGAGGACTGCCCTGTTAATTTTCCTGTCCACGCGGGAGGTTTTTGCCTCGTCCCGACTCCTCCACACATGGCACAACTTAGAGGGATTCAGCCTTTGTCCTCCGTGTGGTGACGTGCATTGTTACTCCAGCATAATATAGTGCCACTGCTCTGCTTGGAGTTGCCTTTTGAATCACAGCAGGGAGAGATGCTGCTGTATCAACATAGCATTTCAATTTAAAAATGTAAAGCTTTCCTATAATGACTCTTTTCAACAGCTTCCAACCTAAAGATATGTTTGCAGAATCAGAGAATTCTACCATTTAGTTATGGTAACTGCCTATCAGTAATATTATATTACTGCAGGTGATGTTACTGACAGATTACTAGTTACTAGTGAGGATCACATTGCTGCACTTTTCTGAGATCAGCACATAAATACAAGGTTAAAACCTACTCTGTGCAAAATCAGAATGATCACAGTGGCCTGTAGCTCCTATTCTGGTTCAGTTGTGATTAGCCTTTGATTACATCATATTGAACGACAGTTAACAATTGACAGTTGACAGTTAACAATTAGTCAGTCCTTATGGGCTGTGTTCCATCGCCATATAACATTATAGTTACCAACTCCCTAGCTTTACTCTTAGATTGCTCAGCCTTTTAGACCTTATAAAGTTAAATCTTTAATTTCTGAAAATGGACAACCTCAATTTGTCCAGCATGTCCTTAGCAATAAACATTTCTTCAACGTTGATTAAATGCCTGCAGCCTTGGCATTTAATCAGCGAGGGAACTCTTTACTGCCGTGTATACACTGATAAATGGAAGTTATTGTGTAGTTCACTCAATATTTAACCCTTAGGATTCATGGAAAGAATGCAATTTTGGTGCAATGCTGAATTAAATTATTTCCTGTTAGAAATTGTGCATGTTACTAGTTATTCCAAGGGGTTATTCCAAGGAGTCTGTATAGCTACTTTCAGAGAACCATAATTGATCATATTTTGTGTTCAATGTGAGTGCTTTTAAAAAAGAACAATGAACTTAAAACGCAGAGAAATCCTAATTATCCATGTATCAGTCAGCAGCGTGACATCTGTGACAAAAGGTTCTTAATGATCTATCACTGTCACTGAAAGGAAATTGTCAACTTGGAAACTTTTTTTAACTGTATATATGTCATAATAAAAATTATTGTAATCGATGACATTTCAAGATAATCCAGTTGAAAGCAACTATAACAGTGTAGTTCCCTGGAACTCTCTCCCCTGCATCACTTGCAGGAGACAGTATTAGAGCATGGGTACTCTGTTGTTTTTGGTACCTCCTCGTCTGAGCAGATCCTGTGTATTCGCAGGGCTTGTCCATAGGGGATGGCTTCTTTAACGTGGTTAGGGTGGAAGCTGGAGAAGTGGAGCATCGTGAGGTACGGACAACCTCACGATGCTCCACTTCTCCAGCTTCCACCCTAACCACGTTAAAGAAGCCATCCCCTATGGACAAGCCCTGCGAATACACAGGATCTGCTCAGACGAGGAGGAACGCGATGGACACCTACGGACACTGAAAGACGCCCTCGTAAGAACGGGATATGACGCTCGACTCGTCGATCGACAGTTCCGACGGGCCACAGCGAAAAACCGCATAGACCTCCTCAGAAGGCGAACACGGGACACAACCAACAGAGTACCCTACGTTGTCCAGTACTTCCCCGGAGCGGAGAAACTACGCCATGTTCTTCGCAGCCTTCAACATGTCATCGATGACGACAAACACCTTGCTAAGGCCATCCCCACGCCTCCACTACTCGCCTTTAAGCAGCCGCCTAACCTCAAAAGTACCATCGTTCGCAGCAAATTACCCAGCTGTCAGGAGAACAGCGACCACGACACCACACAACCCTACCACGGCAACCTCTGCAAGACATGCCAGATCATCAACACGGATACCGTCATCACACGTGAGGACACTACCCACCAGGTACATGGTACATACTCATGTGACTCGGCCAACGTTGTCTACCTGATACGTTGCAGGAAAGGATGCCCCAGAGCATGGTACATCGGCGAGACCATGCAGACACTGAGACAACGTATGAACGGACACCGCGCAACAATCGCCAGGCAGGATTGTTACCTCCCAGTCGGGGAACACTTCAGCAGTCAAGTACATTCAGCCTCGGATCTGCAGGTTAGTGTTCTCCAAGGCGGCCTTCGAGATACACGACAACGCAAAATCATCGAGCAGAAACTGATAGCCAAGTTCCGCACCCATGAGGACGGCCTCAATAGGGATATCGGGTTCATGTCACGCTACAGAACGTGACTCGACATCGTTGTCTGTCTTTCCAGTTTTTAAAAAAAACCACAAAAAAACAAACCCAAAAAAAAGTTAAAAGCTCAACTGCAGACAGCAGGATTTGACACGTTGGACCCCCTGTGATCCATCTCATTGTCTTGGCTGTGCTCTGGTGTGTCTTTGAAGTAATGCTTCCCTGAAAGATTGTATCTCTGCAGTTTCTGTGTTTATATACTGTGTAATATTGTAGATTCCTTCATTGCACCTTTACCTGACGAAGGGGCGACAGCTCCGAAAGCTTGTAATTTTAAATAAATCTGTTGGACTATAACCTGGTGTTGTGCGACTTCTCATTTTTGTCCACCCCAGTCCAACACCGGCATCTCCGCATCATGACCAACTTTGTGTCAGGAAGTGACGGTTAACTTTCCACATGAAGTGCGTACAATGGAAAAAAGTTCCAGGTATCTGAGAGGGAGAACCAAGTGATTTGTGAAGCTTCACTGCTAATATTCTATGTGGGCTTGTTGTTTTGATTTGATACGGAATATTGAGCTGCAGTTGTGTGACAAGTGAAACTTTACATTTGAAATTTTGCAATGCTTGTTTATTTTATAATACATTCTGACCAATTGGACCAATAAAATATTTTGCATTTATGTGTATTGATGGGTGTTTGACAACACAAATCAAGAACAGCAAAAAAAAGGGTTAATTTAAAGGAGGGAAATCCTGGAAGGACTGTACCATCATTCAAGTAAGGAGGGCGGGTCTGTATAAAAAGTCTTGCATTTAGACATTATACACGAACAAGAGCTCTTATGCGCCAATAAGTCCTGTTCCAGAAATGTTGGTATAGAAAGAAAGCAAGATTAATATTTTTTGAGTTTTGGGCTATTGATTTTTAGTACAAAACCCACCTCCTAGTTTGTTTGATTTTGATAGATAAGGTCCAAGTTGTTCATTCTGTCTGGAATGTATGATATCATTTGTATTCATTTTTAGCTGGTGGCAGAGAAGCAAACAGGAGGATGCAGGGTCAGGAAAGGCCTATAGAGGTAAGTTTTTTTTCACTTTTTAAAAAAGCTTTCCTTGTGGGCCCAGGAGGAGCAGGATTACTCCTCTGGGCACTAGAAGGAAAGTTTAGGCCTCCCCTGCCCGAGGCTCCCTCTTTCTTGATCTCAAGACCATTCCCAAACTCTCTCCCTGTGACTTACCCGAGTGCTGGGGACCGTTCCCTGCGGCCTCCTGCCACCCGACATTCTGCTCGCTGGCCCGCTGCTTGGGGACATGCAGATGAGGCCTGGGCGCTGCCTGATCAGAGGCCGGATTCTGCAGGTCTCCTTCATCGACTGATTGACTACGGGAGCAGCACATTCTACCCACCCTACCAGATGACACCTTAGTGGACCTCTTTGGCCCAGCAAGAGTTTATCATGAAGCATCACCTGAGTGAAAATAAATGAGTGCCAAACAGTTGCTTCCTTTCCTGAAAGACTGTCAACAGGAATAGAGCACGACATAACTGCACAGTATATTTCAAACAAACCATTTCTTTTATTTACAGAAAACAATATTTGTGTCCAAACTATAAGACTCCCTGCTCTTTCTTAGAAGCGTGCTTCCCCCCTCGTGCCTATCTGTGCTTTCCTACCTCCTCTCCTAGTGCTGCGTCTAAGTGCTCCCTGAAAGCCTGTAGCCTCGAGAGGTGGTTGGCTGCTCACACTGTACAAAAGGGTCATGAGACTGAGCCAGTCTTCGACTCATGGCAGCTAGCACACTAGAGAGAGCTACTGCTGGCTGCATCTCTGGGCAGCCTGGTCTCGCCCGCCACCATATACAGACTTACTCTGAGGGGGACTACTGGAGTCCTGGCATGTGCTGCTGTCCTGAGAGACAGCTGTATCAGGCACAAGGACTTCAGGCGCCACAACTCCACTGGGCCCTGGATCTGCAGAACCGCCCTCCCTCCGCCGAACAGTTGGATGGCTGGTCTAATGGCAGCTCTCAGATCTGTCCAGCCCCAAAACATCTCAGGGGCCACAGTCTGGAAGCCGCAATCCACGCCGCCACTCTGATCTGTCCCCAGTTGCCTCCAGAACTGCATTCTGTGCTTCCATGGAGATGCAGGCCCAACTGGTCACCGGCTGCCTCTCATCTGGGGCTCTGCTTAGTGGAAAAGTCCTGTTGGGATAAAGAAGTCTGCTGTTATGCGGATGCCACTTGCTGCATTGTTGCCTGCAAGGAAGAGAAACCTTTCGAGATGTTGCTGCAAAGGAGAGCTGTAGTTTCGACAGTGACACCTGCCAATTACCACACACCCTGCAAGTTTGTCCTCAGCGCCTCCACATAGGTTTGATGTTCCTTGAACATCCTCCTTTTGAGGCGAGTTCTGGATCCCACAACTCTGAAGTCATTAGCAGCCACCAAGGTGAAGATGAGACATGCTTGCCCACCTCCCACTCCTCTGGTTCCTCCATGCACAGTGACTCACCCAGCGGTAATTCCTCACTATCACTATCTAAATACCCTGGATGAAATTCCCTAGGCTGGTGCCTGGGAGAGATGAAGACAGAGATACAGGTGGTAATCTGGGAGAGGAGTTTGGACCAGAGATTGCCGGGCCGGGCCAGGATGGCTTGGTTCTCCCCGTTGCAATGGCTTCTTGTCCTCCTGTTTGTTGCCTGCGAGGACTCACTAGGCTGAAGGATGGGCACACTTCCCTCGTGGCTGTGGATCTCCCAGATAGGATAGCAGATGTTGAGAAGGAGTGAGGTTGACCTCCTCAGGATGAAGAAGACAAAGGGTGGAGTGTGTGTGCATATTTGTGTATTCAGTTAGGCCTAGTAGGACATTATTGTAGGTGCTGACTTTCTCACCTGGTCCTAAGCAAAATAACGCTGACCTCTGCCTCCGGCAAATCTACGATGGCTTCAGTACCCATGATGGCCAATGACCTTCTCCTCATGGCAGATGTGATGGCCCAGTTTTGGAATGTCCCTTCCAGTGGCCAGCCTCTGTCTTGAGTTGTGTGCCAGTTTCTCCTGCAACGACGTAAGTAAATAAGGGATATAAACAGAAAATGCTGGAAATACTCAGCAGGTCAGGTAGCATATGTGGAGAGAGAAACAGAGTTAACGTTTCAGGTTGATGACCTTTCATCAGCAAATAAGGGTACGGTTGGCAGTGGAGGAATGTGTGGTGAGTGTGATGTTTTGGGGGATGTGCAAGGTACTTTTTGTGTGTTAGTTGTTGCTGTTGGTGGAGGTGTGTGGCCCTAGAACAGGCTAGAGATTTTATAGTTGCCCTTAACCAGAGTGTGAAGCGTTAGTAGTGAGAGTGTTGCTTTAAGAGGGTAAAGAGTGTGGAGGTGCCCAGGGTGGGCAAGGAAGAAAGGGAGAGCATGATGAGTGTGTTACCTTGCCAGTCAAGTTCAAGTTGTTGAATTTATTGCGGCACTGTTGTGCAGACCTGGGAGTGAGGGAATGGGCAGTCAGTACCAGTGCCAACTCCCTTCAGGCAGCATGGGTTACTGCTCGGCCAAGGTTGCACGAGTGTAGTCTGAAGAGCCTGTGTCTTCTCTCTCCCACCCCTTGCAACAGACATCGTGGTCCTCCTCAGTGAATTTCACTGTTCTTCTCTGCATGGTTACCCGAGGGGCACAGGTGCCACCAGCATTGCCATCCTGCTTCTAAAATAGAATAAAGGGTTAGAGATGCCATGGAGAACCGAGAGAAAACGCTTGCTGCAACCTTACCCATCCGTCTCTCAGTGTTGTGCTGAAGACAGGAGTCTGCAGCGTGCTTTTGAACAGTTACACCGTTACTGCTCTCAAGTTTCCTGGGGTTTAGCTGCTTACACTTGTTTTACACATGAATTATGCCAGACCTTACATCTATTCATATGCAAATTAATTTATCCAGGAAACCTGTGTGTATTTCCATCTGCTGGTAACTGGCATAACTTTCCGGCTCAAATATGGTGTAACAACGGCTTAACTGACATAGAGGAAATTCAGGGCCAGAGATATTTATGGGGGGTGGGGGGAGGTTTTTTTGAAGTGAGACAAACAGGAAACTTACCTATTCAGCAAAATATACTTGCAAAAGAAGGAACCAAGGTGAGCAAAGGTCAGCAGGCATAGATTTAATTAAGTATCGCACATCAATATGTCACTGTGGAACATGAGCAGAGAAGATGGCATTTTTACAGACATAAGTGACTAACCAAATTGTGCAAGCATTAGCCGAAGGCAAAATCAGGTCTCTAACCATTGATGACTTTCTAGGACATTAACCGATATTATTGTGGTGCATTGCTGCAGTGCTGTAGATGAGGTAAACTGAGCCCCAATTACTGAAGAACTAGGTTTGTCTTTTGAGAATTAGATGCTGCCAATAATTTGGTGCAACTGTAAGAGCACCTGCTGGGACTGGAGTACAAACGAATGCTTTGCAGCACAGAATTTTAATTGTGTGCTGTAAATGGTGTTAAAGCAGATGGCAGTGTTCATAACAAAAAGTGACTTGTCTCACCAAGCTCTGCGGTGGAGAGATCATTTGAGAATATTGAGAAACTTAGGGCTGAAAATTGTAAGCAACTTTTTTTTTATTGCTGATACCATATTGAATCTCAACAAGAAGTGAAAGCATTTCTGTGAATCCACAGGACAAACAGAAGCATTTTAATCAATTATTGAAAGACATCAAAGTGCAATTGGAGGTACCCATAGTGAAAGCATTCTGATAGATCTCTGAGGAAAAGTACTTGCCGGAGAATCCTTCCAAGTAGTGATTTTCTGCAAGAAATAAGAGAATGTTGCAAAGCTCCACAAGAAACGAGAGCTTTCTCGTAGTTGCTGTGAGAAACACAAGCATCATGAGCCTCACGATGAATCCATGTGGAAAATGAGAACATTGCTAACATGCCAGTGAATCCATGCAGAAAATAAGAGCATCACTAACTAGACACACAGATGAATCCCTGTCAAAAAAAACTAGAGTGTTACCAATGTTGCAATGATTTCTGGTTGGAATTGAAAGCATAGTGATTTCTCGTACGTGTTGGAAACAAGGCCAATGGGGGGAGGGGGGGGGGTCAATTTTGCAGGAATTTAAAAGAATCTTGCATTGCAACAGAGAGTTACGTTTTCCATTTGCCACTTTCCAACTGGACCGAATTTCCTGGAATTTCCTTGTGTTGGCCCTTATTATATCCACAGATAAGCTCTCAGCCCCGATTGTGATTAGTGCTGGGAGCGCGACAAAGTGGGGTTGAAAACTGCAAGCCAGCAGTCTTTAAATGGCTGCAGGGAAAATTTAAGATAGGTGGGGTATTAATTTTGTTAACATTTTAAAAGGCTGTAAGTGTTTTAAGTAGATTGTTTCTAAAAGCTGCTTAGAGCAAACATGTCTGGCTGGCTTGGTGGGAACAACACCCAGGAGTCTGTGTCTCCTGCCCTCAATCACATCGAGGAGGGCATGAAGGTCCGATTCAGAGCCTTCTGCGTCTCTGGCTTGATGCCAGGCCCTGCTGCCCTCTGGGTCCAGATGGTGTGTGTGAAGTCATAATTCTGTACAAATGTAATAAAAAAATATTGCCAAAACATGCAGTGAAGTTATTTGAGAGTGAAGGGAAAGAGACAAGCGCTGTTGCTCTCTTACCTATTTGTCTCCCCCTGTCTGCTGCTGAATAGTGCAGGCTGAAATGTGAGGCTGCACTGAGATATCCAGGTAGCTCAGCTGCTTATAACCATTTTACACCAATGGCCGCACCAATAGGAATGCAAGAGAGCAGTCCCAGGAGTGTGTAACTCCCTCTAGAGGCCACCAGTGGGCACATTTTTTTTTAAAGGGGCAACAGCAATATAACTAATTTCAAGGAAATTCTCGGCTCATGTGTTCAAGCCCCATACCGGGATTGAAGCATAAATCTAACCAGCCACTTCAATGTAGTACTGAGGATATGCTGCTGTTTCAGAGGTGCCATCTTTCAGATGAGACCTTTAGCTGAGGCCACGTCTGCCTGTTTACGTGGCCATAAAGATCCCATCACATTATTCTCCTAGCCAGTATTCACACTTCAACCAACACCACCAAAACTGATTAACTAGTCAATTATCTTATTTGGCACCTTATTGTACACAACAACAACTTACATTTGTATAGCACCTTTAATGTAGGAAAAGGTCCCCAAGGTGCATCACAGAGGCATAATCAGACAAAAATAGGTGCCGAGCAAAGACGGAGCTATCAGGACACGTGACCAAAAGCTTGGTTAAAGAGGTGTGTTTTAAGTAGAGTCTTAAAGGAGGAGAGTGAGGTGGAAAGGCAGCGGGGTTTAGGGAGTCAATTCCAGAGCGTGGGGTCTAGGTAGCTGAAGGCATGGTCGACAATGGTGGGGCAAAGGCAGGGAGGAGTGCACAAGAGACTAGAGTTAGAAGAACGGGAGCAAGACCATGAAAAAATGTAAATATGAAAAGTTTAAAGTGGAGACATTGGAGGACCAGGCACCCAAGTAGGTCAGTCAGGGCAGGAGTGATGGGTGAGCGGGACTCGGTGCAGGATAGGTTGTGGCAGCAGAGTTTTGGATGAGCTGAAGTTTACATAGTGTGGCGGATGGGAGGCCGGCCAGGAGAGCATCGGAATAATTGTGTTTGGAGGTGAGAAAGGCATGGCCGAGCGTTCCAGCAAGAGATGAGCTGAAGCAGGGGTGGAAACTGGCGATGTAATGGAGGTGGAAGTAGGTGGTCTTTGTGAGGAACGGGATACAGGGTAAAAGCTCAGCTCAGGGTTCAATAGGATGCCGAGGTTGTGTACAGTCTGGTTCAATCTGAGACTATGGCTGGGGAGGGTGATGGAATCAATGGAGCTTCCCTTAGGCCCATTGCAAATGGGAGAAGTGAGTTCCCAGCTCTAATCTGATGGAAAATGGTGTCAGTCTTCATTTTAATGTATTATTATATTTAAAGGAAGCAGTGGCTCATTTTCACTGAGAGCACTGTAGGCCTGCTGGGAAAATTGAGGTCAGTACAAAATAGATACAGATTTTAGCCGTTTTTCTGGTCCCTCAGCGCCTGTTTTGCTCCTGTGCCACCAGCCTTAGGACTAGAAAATCAACTCTATTATGAAAAATGGAAATATTACAGTGAGTTGTCATGAAAATTGAGAATGTCATAGCAGTAACTCCGGGAAGCAAGCGTGCAGCTCCATAACACTGTGAAAAATGAAGCTGCTATAAGCATACAGAATCCCCAGAGAAATGATATCGACATGGTGCATTGTGAAACGCGAATGTATCCCTGGAAGCTGTTGAAAAAAGAGAGCACTTCAGTGAGTGATTGCAAAAAAAAACATGAACCTCACAAGTGAATTATTGAATGCAGCTGAAAATCCTTGAGAAGTGATAAATTGCTGTAGGGAATGATAGTGTTACAAGCATCCAAGGTATCAGTGATGAATAGTGAATTTGTTTATTTTTATAATCTAACATGACCAAAGTCAAATCTTGTCTTGCTTCTTTCAATCCAAGATGTCAGCCAGCTCCAGCCAACTACATTTCTGTAATAAAAACAGAAAATCCTGGGAATACTCAGCAGGTCAGGCAGCATCCGTAGAGAGAGAAACAGAGTTATGGGGGGCGATTTTGACAATGGGGGCGCTTTGGAGGCGGGACTGCTGCTTGTCAGGTTTTAGTCCCGCCTCCATCGACTTCTGGCCAACCCACGCTATTTTCCCTTGATTGACCTTGTTAAGCCCGTCCAGTGGGCTTAGCAGGCCAATTAAGGGGAAGCCGGTTACAGAGAACATCAGCGTATGACGTTTATTCTGTCAAAAATTTTTGACAGATGAATTGTCATCGTTTGACAGCTCTGTGAAGCTGTCAAACACTGACATTCTATGTTGTTTGATGAGTCCTTGTATTCAAGACTCATCAAACCTCTTTTGTGAGCAGAAATTAGATGGTTGTTGCATCAGAGAATGCAGCAGCCATCTGTCATCTCTGCCGGTGAGATGCGAGACTCTCCGCATCCCCAACTGTTGAAGCCTGCAGGAAGAAACAAAGGTAAGTAAACATTTTCTGTCACTTTTCACTCACCTCACATACTTACCTCTCCACACTTGCACCCATCACTTACCTTCACAGCGCACTTTTGCACCCCTCCAACCCCCGCAGACCCACTGTTCACCTCGGTGACCCTGGCGGGGTTTCCCGACATCGGGAAGTCCGCGCCTCTGTTGGAAAAATGGGGAAAATCCTCTTAACTGCCTGTTAACTACCTGTTAACAGGCAGTTAAGTGGCTGGAATCCCCTTCCCGCCTCCAGGAGATGGGACTCGGCGCGGGTCGGCTACCCACCTCCTGGGAAGATGGCACGGAGGCGGGTTGGGGCGGGATGGCCACCCGCCCCCAGATTCTGCCAATTTCCCGGCAGTCCCGCCTCCCCAGGGCTGGCAAGATCGCGCCCAACGTTTCAGGTCGATGACCATTCATTCTGACGAAAGGTCATCGACCTGAAACGTTAACTCTGTTTCTCTCTCCACAGATGCTGCCTGGCCTGCTGAATATTCCCAACATTTTTCTGTTTTTATTTCAGATTTCCAGCATCTGCAGTATTTTGCTTTTGAACTAGATTTCTGTGTTGGAATTGGGGCATTGGTTTGAAAAGCTAATTGCTTGTAAGCAGCCGTGTTTGTTGAGTGAC
Source organism: Squalus acanthias (assembly GCA_030390025.1). NCBI lineage: Eukaryota > Metazoa > Chordata > Chondrichthyes > Squaliformes > Squalidae > Squalus > Squalus acanthias. The sequence continues at coordinate 222,204,089 of CM059425.1, forward strand.
CTGATCTTATTTCTATTCCTGCAGAGGCAGGAATGTTGTATGTTTGATGATAGGTTTTAAAGATGGCTTGCTGTTATCCAGGAAACTTCTAGGGGGGAGGTGGGGGGAAGCTGTTTTGATCAGATCTCTTATGCCTTTGTCTTTGATAACAGCTGTGTAAATGTAGTTGGACACAATTTGCATGTGTTTCAACGTGTGTGGAAGTCACTTTGTCCTGCATCAATGGGTGTTCCTTCCAGTATACCATTGTTTTCTTCCTCCTTGCTTGCCAATATCCTCCTCTCCAATCCGTTCCCCTCCTCTTCTAAAAGCATTGATTTCTTGTTCGGGTAGTCACCCAACAACTCAATTATTTTTACTGAAGTTTTGCTTGCCAGAAATTTTAGAGAGCATGAGTCTTCAGTCCAAGGGATTATATTCATATTGATTTAATCCTTAAATGGTGCAATAATATATTAATGATTTAATATTGTATTAACGTTCATTCTTTCATATACTTAGACCTGAGCAACCCTACATTACAGGTTTATACAGAAGAATTGCATATGCTGGCAGACTTACACTGAAAACAATTTTTAAAATGTACTTCCCTATGCACTGGAAACGTATTTAAATGTCCTTGTTCCACATACTGGCTAGTTAAATTTACTTTTGGCTGCACACTGCTGCAGCCTCACCTTGGTACTAATAAAAATGCCATCTTGTCTTAAAATTGGATTTAAAGTTGCTCACTTTGCTGCCTCCTGGCAATCCTCTCCCGGCCATATTCTGTCCTGGCTTTCCTTTGCTGTCATTCACAACTTTCCGGCTCCACTTGCCATGTTCCTCTGTTGTTCCTTGCTCACCCACACTTAGTCCTGGCTCCCTGTTGTGCTGTGCCCAGGCACACGGCCGCACCCACTGTTGTACCCAGCCACAAAGCTGCCTATTCTGAACTGGCAAGTAACAGAAGCCAACCAATCAAATCAATAGTATGAAATTGGTTTGCGCCAGTATCTCGATTTTTTTAAAATTTATTTGCAAAGATACAGATATAAGCAAGATTGATATTATAAGAAACTAGAAAAAAATAAACAGTTAATAATAAAATGCTTATTCTTACATATGAGGTTGTCTATTTAGCGTTGACATGTAGAATCCTCTGCACGTTCTCACACACAATTGAGGGAGTGGTAGCCTGTCCTGTTGCGATAGTTGAGGGGTTTTGTGTGAGAGCTCGCAAAGCAACCTGGGTGCTGTCAATTATACCCTGGACCTTGGGAAGGCAGCAAACCCATAAAGGTGGATGGCCATATCTTGCTGCTGCCTTGCTGTGATGCCAAAGGAGATGAACTCATTAGCTTCCTTGTAAAGTGCGTCAGTCACCTGACGAGTGCATGCCTGTGCTGCAGTCTGACTGATATTACAGAGATCTCCCGCGGCTGCTGTAATGAGCCAGTACCATGAAAGTTGAATGTTGTGGTCATCTTCATAGCCACAGAGAGAGCAGTGCAGGCAGATGAGCGTGGCTCAGGGCATCATGCAGGAGGTGGCAGTACTGCCCCAGAGCCTCTTTGATGAAGGGCACTCTTTTTTGGCCATCGTGAGTGATTTACTTGGTTGCTGAATGGTTGTAGATGTTTGTTAAGTAAATATACACATGTGAACTACAGTTACCTGTATTGTGTGAGTGTATGTAAGGGGTTTGCTGCTAAAATTAGTGTATGTGGCTAAAATGGTGCCGCCATAGCCACACCTGCGGCTGGTCAGTAATTTCTATTAGACAACAACTGTCTGAAAAGACACTCCCAAGTAGGCCAAAATAGTTTTCCTGTCATACACCTATTTTATATTGATGAGGTGCCTCACTCAGTCATATTTTGCATGAATTTTAGATTTAAATGAGGCTCACACCTGCCCGCAGTAGTCTCTTTGTTCACCTAAAATTTTACCCCACAAAATGTAGTGCATTGGTATCAGGCGTGTACATTCAAAGGCTCCATCTTCCAATCATGCGCCTGGCACCAGTGAGGCTCCGAGCCTTGTTAAATTGAGGCTAAAAGTGTAATACATGGAACCTCTTTATCTTGCTCTTTAACGGATTGGAGAGGACAACATTCTCAAATTGGTGCTGCATGCCAGAGTGATTTTAATAGTAGGACTGGCCTGGGAGGCCAAACTATAGGCAGCCAACTCACAAAAAAACATACTGAGCTGATAATGATTTTCTTTCCAGGGTGGGTGGCTCAGGATCAGCCCCAAGCTGTTTCAACACACCAGCTCCCGTTAAAATCAATGAAAATGCTCTGAGATGCAAACAAAAAACAGCTTTGTCTGTTAAAAAATTGAAGTTAATTATAGTGAGCATCATGACTGCTCCAGAAGGCATCTAATTCATGCTTTAAAAAAATCAATGTGAAGTTTTAAATCTCCTGTATTTCATTCTGTGTTTCAGAGTGTGACCTCTGAGAGGAGGAATTTACCTCTTTTTTTTAATTATGACCTGTCTTCTTTGGCTCTGTCACTAAATAACCCATAGATTTTGTGGAGATAATGTCGTCTATAAAAGGCTTTCCTCTTTCAAAAGCACCAGCATCTCTCATCTTCATGGGAGCTCTCTGTAAAAAGTTTAGATGTTTTTTGCAATTACTTCCTTCTGTCGCAATGTAAAACAGTTTATATTATGACTGACGCAATACTAGGATAGAAAGAGCTAAAACTGATGATACAGCAAGGGAGCAATATAATGGATGCAATGGGAGAGTGACACACAGTTTCTGCTTAAGAACTCTTAAAGGATCAGACTTCTTCTGATTTTAGCACTTGAATATGTTATCTTACCTAGTGATGTGTAGATTGATGCAATAGACAAGGTGGTTGAGAGAAGTATGATCACATGCTGTGGAAGGTAAATGTTAAATTTTATGAGGAACTCCAAACTTAGCTTTTCAATGATGTGTTACCGTAAATTGTACAGTTCAGGTCCTAGAAGCGTGATGATCATGCAGCCCTCTCCCTAATTTATTTTGCAATCTGTCCAAATCATGGTCCACTTTAGGCTGGTTTGCAAGCTGAGGGCCTTCTTAATTGCTCATTTTACTATGTTATGGTACTGAACTAGCAACCAGTTTTGTGAATTTAAAGCTGTAAAATTGAATTCAATAAATCTGGTCATTTGAAAGCTACAAAAACCCACAATGGTTCACTACAGGAAAAGGAACTTGCCATGCCTACCTGGTCTGGCCTACATATGACTCCAATCTAACCATATGTGAATGACTCAATGCCCTCACGGCAACTAGGGATTGTCAACGTTGCCCACATCCCAAGAACAATTTTTTTTTAAGAATTGTTGGAACAGCACAGAAAGCAGCTAATCTAACAGCAGCCTGTGAGACTCGTGAAAAAGTAAGTCTCTGATGCCATTGGAACTTTGCATGTTTTTTTCTTTTATATAAGCAGACGCACTGATAAACTGTTTTTCCTCAATGCTCGCCTGACAGTTTAGTGATTAGCTGAGTCATACAGACCAGGAAGGGACCAGGTTGGGTCCACAGTCTCAACTGGTTAACTTATCTCAGCCAGGGTGGGGGTAGAGAACTACCCAGGGTGGTTCCTGCTCCTGATCGCTATCCAGCAACCTATGCTGGATATGAGAGTCTGTGGATTTCAGATAAGGATAGGACAGCTCAGCTGTGACACTCTGGCCACGATTTCTCCTCTCGCTGCGGCTTGGGGAACGTGACAGCTGCCTTCCGGGTTCCAATCCCGCCCCCAACGACGTCCGACGCACAGACACGATTTTGCATCAATTGGCCTTGTTAAGCCCACCCTATGGGCTTGCCGGCCAATTAAGAGAAAGCCGGTATCAGATGATGTCAGTTGATGACGCGTCATCTGCCGGTTTTCTTAAAGGGCCATGCAAAAAAAAAATTGACAGCTGACTTTTCAGTGTTTGACAGCATTGAGGTGCTGCAAACACTGACAATCACTGTACAAAGGTGAGCCCTTGCTCCCAGGCTTTCCAGTGACTCCCTCCTTAGGCTAGAATAGATGGCAGCTGCAGGTGAGGTTACAGAAGCGATCTGTCACTGGTGAGAGAGGTTCTCCCAATGAGGTGGGGCTACACAAACAATTCAAAACTTGTCACCGACAGAAAAGTCTAAATACATTAAAAATGATTTTCCCAACATTTTCTTACCTCTGAAACTCACCAGTGTACCATTGGATCCTTCACACCACTTCTGCGGCTGTCATCAATGCACAAACATTACAGTAGACCCACAGCACGCCACACTTACCTGGCGTGGTGTCCGGACGTAGGGAAGCCCGCAGTAGACCTGTCAAAATTGCAAAAAGCCTCTTAACTGCCTGTTAACAATAGGTTAACAAGCAGTTAAGTGCCTATAATCTCCCCGCTGCTAGGCGTCGGGTCCATGCGCAAATCGGGGACCCGACACCTGGGAAGATTGATTGGAGGCCGACCCGCTGTCAATCTTTGCAATTTTGCCGGATGTCCCGCCTCCAAACCTGCCCCCTGAGCGCCAGCAAAATTCTCCCCAGAGAATAGCCTGCCAACAACCGCTTTCAATGTTCACAAATTAATAATGACCATACAGTCAAGATACTGGAGGTTGACTGGTGTCACCAGAAATATATCTCGGCATGGAGTGTATGCATTCAGAAGTGGAATGGAGCACAGAAAACTGCCAAAGAAAAAGAGAACCGCTTTCTTCCTGCTCAGCTGTGTCCATTGCTCCATATGAACCTGGTAACAGGAAATGATGCAGCCATACCATGTGAGGATTTCCATCAATTAGGCTGTGAATCCCCCTCCCTCCACTTACAGTATAATCCATTCAACTCCATTGCCCACCTAGCCAAGCCTTCCCCAGGTATCCTCCACCCTAACCTCGATTCCCCAACTTTCTCTAGTTCTTCTCCCCTCCTGCCCTCTCTTGAGCTCATCTTCTCCATGAGACCCACCTACTGTTTCCTTGTCCCCATTCCCACTAACCTGCTGACCATCTACCTTCCTGGCCCCTATCCCGGCTGATAGAAAATGGTTCCTCCTCCTCAGGTTCTGTCCCCCTCCCCATCAAAATCAGCAGCATCATCCCCCTTCTCAAAAAAAACACCTTTGACTGTTCCGTCCTTGCAAACAAGAGAAGAAAGAAAGACTTGCATTTATATAGCGCCTTTCACGACCACCGGACGTCTCAAAGCGCTTTACAGCCAATGAAGTACTTTTTGAAGTGGAGTCACTGTTGTAATGTAGGAAACGCGGCAGCCAATTTTGCGCACAGCAAGGTCCCATAAACAGCAATGTGATAATGACAAGATAATCTGTTTTTGTTATGTTGGTTGAGGGATAACGATTGGCCAGGACACCGGGGATAACTCCCCTGCTCTTCTTTGAAATAGTGCCATGGGATCCTTTACGTCCACCTGAGAGAGCAGACGGGGCCTCGGTTTAACGTCTCATCTGAAAGACGGCACCTCCGACAGTGCAGCACTCCCTCAGCACTGCCCTGGAGGGTCAGCCTAGATTTATGTGCTCAAATCCCTGGAGTGGGACTTGAACCCACATCCTTCTGATTCAGAGGTGAGTGTGCTACCAACTGAGTCATGACTGACAGAAGAGTAGCATAGTGGTTATGTTACTGGACTAGTAATCCAGAAACCTAAGCTAATAATCTGAGAATTTAAATTCAGTTAATTAAATAAATCTGGAATAAAAAGCTAGTATCAGTAATGGCTGACCATGAAACTATTGGATTGTCGTAAAAACCCATCTGGTTCATTAATGCCCTTTAGGGAAGGAAATCCGTCGTCCTTACCTGGTCTGGCCTATATGTGACTCCAAACCCACAGCAACGTGGTTGACTCTTAACTGCCCTCTGAAATGGCCTCGCAAGCCACTCAGTTGTAACAAACCGCTACAAGAAACAATAAGAAGAATAAAACCGGACGGACCACCATCATCGACCTCAGCACCGGCTTCGGACATGACAACGGTGCATCACACCCAGCGCAGTCGACCCTGCAAAGTCTTCTTCACTAACATCTGGAGACTTGTGCCACAATTAGGAGAGCTGTCCCACAGACTAGTCAAGCAACAGCCTGACATAGTCATATTCACAGAATCATACCTTTCAGCCAATGTCCCAGACTCCTCCATCACCATCCCTGGGTATGTCCCGTCCCACCGGCAGGACAGACCCACCAGGTGTGGCGGCACAGTGGTATACAGTCAGGAGGGAGTGGCCCTGGGAGTCCTCAACATTGACTCCGGACCCCATGAAGTCTCATGGCTTCAGGTCAAGTATGGGCAAGGAAACCTACTGCCCTCCCTCAGCTGATGAATCAGTACTCCTCCATGTTGAACACCACTTGGAAGAAGCACTGAGGGTAGTAAAGGCACAGAATTTACTCTGGGTTGGGGACTTCAATGTCCATCACCAAGAGTGGCTCGGTAGTACCACTACTGGCCGAGTCCTGAAGGACATAGTTGCCAGACTAGACCTGCAGCAGGTGGTGAGAGAACCAACGCGAGGGAAAAACCTACTTGACCTCATCCTCACCAATCTACCTGTCACAGACACATCTGTCCATGACAGCATTGGTAGCAGTGAGTACTGCACAGTCCTTGTGGAGATGAAGTGCCGTCTTTACACTGAGGACACCCACCATCATGTTGTGTGGCACTACCAATGTGATAGATTCAGAATAGATCTAGCAGCTCAAAACTGGGCATCCATGAACCACTGTGGGGCAGCAGCAGAATTGTATTCCACCACAATCTGTAACCTCATGGCCTGGCATATCCCTCACTCTACCATTACCATCAAGCCAGGGGACCAACCCTGGTTCAATAAGGAGTGCAGAAGAGCATGCCAGGAGCAGCACCAGGCGTACCTAAAAATGAGGTGCCAACCTGGGAAGCTGCGACACAGGACTACATGCATGCTAAAATGCGGAAGCAGCATGCTGTAGACAGAGCTAAGCAATCCCACAATCAACGGATCAGATCAAAGCTCTGCAGTCATGCCACATCCAGTCGTGAATGGTGGTGGACCATTAAACAACTAACGGGAGGAGGAGGCTCCATGAATATCCCCATTCTCAATGATGGTGGAGCTCAGCACGTGAGTGCAAAAGACAAGGCTTGAAGCATTTGCAACCATCTTCAGCCAGAAGTGCCGAGTGGATGATCCATCTCGGCCTCCTCCTGAGGTCCCCACCATCATGGAAGCCAGTCTTCAGCCAATTTGAATCACTCCACATGATATCAAGAAACGGCTGAGCGCATTGGATGCAGCAATTGGATTGGCCCCGACAATATCCCGGCTGTCGTGCTGAAGACTTGTGCTCCAGAACTAGCCACGCCTCTAGTCAAGCTGTTCCAGTACAGCTACAACACTGTCATCTACCCGACAATGTGGTAAACTGCCCAGGTATGTCCTGTCCACAAAAAACAGGACAAATCCAATCCGGCCAATTATCGCCCCATCAGTCTACTCTCAATCATCAGCAAAGTGACAGTGCTATCAAGCGGCACTTACTCACCAATAACCTGCTCACTGATGCTCAGTTTGGGTTCCGCCAAGACCACTCAGCTCCCGACCTCATTAAAACCTTTTTCCAAACATGGACAAAAGAGCTGAATTCCAGAGGTGAGGTGAGAGTGACTGCCCTCGACATCAAGGCAGCATTTGACTGAGTGTAGCATCAAGGAGCCCTAGTAAAATTGAAGTCAATGGGATTTAGGGGAATGACTCTCCACTGGCTGGAGTCATTCCTAGCACAAAGGAAGACGGTTGTGGTTGTTGGAGGCCAATCATCTCAGCCCCAGCAGTGTCCTAGGCCCAACCACCTTCACCTTCCCTCCATCATAAGGTCAGAAGTGGGAATGTTCGCTGATGATTGCACAGTGTTCAGTTTCATTCGCAACTCCTCAGATAATGAAGCAGTCTATGCCCGCAGCATGACCTGGACGAAATTCAGACTTGTCTGATAGTGGCAAGTAACATTTGCGCCACACAAGTGCCAGGCAATGACTACCTCCAACAAGAGACCATCTAACCATCGCCCCTTGACATTCAATTGCATCACCATCGCCAAATCCCCAAATATCAACATCCTGGGGGTCACCATTGACCAGAAACTTAACTGGACCAGCCACATAAATACTGTGGCTACAAGAGCAGGTCAGAGGCTGGGTAATCTGTGGCGAGTGTCTCACCTCCTGACTCCCCAAAGTCTTTCCACCATCTACAAGGTACAAGTCAGGAGTGTGATGGAATACTCTCCACTTGCCTGGGTGAGTGCAGCTCCAACAACACTCAAGAAGCTCGACATCATCCAAGGCAAAGCAACCCGCTTGATTGGCACCCCATCCACCACCTTAAACATTCACTCCCTCCACCACCGGCGCACCGTGGCTGCAGTGTGTACCATCTACAAGATGTAGTGCAGCAACTCGCCAAGGCTTCTTCAACAGCACCTCCCAAACCCGTGACCTCTTCCACCTAGAAGGACAAGGGCAGCAGGTGCATGGGAACACCATCACCTCCAAGTTCCCCTCCAAGTCACACATCATCCTGACTTGGAAGTATATCGCCATTCCTTCATCGTCGCTGGGTCAAAATCCTGGAACTCCCTCCCTAATAACACTGTGGGAGTACCTTCACCACACGGACTGCAGCGGTTCAAGAAGGCGGCTCACCACCACCTTCTCAAGGGCAATTAGGGATGGGCAATAAATGCTGGCCTTGCCAGCGATGCCTACATCCCAGAAACGAATAAAAAAAAACTACTGCCCCATCTCAAATCTCCCTTTCCTCACCAAAGCCCTCGAACTTGTTTTCACCTTCCAAATTCGTGACCATCGATGCTGCAACTCCATGTTTGAATTTCTCTAATCAAGTGTCCACCCTGCCATAGCATTGCAATATCACTAATCAAAGTCAGAAATTATGTCCTCTATGAATGTGACCATGGTGCATTTTCCTTCCTCATCCTCCTCGACCCCTGTGCAGCCTTTGACATGGTTGACCACATTATCCTCCTCCAACGTCTCTCCTCCGTTGTGCAGCTGAATAGGACTGCCCTCGCTTGGCTCCACTCTTGCCTATCCAATCATAGCCAGAGCATCTCCAGCAATGGCTTCTCTTCCCACCCCCTGCACCATTATCTCTGGAGTTCCCCAAGGATCTATCCTTGGTCCCCTCCTCTCCTCATTTATGTGCTGCCCCTTGGCCACATCATCCAAAGACATGGAGTCAGCTTCCACATGTATGCTGATGACAACCAGCTTTACCTCTTCACCGCTTCTCTCAACCCCTCCACTGCCTCTGAGCTGTCAGACTGCTTGTCTGACATCCAGTTTTGAATTAGCCGCAATTTTCTCCTGTTAAGCATTGAGAAGAGTGAAGCCATCGTCTTCTGCCCCTGCCACAAACTCCATACCCTTGCAATCAATTCCATCCCAAGCTTGGTGTCCTATTTGACCCTGAGCTGAGCTTCTAACCCCGTATTCTCTCCATCACAAAGTCCACCTGCTTCCACCACTGTAACATCATCTGCCTACACCCCACCTCAGAACATCTGCTTCTGAAACTCATCTGTGGCTTTGTCACATCCAAACTCGACTATTTCAATGTTTTCCTTCCATCTTCCATGCTCTGTAAATTTCAACTCATCCAAAACTCCTCTGGATATCCTATCCCTCGCCAAGTCACACTCACACATCACTCCTGCACTTACTGACATACATTGGCTCCAAGTCACCCAGTGCATCCAATATTAAATTCTCATCCTCGTGTTTAAATCCCTCATGGCCTTCTTCCTTTCTTTAACTTCCTCTAGCCCTAAAACCCCCTCAAAATACTTTGTTCCTCTGACTCAGGTCTCTTATGCGTCCCCTCACCCTCACCACAGCATTTGCGGATGTGCTTTCAGCCGTCTAGGCTCCACTCTATGGAATTCCCTTCCAAAAATTTTCAGCCTCTTCACTTCCCTCTCCTCCTTTAGGACCCTCCTCAAAACCCAGCTCTTTGACCAAGCTATTGGTTACCCATCCTAAAATCTCCTTCTTTGGCTTGGTGCCCATTTTTATCTGACTATGCTTATTTTCTACGTTAAAGGTGTGTTGTTGTTGGACTAGAAGTAAAGGGGGAAAAAATTGGGTCATCGGATATACTTGGTAGCTTTTACTTGTGGTCAGCAAGCACACGATCGGAGCCTCAAACCTTCTCTTTTGAGCTTATACCAACAAAATATCTTAAATCCTAAACTATTTATTTGTTATAAAACTTACCTCTAATGCATCTGTTTCATGCCAGAATACTTAATGCATATTTTTTCAGTTGACATTAAGATATGCTCTATAATACAAATGCAGGATTATGTTTTCTATGCTAAGAAGATTAAACCAGGGTCGTTTCAAAAACCAGTTTGAATCTGATTTTGATAGTATGTTCGGAGCCTTAGTAATGTTAAGGTTTTAAAAGATTTTACAAATGGGCTTTTATTGATGTTTAGAAGTAGTTCATCAAGGATGATCCAGTACTGTCACTCTTACTGTGAAAACTACTTCAATTGCTATGAAACAGAAATAAATTATGGAGCTCTTCACATCAATATGCCTGCCATTTTAGCACAGTGACATGAGGAGGTCAGGGATTAGGGGATTTGTGAATAATTCATTCATTAGGATGGAGTGAAACCATATACATATTTGGGTTTTTTTTTATACATAGAAAGTATGGGGGTAGTTTTCTAAGTTCAAGCTACTGGACAGGGAGCCTGCCCCCTGGCTGTGTACATCAGGAAATCACAGGTACATCACCACAATTTCCATGCTACTGGTCAGAGTGGCGAATTTTGCCTGCCACCCACATATATCGGGTGTTTGTGTGACATTGCCTACCATTTCCAACCATTAAAATTAATAGACTGGAAACCATGGGTGGTGAATCAGTGCGAGCAGGAGTTGGTGCTCGCCGCCAGTAACTCAACCTCAAGAAATCGGCCAATATACATGCAGATCTTCAATCTGGGCTTTCAACTGGGAATTATCGTGCAGTGTACTGATTTTTTTTTGAAAAAGCATTTCTACCCCTCATCCCCTGAAGACGTTGGCCAAGGCCAGTATACAATTCCACAGCTACACACACACAAACACAATCATTCACACGCAAACAGACTTTTTGCAGCATGTTTCACTAGATAGCAATCAGCCACAGGAACCCTGATTGTTTTTGACTAGGGAAGGGAAACATTCAGCTTAACTGCAGCACTCTTCCACCACACATAACTCAGGACAGACCAACGATTGAACCTGGAGCCTTCCTGATCCTTGCAGCTGTGTTTCACAGTTGGCAGTGCATTTACAACTGAGCTGGTGTTGCAAAAACATTTTTGAAGGGTGTGGGAGCTAAATTTTATTTATTTTCTGCCATATCATTGCATTATAGACTACAGCACAGTGACTTATAACACATAAACTGTGCCCCATTTCCTCTCCATTACCAATTAACAGAGGTACTGATGTTTGCATTATGGTTCTTTGGAAGGACCACAGAAAACTGGACTGAACTGTTAATGGGTAAACAGACAGACCAACAGTGGGAAGTATTCAAAGAAGTATGTAGTACGAAACAAAACCAGCATATACCTCTAAAAAAAGAGATAAAAGAGAACACAATCTGATTGGCAGGATGTGACAAGTGGTATTCCTCAGAGACTTGTACTTAGGGCTCAGTTTTTCACCATATACATCAATGGCTTGGGTGAAGGTGTATATCCAAGTCTGCAGATGACACTGAGTTAGGAGGCACAATAAGTTGTGCACATCAGACAAGCAAGTTCCAAAGGGACAGATTAAGTGAGTGGGCAAAACTGTGGCAGATGGAGTTAAATCTGGGGAAGTGAGGTCATGCACTTTGGATCGGAGAAAGACAAATGTGAATATTTTCCGAATGTTGTGAGACTAGAAGATGTGGAGGAGCAAAGGGATTTGGGTGTCCAGAAATACAAATCACTAAAAACTATTGCACAGGTACAAATAGTAATCAAAAAGGCTAATGGAATGTTGGCCTTTATCTCAAGGGGGCTGGAATATAAAGGGGAAGAAGTTATGCTTCAGTTGTGTAGAGCCTTGGTCAGAGCCCATCTGGAGATCTGGAGCACTGCATTCAGTTTTGGGCACTCTACATAAGGATAGGCCTTGGAGGGGATACAGCGCAGATTCACCAGAACGCTAGCAGAGCTTAAAAGCGCTAAATTATGAGAACATGTTGCATAAACTTGGTTTGTATTCCCATTATGTTTAGAAGGTTGAGGGGAGATCTAATTGAGGTTTTTAAAATGATAACGGCTGCTTTACCTCCACATAGGCTGTCTCTATAGTCTGCATTTACTTGGACTGCACCTCATCAGTAGCACTCACCTGCCAGTGTAAGGAAAAGGATTAGCTTAGTGTGTGGACTCAGAGTGCCCCCTATTGCTCTTATGAAAGTAATAATTTAAATCAGGTTTCAATCTTTATAAACTATCCCATAGAATGGGAAAACTATGCGATTTTAAACAGACTTTTTGCTCATAAGTGTCTGGAATTCTAACCTCACCCATCATTCATATTTCCTCTTTTCCCTGGCAATTGGTTTTGCCGCACTTCACCTCTTATTTAAGGGTTTTCATAACCATGTTGAGGAGCTAAATACAAGAGTTAATATGGCAAACAGCCTAAGGTGTCCCGTGTCACAGTGAACCAGAGCAGAAAAGGAAACACGAGGGGAGACTCTGGGCTGGATTTTGCCGGCGCTCAGGGGGCGGGTTTGGAGGCGGGTCGAAGGTTACAATCGTTTTGATTGATGGCGGGTTGCGATCCCGCCATCAACCCGCCTCTAAACAATTTTTCCCGCGTGTCAGGTCCCCGATTTGCGAATGGACCCGACACCTAGTGGCGGGAAGAGGATTAAAAGCAATTACCTGCCTATTAACAGGTAGTTGCCAGTAGTTGTCAGCCTATTTTTGAATTTTGCTGCTTCTGGCTCGGGTTTCCCGATGTCCGGACACCACGCCAGGTAAGTATGGCGTGCTGTGAGTCTGCTGTAATATTTCTGGATTGATGACAGCTGCAGAAGTGGTGTGAAGGATCCAATATTGCACTGGTGAGTCTCAGATTAAAGAAAATGTTGGTTACTGCATTTTTAATACATTTACAGTTTTCTTTAGGTTACAAGTTTTTAAATCCATGTCCAGTGCCACCTCGCTGGGAGAACTTCTCTCACCAGTGACAGATCGCTTCTGCTACCTCACCTGCAGCTGCTATCTATTCCAGCCTATGGAGGGAGTCATTGGAGAGCCTGAGTGCAAGAGGTCACCTTTGTGCAGTGATTGTCAGTGTTTGCAGCACCTCAATGCTGACAAACACTGAAAAATCAGCTGCCAAAATAAAATTGTGCGTGGTCCCTTTAAGGAAACCGGCAGATGACACGTCATCAAATGACATCATCTGACCTGCTTCCTCTTAATTGGCTGGAAAGCCCGCAAGGCGGGCTTAACAAGGTCAATCAAGGCAAAATCACGTCTGTGGGCCGAATGCAGCTGGGGGCGGGACTGGAAGCCGTAAACCACCTGACCCGCACCCAACCCGCCTCCATTGATAAAATCACAGCCTAAGTAGCAGAAGCCTGGGAGCGAGTCAATTAATGTTCTGAGATCAAGAAAAGAATTGAAAAATACCAGTGGACTTAACATGGTCATCTCTCGTGAAAGAACAGAAAGCAAATTAATTGGAAGGTCATCAACCTGAAACGTTCAATGGGGGCAATTTTACCTAGGCCGGCCATTGGGAAACGGACAGGATCAGGTGCCATGCCGGTATTACACCCCAGCCGATTTTATTGAAGTCAATGGAGAGTAACATTGAGCAGGGTGCAAAACCAATCCAATGGGTTTCCAGAGGGGTGGGTTAGGTTAAAACTATCCCTGTTAACTCTGTTTCTCTCTCCACAGACTCTCCCTGACCTGCTGAGTGTTTCCAGCATTTTCCCTTTTTATTTCAGATTTCCAGCATAGAAGCATAGATGATAGGAGCAGGAGTAGGCCATTCGGCCCCTCGAGCCTGCTCCGCCATTTAATGAGATCATGGCTGATCATCCAAATTCAGTACCCTGTCCCTGCTTTCTCCCCATATCCCTTGATCCCTTTAGCCTTAAGAAATATATCTATCTCCTTCTTGAATATATTTAATGAATTACTAGACAGACTAGATGCAGGAAGGATGTTCCCGATGGTCGGGGAGTCCAGAACCAGGAGTCACAGTCTAAAGATAAGGGGTAAGCCATTTAGGACAGAGATGAGGAGGAATTTCTTCACCCAGAGAGTGGTGAACCTGTGGAATTCTCTACCACAGAAGGCAGTGGAGGCCAATTCATTAAATATATTCAAGAAGGAGTTAGATATATTTCTTAAGGCTAAAGGGATCAAGGGATATGGGGAAAAGGCAGGGACAGGGTACTGAATTTGGATGATCAGCCATGATCTCATTGAATGGCGGAGCAGGCTCGAGGGGCCGAATGGCCTACTCCTGCTCCTATCTTCTATTTTTCTATGTTTCTATGAATTGGCCTCAACTGCCTTCTGTGGTAGAGAATTCCACAGGTTCACCACTCTCTGGGTAAAGAAATTCCTCCTCATCTCAGTCCTAAATGGCTTACCCCTTATCCTTAGACTGTGACCCCTGGTTCTGGACTCCCCCGCCATCAGGAACATCCTTCCTGCATCTAATCTGTCTAGTCCTGTTAGAATTTTATAAGTTTCAATGAGATCCCCTCTCATTCTTCGAAGCTCTAGTGAATATAAGCCTAATCGACCCAATCTCTCTTCATACGTCATTCCTGCCATCCCAGGTATCAGTCTGATAAATCTTCGCTGCACTCCCTCCATGGCAAGAACATCCTTCCTCAGATAAGGCGACCAAAACTGCACACAATACTCACGGTGTGGTCTCACCAAGGCATCTGCAATATTTTGTTTTTATTTTCTTTAAAGTTAATAGAATGCTGAATTGTGTTGTTAAATCAGTTGAGTATAATTCAGAGGATATTATGCTAAAATTGTACAATGCTCTGGTTCGAACCCACCTTCAGCAATCGCTCCAGTTTTGGTCCCCAAGATACAAATGAATAATTCAGGCCCGGGTGGTGGTGCAGGATAAAATCATAAGGCTGACGCCTGTGTGTTGAGGAAAGACTGTAACAAATAAGAACAGTAGAGCACTTGATTTTTTTTTTTTTCTGCTACTCGGGACAGCAATCGGGCAGGCAGGAGCTGAGGTGGGCAGCAAAGTGTCCTGACCTTGGCAATGAGAGGCCTGGGTGATTTTACCTCGTGGGTCCCGGTCAGTTGCCCAAAACCAGCAAGATGCAGCAGCTGGGTGACAGCAAGAGGTGCCGCACGGATGGAGCTGAAGGAATGGTCCGCAGCACTCGGGTAAATCGCAGAGATTGGGTTTCGGGTGGGGCCCAGGGAAGCTGTACCTTTTTGTGTGGGGCCCGGAGGAAAGTAAAAAAAAAAGTTTTAAAACTTACCTGGTTTCTTCTTCCGCTCGGTTCCCCTAGCAGGAAAGCCACAGCTGCTTCCCTGCTCAGACCTCTGGTTAAAATAACAGTCAGGCCCCAATGACATAATCGGAGCCCAATCTACATAACTAAAGAAGGACCCTGCCAATTTCCTGGGGGGTGTGTTCTTCCTGCCTGTTCAGAAGAGCAGGTTAAAATGGAAGGCTGCAGGACGTTGGCAGGCAAGTCTCTCAGGCAAATTTCTGATGCAGAATTATTGCGACCATACAACAGATCTCAGACCACGCACTTTTTGGCAATACTTCCTCATCTAACTCTATCAGCATAACCTTCTGTTCCCATCTCCCTCATATACTTAGCTAGCCTCCCTTTAAATGCATTTGTACTATTCACCTCAACAACTCCCTGTGGCAGCGAGTTCCACATTCTCATCAGTCTCTGGATAAAGAAGTTTCTTCTGAATTCCCTATTTAATTTAAGAACATAAGAACATAAGAAATAGGAGCAGGAGTAGGCCAATCGGCCCCTCGAGCCTGCTCCGCCATTCAATAAGATCATGACTGATCTGATCCTAACCTCAAATCTAAAGAACACAAGAAGTAGGAGCAGGACCCGGCCACTCAGCCCCTGGGCCCGCTCCGCCACCCACAGGGCCTTGACCGATCCGAACTCAGCCTCATGTCCAATTTCCTGCCCGCTCCCCGTAACCCCTAATTCCCTTTACTTCTAGGAAAGTGTCTATTTCTGTTTTAAATTTATTTAATGATGTAGCTTCCACAGCTTCCTGGGGCAGCAAATTCCACAGACCTACTACCCTCTGAGTGAAGAAGTTTCTCCTCATCTCAGTTTTGAAAGAGCAGCCCCTTATTCTAAGATTATGCCCCCTAGTTCTAGTTTCACCCATCCTTGGGAACATCCTTACCGCATCCACCCGATCAAGCCCCTTCACAATCTTATATGTTTCAATAAGATCGCATCTCATTCTTCTGAACTCCAATGAGTAGAGTCCCAATCTACTCAACCTCTCCTCATATGTCCAGTCCCTCATCCCCGGGATTAACCGAGTGAACCTTCTTTGTACTGCCTCGAGAGCAAGTATGTCTTTTCTTAAGTATGGACACCAAAACTGTATGCAGTATTCCAGGTGCGGTCTCACCAATACCTTATATAACTGCAGCAATACCTCCCTGTTTTTATAATCTATCCCCCTAGCAATAAAAGCCAACATTCCGTTGGCCTTCTTGATCACCTGCTGCACCTGCATACTAACTTTTTGATTTTCTTGCACTAGGACCCCCAGATCCCTTTGTACTGCAGTACTTTCCAGTTTCTCGCCATTAAGATAATAACTTGCTCTCTGATTTTTCCTGCCAAAGTGCATAACCTCACATTTTCCAATATTGTATTGCATCTGCCAAATCTCCGCCCACTCACCCAGCCTGTCTATATCCCCTTGTAGGTTTTTTATGCCCTCCTCACTTTCTACTTTCCCTCCCATCTTTGTATCATCTGCAAACTTTGATATGTTACACTCGGTCCCCTCCTCCAAATCGTTAATATAGATTGTAAAGAGTTGGGGACCCAGCACCGACCCCTGCGGAACACCACTGGTTACTGGTTGCCAGTCTGAGAATGAACCATTTATCCCAACTCTCTGCTTCCTGTTAGATAACCAATCCTCCACCCATGCCAGAATATTACCCCCAATCCAGTGATTTTTTATCTTGCGCAATAATCTTTTATGTGGCACCTTGTCGAATGCCTTCTGGAAGTCTAAATACACTATGTCCACTGGTTCCCCTTTATCCACCCTGTACGTTATGTCCTCAAAGAACTCAAGCAAATTTGTCAGACATGACTTCCCCTTCATAAAGCTATGCTGACTTTGTCCTATTAAATTATGTTTATCTAAATGTTCTGTTACTGTCTCCTTAATAATAGACTCCAAAATTTTACCCACCACAGATGTTAGGCTAACTGGTCTATAATTTCCAGCCTTCTGCCTACTACCCTTTTTAAATAAGGGTGTTACATTAGCAGTTTTCCAATCTGCCGGGACCTTTGCTGAGTCCAGGGAATTTTGGAAAATTATCACCAAAGCATCCACAATCCCTACTGCCACTTCCCTCAAGACCCTAGGATGTAAGCCATCAGGTCCAGGGGATTTTTCCGCCTTGAGTCCCATTATTTTACTGAGTACCAATTCCTTAGTGATTTTAATCGTATTTAGCTCCTCCCCCCCTAGAGCCCCCTGTTTGTCCAGTGTTGGGATATTCTTAGTGTCCTCTACCATAAAGACTGAAACAAAATATTTGTTCAGCATTTTTGCCATCTCCATGTTTCCCACCATTAATTTCCCGGTCTCATCCTCTAAGGGACCTACGTTTGCCTTAGCCACCCTTTTTCTTTTTATATAACTGTAGAAACTCTTGCTATCTGTTTTTATATTTTTTGCTAATTTATTTTCATAATCTATCTTCCCTTTCTTAATCAATCCTTTAGTTACTTTTTGCTGTCTTTTGAAGACTTCCCAATCTTCTATCCTCCCACTAAGTTTGGCTACCTTATATGTCCTTGTTTTTAGTCGGATACTATCCTTAATTTCTTTACTTAGCCACGGATGGCTGTCATTTCTTTTACACCCTTTTTTCCTCAGTGGAATATATTTTTTTTGACAGTTGTAAAATAACTCCTTAAATTTCTTGGTGACTGTCTTATATTGATGGCCTCTAGTTTTGCTCTTCCCCACAAGTGGAAACACTTGCTCTGTGTCTACTCTATAAGAACCTTTCATAATTTTAAAGACCTCTATTAGATCACCCCTTAGCCTTCTCCTTTCAAGAGAAAAGAGACACAGCCTGTCATACTGAATAGTGCCATTGGATCTTTTACGTCCACCTGAGAGGGCTTTGCCTTGGTTTAACATCTCATCCAAAGGACGGCACCTCCAACAGTGCAGTTCTCCCTCAGTACTGCACTGAAGTGTCAGCCTAAATCATGTGTTCAAAGCTGGATAGAGAGAAACTGTTCCCATTGGCAGAAGGGTCGAGAACCAGAGGACACAGATTTAAGGTGATTGGCAGAAGAACCAAAGGCGACATGAGGAAAAACTTTTTTACTCAGCGAGTGGTTATGATCTGGAATGCAATGCCTGAAAGGGTGGTGGAGGCAGACTCATTCACAGCTTTCAAAAGGGAGTTGGATAAGTACCTGAAGGAAAAAAATTTGCAGGGCTATGGGGAAAGGGCGGGGGAGTGGGACTAGCTGAAGTGCTCTTGCAGAGAGCTGGCACGGGCTCGACAGGCCAAATGGCCTTCTTCTGAACTGTAACCATTCTATGATTCTATGAAAGCTAATCTATGCAACACCTCTGTAGTACTGAGGGCGTGCTGCACTATCGGAGGTGCCATCTTTCAGAGGAGACATTAAACTGAGGCTCTCTTAGGTGGATGTGAAAAATCACGAGACTATCTGAAGAAGAGTAGGGGAGATGTTCTGGCCAACATTTATCCCTTAATTAACATCACTAAAACAGATTATCTGGTCATTTATCTCATGTTTGTAGGACCTTGCTGTGCGCACATTGGCGGTCATGTTTGCCTACATTACAACGGTGACTGCACCTCAAAAGCACTTCATTGGCTGTGAAGTGTTTGAGGATGTGAAAGGCACTTTATAAATGCGAGTTGTCTTTTATTCTATTTGAAAGTTTTTTCCAGTGCTGTACTGTTCCTAGTTTGGCTTTTATTTGCACCATTTCACAAGGACTTCAGAAATCTGTATCAGAAAGTTAGCAAATCCCATTAAAAGATTGATTTAATACACATAGCTCTGTTGTTTCCTGATGTTATACAGTCAAAAGTGTTATTAACACATAGAAAATTAACAATGGTATCTGTGAAAAAAGAAAGACTTGCATTTATACGACCATCGGATGTCTCAAAGTGCTTTACAGCCAATTAAGTCTTCTTCTTAGGCAGTCCCTCAGAACCGAGGATGACTTGCTTCCACATTAAAAATAAGTTCTCCGGTGGCTGATGAGTCCAATGCGGGACCTACAGTCTCTGTCACAGGTGGGGCAGATGGTGGTTGAAGGGGTGGGTGGGTGGTGTGCTTGGGTTGACGTGCGCTGCTTGCGCTTGGCTTCCGCTTGTTCCCGGCGAAGAGACTCGAGGTGTTCGGTGCCTTCCCAGATGCTCCTCCTCCACTTTGTGTGGTCTTGGGCCAGGGGATTCCCAGGTGTCAGTGGGGATGTTGCACTTTTTCAAGGAGGCTTTGAGGGTGTCCTTGAAGCGTTTCCTCTGCCCACCTGGGGCTCTCTTGCCGTGTCGGAGCTCCAAGTAGAGCGTTTGTTTTGGGAGTCTCGTATCGGGCATGCGGACGATGTGACCCATCCATCGGAGCTGATCGAGCGTGGTCAAAGCTTCGATGCTGGGGATGTTGGCCTGAGCGAGAACACTGACGTTGGTGCGCCTATCCTGCCAATGGATTTGCAGAATCTTGCAGAGGCAGAGTTGGTGGTACCTCTCCAGTGCTTTGAGGTGCCTGCTGTACATGGTCCATGTCTCTGAGGCATACAGGAGGGCGGGTATCACTACTGCTCTGTAGACCATGAGCTTAGTGCTGGGTTTGAGGTCCTGGTCTTCAAACACACTCTTCCTCAGGTGACCGAAGGCTGCACTGGCACACTGAAGGCGGTGTTGGACTTCGTCATCGGCGTCTGCCCTTGTTGATAGTAGGCTCCCGAGGTATGGAAAGTGGTCCACATTGTCCAAGGCCTTGTCGTGGATTTTGATAATCGGGAGCAGTACTGTCTGGCGGGGGGCAGGTTGGTAGAGGACCTTTGTCTTACGGATGAAGTACTTTTGAAGAGGAGTCACTGTTGTAATGTGGGAAACGCGCAGCTAATTTGCGCACAGCAAAGTCCCACCAACAGCAATGTGATAATGACCAGATAATCTGTTTTTGTTATGTTGGTTGAGGGATAAGTATTGGCCAGGACACCGGGGATAACTCCCCTGCTCTTCTTCGAAATAGTGCCATGGGATCTTTTACATCCACCTGAGAGAGCAGACGGGGCCTCGGTTTAACGTCTCATCTGAAAGATGGCACCTCAGACAGTGCAGCACTCCCTCAGCACTGCACTGGAGTGTCAGCCTAGCTTTATGTGCTCAAGTCCCTGGAGTGGGATTTGAACCCACAACCTTCTGACTCAGCGGCGAGAGTGCGACCCACTGAGTCACAGCTGATACATTTTATCTTTTTGTTTTCTCAATTTTTCTTTAGAATAACTAAGTAATGGTAAGTGGTGGTAGGGATTCTGCAGAATACTGAATAGACATTCAATGACAGCAGTCACTAGTGATCCTATAAAAAGCAGATTGAAAAATGTATTGAATTTTATTCATACTAAACACTCCCATGTGCATTTTCAGGTAGATCCCACCGCAGCTGAAAAGAAGGAGGGAAAGGTATATAACTATGTTTAGCTTCATATATCCTTTACTGTCCCTACTGTTCAACTTTACTTATAAACTTTGCAGTTTCATTACTTTAAGAGGAGATAGATCTAGATCCACCTGTAGCAGAAGGCAATACAAACAGAATATCCGTTTCAGTGCGGTTCAAAGAACGAGAAGGTACGTACTGTAAAGAACGTGAATTCACTTCGCTTCATCTAGCTGGCGATGGTAAAGTGGTTACAGAGCAGAAATACAAACTTCCCACTTTCAGAATTCTTTCCCTCAGGACATTCAAAAACTGGAGTAGTTCCCCATTCCCTTCTCTATCATACAGTTTAACCAGGTCAGACTATTCCCGATGTGATTGTTATCAATTTCTCGCAAAGCAGCAGTCTCTGGTGTAAAAACAGAAAATGCTGGAAATACTCAGCAGGTCAGGCAGCATCTGTGGAGAGAGAAACAGAGTTAACGTTTCAGGTCGATGACCCTTCGTCAGAACTGGAAAAAACTGGAGATCGAACAGGTTTTTAAGCAAGTGCAGGGGCAGGGAAAGTGGGAGGGGAGGAAAGAACAAAAGGGAAGGTCTGTGATAGGATGGAAGGCAGGAGAGATTAAGAGACATTAAGAGATGGTGCAAGGCAAAAGGAGATGGTAATGGGACAAGTTAAGAAACAAAAGATGGCTCTAGATGAAGCGTAAATGGCAGAATGAAAGACAGCTGCCATGTAGGAGAGAGAAAAAAATATATAAAATAAATGGAAAAAAAAGAATAGGGGCTGAAATTGTTGAACTCTATGTTGAGTCCAGAAGGCTGTAAAGTGCCTAATCGTAGGATGAGGTGCTGTTCCTCGAGCTTACGTTGAGCTTCATTGGAACAGTGTAAGAGGCATGTTGGCTCCAGTTCAGTCAAACTGCCTGTGCAATAGCCTAGGGCATAGAGGTACAATACAGTGTAACACTAAGCAATACAAGACCAGAAGGTTCCCAGTGCATCTGATCTCATCCAAGGCAGCAGCTGGAGAGCCTCAGCATTGCTCAGCTAGGGAGGGGGGAAAGAATCAGACACCATTCACACTCCTGATTGTTATCCCGTGATACCTGCTGGAAAGTGGATGTTGGGTGAGGCTCGGTTGTTGCGGCTTCCATGGTCAACTGCCTGGAAACTTTCACAATCTGTTCTCAAATGACAAGGTGAAATGCTGGAACATAAGAAACAGGAGCAGGAGTAGGCCAATCGGCCCCTCGAGCCTGCTCCGCCATTCAATAAGATCATGGCTGATCCAATCTTGGCCTCAACACCACTTTCCCGCTCTCTCCCCATACCCCTTGACTCCCTTGTAGTTCAAATGTCTGTCAATCTCCGCCTTGAATATATTCAATGACTCCGCCTCCACAGCTCTCTGGGGTAGAGAATTCCAAAGATTCACGACCCTCTAAGAGAAGAAATTCCTCCTCATCTCCGTCTTAAATGGGCGACCCCTTATTCTGAAACTATGACCCTAGTTCTAGATTCCCCCACTAGGGGAAACATCCTCTCAGCATTCACCCTGTCAATAACGCAGCGAAGGACAAGAGGACAAACAGAACTTTGAGTCAGTTTCTGGATGCAGGCTTGCCTCGCTATTAAATATCTAAAATGTTTAGTATTCAAAATACCTTTTCTCTTCCTCCTTTGATTAATTATGTTACCCTCCATTTTTCTCCATTATTATCTTCACAGGTCACTCATCTCCAATGGTTAATTTACACTTCAGTCACACTTGCTGCCCCCGCCCCCAATGGCACTGCAGCAATTCAATGAGGAACCAATTCGAACCTCCATCCCACCACTCCCCCGATATCACACATTGGTACTGTCAAATGATGTTCTAATCCATCCCCTCCTTTCTTAAAGTAATGAAACTGCAAGATGTATAGGTAAAGTGAGCAGTAGGAATATTGGCCCGGATATTCCGATCCCTACGGGTGTGTACGCGCTGTGTACCCACCCGTAGGGACATCGGAAATGTCGGTTTCAGGCATGCACAGCGCATGCGCTGAAAACCGGCATTTCCGATCTGTCAAGAATGCTCTTGACAGATCGGACGCCTGCCCTGGAGAAGGGCCTCTGCGGGCAGATAGTTCCGCTTTCTGGAGCCCCTCCGCCCGCAGAAAACCTTTAGAATTCTTACGCTTGCTTTTACCAGGATAAGAGTTGAAAAAAGTACTTTAAAAAAAAGTTTATTTTTAGCCCTGTAAAAAATGTTAATTTTTTTTTCAAAAAATTAAATTTTGTTTAAAATATTTAATTTATTGTAATTTCAACTAATTTAAAAAATGTGATTTAAAAAAAAAAATTATTTAATGTTTTGAAGTGTTTTTGGGGTGATCTCCATTCATATATTTGACAGGTCTATCTGTCAAGCGTATGAAGGGAGATTCCCTTCTTTGATTGGCTCCCCATGGCCCACGTGATCCCAGGGACACTTGCGAACCACATGCGCCCCTGGGATACGTAGGCCCTGCACACTTGGAGTTCGAGAGGCCCAGCATCGGAACTATACGCACCTCGGGAGCCCTCAGGTAAGTCCGTAGATTTTTTCCAGATCGGAGGGAAAACCAAGAGATTGCAGAAAAAGGACATTTTCAATTGGAGACACAAATATGGAACCATAGAATGGTTACAGCACAGAAGGAGGCCATTCGGCCCATCAAGCCCATGTCGGCTCTCTGCAAGAGCACTTCAGCTAGTCCCACTACCCCGCCCTTTCCACGTAGCCCTGCAAAAAAATTTCCTTCAGATACTTATCCAATTCACTTTTGAAAGCCATGATTCAGTCTGCCTCCACCACCCTTCCATGCACTGCATTCCAGATCCTAACCACTCACTGCGTAAAAAGGTTTTTCCTCATGTCACCTTTGGTTCTTTTGCCAATCACCTTAAATCTGTGTCCTCCGGTTCTGCCAATGGGAACAGTTTTTCTCTATCTACATTGTCTAGAGCCCTCACGATTTTGAACACCTCTATCAAATCTCCTCTCAACCTTCTCTGCTCCAAGGAGAACAACCCCAGCTTCTCTAGTCTATCCACGTAACTGAAGTCCCTCATCCCTGGAATCATTCTTGTAAATCTTTTCTGCACCCTAAGGCCTTCACATCCTTCCTAAAGTGTGGTGCCCAGAATTGGACACAATGGGGGAGAAATTCAGTATCGCCCCATTTGGGGCGCAATTATCGGCCAGGCGCAAAGATTAGTGTCTGGCGCTAATTATCGCCACCGACTGCAAACTTGACTTTTATCGCCCCTGGAGGTGATTGCAGCGCTAAATCAGGCGCTTCACACCTGTCTTAAGGCACAAAGGCCGAGGAGCGAGGCGCTACCTCAGAGCGCTGGCGAAGCTCATGTGATGTCAGTCAGCAATGGAACACACACACAATGGCACGGGCCAGTTCTTAAAGGGGATGGTTAATCTTGCTTTCCATCCACATCCTGCTCATTGCAGCCTTGAATCTCGGCCTGGAGAGACCTGCACATCAAATGTGCTGGAAAGAACAATGGAGAGCACCAGGCAAAGAGCTCAGAGTGCAGCCCCCACAGTCTCTGCTAAATCGATACAAGGAATGGCAAATCAAAATGAACCTGCAAAGTGCTGCTCAGTACCCAAAACTCCTTCACACAACATTGAATCTCTCCAGAAGTCTCTCCCTCTCTCTCTCAGAATGCGTAATTCAAAAATGGCACCAACAATAAAAGGCAGGAAGCGGTCACCTTTAAATAGCGCTCCCCCTTTCCCTTCATGACTGCAGAACGCTCCCCTCAACCTGTCGTTGCTAGCGTCAGGCGGTAAGGCAGGGGGCGCCACTCAATATCCGCTCCGGGGCGTTGCGCACTCGAGTGACGTCACGATCTGCCGGCGCAGGAGATCGTGGCGGTAGTGTTTAGCGCCGCTGCAAAATGTCTAGTTAATTTCGCGAGCGGCGCAAACTTCGCCACGCCTGTGCCCTCTTAAGGCGCTAACGGGAGGCGCAACCAACTGAATTTTTCCCCCAATACTTCAGTTGAGGCCGAACCAGTGTTTTATAAAGGTTCATCATAACTTCCTTGCTTTTGTGCTCTATGCCTCTATTTATGAAGCCCAGGATCCCATATGCTTTTATAACCAATTTCCCAACCTGTCCTGCCACCTTCAACGATGCGAGCACATATACCCCCAGGTCTCTCTGTTCATGCATCCTCTTTAGAATTGTACCCTTTAGTTTATATTGCCTCCCCTCGTTCTTCCTACCAAAATGTATCACTTCGCACTTTTCTGCGTTAAATTTCATCTGCCACGTGTCCGCCCATTTCACCAGCCTGTCTATATCTTCTTGAAGTCTATCACTATCCTCCTCACTGTTCACTATACTTCCAAGTTTTGTGTCATCTGCAAATTTTGAAATTGTGCCCTGTACACCCAAGTCCAAGTCATTAATATATATCAAGAAAAGCAGTGGTCCTAGTACCGACCCCTGGGGAACACCACCTTCCTCCAGTCCAAAAAACAACCGTTCACCACTACTCTCCGTTTCCTGTCACTTAGCCAATTTTGTATCCATACTGCCACTGTCCCTTTTATTCCGTGGGCTTCAACTTTGCTGGTGAGCCTATTATGTGGCACTTTATCAAACGCCTTTTGGAAGTCCATGTACACCACATCAACCGCATTGACATCATCAACCCTCTCTGTACCTCATCAAAAAACTCAATCAAGTTAGTGAAACACGATTTGCCTTTAACAAATCCATGCTGGCTTTCCTTAATTAATCCACACTTGTCCAAGTGACTGTTAACTTTGTCCCTGATTATCGTTTCTAAAAGCTTCCCCACTACCGAGGTTAAACTGACTGGGCTGTAGTTGCTGGGTTTATCCTTACACCCTTTTTTGAACAAGGGTGTAACATTGGCAATTCTCCAGTCCTCTGGCACCACTCTTGTATCAAAGGAGGATTGGAAAATTATGGCCAGTACCTTTGCAATTTCCTCTTTAACTTCCCTCAGCATCCTAGGATGCATCCCAGCTGGTCCTGGTGACTTATCAACTTTCAGTACAGACAGCCTTTCTAGTACCTCCTCTTTATCAATTTTTATCTCATCCAGTATCTCCACTACCTCCTATTTCACTATGACTTTGGCAGCATCTTCTTCCTTGGTGAAGACAGATGCAAAGTACTCATTTAGTACCTCAGCCATGCCCTCTGCCTTCATGCGTAGGTCTCCTTTTTGGTCCCTAATCGCCCCACCCCTCCTCTTACTACCCATTTATTATTTATATGCCTCTAGAAGACTTTTGAATTCCTTTTTATGTTAGCTGCCAATCTATTCTCATACTCTCTTTGTCCCTCTTATTTTCTTTTTCACTTCCCCTCTGAACTTTCTATATTCAGCCTGATTCTCACTTGTATTCTCAACCTGACATCTGTCATACACGCTCTTTTTCTGCTTCATCTTACTCTCTATCTCTTTCGTCATCCAGGGAGCTCTGGCTTTAGTTGCCCTACCTTTCCCTCTCGTGGGAATGTACCTCGACTGTACCCCTCGTGGGAATGTATCTCCTCTTTAAAGGCAGCTTTTATGAAAATATGGGAGAAACCATCCATTCCTTTTTAAAGATGGCGACAATCAGAAATCTATTTATGTTTAATTCTTATTCTATTTGAAACCTCGTGCATAAACTTTCTGATTGAATGTTGAAAGATTTAAACAAGTCATTAATGATCAACCAGAAATGTTTTACATTATAAAAATCTTTTAATTACATTAGATAAAAATGTATAACTTTTAGTCAGTAACAGAAACTTTTAAAAAGATGGCAAAGTACATTTACAAATACAAGTTCTTATGTAGAGCTTTAGGTTTTTTTACTATATAAATACAGTTTTCAGTATTAATCCATCATTACTTTCTTGAAAAAGATAAAGGAGGTCTAAATTAACCCATTAAGAACTATAGCAGTGTCTATGCATTCACACTGAAGGATTAGTGAACAACCTATCATTTTTTGGACTGTCATTATAAGAAAATACATTGGGCTTGTTCTGTACCTTGCTGTGAATTGTGCTGTAATATTAAATGGGACAGTGCTGCACCAGTGAGAGGAGGTTCGCAGTAATACAATGGTGCAGTTTGCTCCCAGTCACATTATTGCATCTTAGTTTTAAATGTAAAACAGGAGGGATGGTACAGTGTGTTTGGAGCTTGAATGCAATCCTAACACTTTATGGTATGAAGTAAGTTGTTAGCTGCCATTCCCTAATCTCAGACTTGTCATTGTGGGAAGCTGGCTGAGAGCAGGAAATCTGAATCCCTGCCTGAAGGAAGGTAGTGGTGGTGGGGGTGGGTGGGGGGAAGCCACTCCAGGCCGCTCTCACGCAACTCTCAGCAGCAAGTAACAGAGTGAAGTTGTAGAATGTCACCTGGGTATGTTGTGGATCATAGTAAAATCTAGGATGGGCAGAGACAATAAAACATCTTAGGAAAATAAAACAAATGAAGCTTGAAAACTGCATTAGAAAAGTTTGCAGATTCAGAGCTCGCAACACTGACCTTTTTAGGTATTACTGCAATTTTAAGTAACTAAAAATAAAACAAAGATGTTATGAAAAATATTCTACAGCAGTTATTAAATTAACCAGGATCTCATTCATTACCAAGCATTCTATTCCAATCATCCCTTATATGGACATATGAAAATATGTGGACACAATTAAGTCCAAATGGATCATAGCATATGGATTAAAAATTATGATTAATACAAGTCTCATTAATGTTTATTTTTATACAAAATTGGTTTAGTGGTTACAAATACAAGTTACCTAAAGCAACTTCTAATTCATAGATATACATTTTTAAATCACTATTTGCATAATATACTTTATAAATACTGATTTCTTTAAAAATATACTAGATCATAAAACATAGCTAATAATTTTAAATACCTGAAGGAGAATTCACATTTTAAGTACAAGGATTTTATTCACTGAATGTTTATATCAAAGTATCTCAATGACCTACTAACGGAGGCCATTGTTCTAACTAACATTATTGTGCACAGGTGGTGGGAAAACAACTATCTAAAGGTGCAACACCTCTTATATGATCACTAATTCATGGAATAGACCAACAAGTGACACAGATTAGTCTTGGGTAGTATATAGTTATTGGCTGTATTTATACAAAAAATGGCGCATTTTTGTGCCCATCAAGTGAAAACATTTCTAATTTCTCAAGACTTTGTTTATGACTCTAACCCCTCATCCCTGGTAACAGCCTAGTAAATCTGTGCTGCTTCATTTCCATTGTTATTATACTCTTCCCATAATGGGGTGGTCTGAACTATACTCCAACTGCTACCTAACTAAGGTCTTATACAAGTTAAACGTTACCTCTTTAGTTTTCCACTCTATGCCTCTAGCTACAGAACCAAAGATTTTGTCCATATAGACACATAGCATGGAGCCTCGGGGGTTACATATGAAATTTGTTGAGTGTATTCAAGGTTGAGATCGATAGATTTTTCGACTCTAAGACAATCAAGAGATATGGGGTTAGTTCAGGAAAGTGGAGTTGAGGTTGAAGATCAGCCATGATTGTATTGAATGATGGAGCAGGCTTGAAAGGCCGAAGGGCCGACTGCTCCTATTTAAATCCGTGTTACCATTAATTTGCATGTATCTCAATTTTCTGATACTAACTGATACTGCTGATACTTGGTGCTCTGATTTATGATTTATCTACCACTGATGCAACAGCACTAAGATGATCCCTTTGCAAACCTCTACAAAGTACAAACCGGTCAAAGCAGTGAATAAGAAATAAGATTGAGATGCCTGGGCTTCACAGGCCAGATAGACAGGGCTAGGAAGTCGCATACAGTCCCTAGTTTAAAGGGATTATTCCCAAAAATCAGCTTCATAATGTAAAAGATTTTTAAATGGGAGGAGAGACAAGAAATGGTTTGCATATATCACAAAAGACTAGAATATCAACGAGTCAGATGTAACCATGCAGGTCGTATACAAATATAAATGAACGTCAAATTAGAGATACAAATGACACTGTGACATTGCATTTGAAAATTATCCCCTCGATACTAAATGTAAGAGTTAAAATATTCTATGTGATCAATATGTATGTACCTTTCCTATTCACTATTTGTAATTTACACATTTGTTCCAGCTTAAAAACTAGTGTTTGTTGATGCACTTTACAGCCTTAAATGGTCAGGCATAAGCAATAGCTGAAACTTAAAGACTGGACAGTAGGCTGCCCCAGAGGATTTTAAACTCTAAAGTAAAAGTTAAATACAGTTGGGTGTATACCTGGATGAGATGGTCTAGCCACCAACACAAACATGCTGTTTTTTGTGAAATGGCAGTGTTATCCTGCATGCTGTGGTACAAAAGAGCTCATCACACTGCTGCCAAGTACACAGTACAACAGGGGCAAAGTCAATCACTGAGCTCTACAGTTACAAGCCATGAAATTAATCCATTATCTTATTCAGACTTTGTTTTACCAGTGTGCAAAGGAAAACAGAGAGGGCAATGTTGGGAGTCATTTTAATTTTATTCACTTGGTGAAAAAGTTAACATTTCCCCCCTTTTTTAAAACTATTAAACCTGCTTTGGTTGGATGTATCAGAGCCCTGATGTTTGAGGGTTTTTTTTACAAGTACTTAATCAAAAAAGATACTGCAGCTTTGTATTCTGGAGCTGAACAAAAGAGAATTAAGTCCCAAATGCTGAGCTTCTTCTGTAGCTTACATGCCATTTCTACAATCTATTATCTTACATAGCTTAGTAATAATTGTGCATTTCAAATACAAATATTAACTAGACAAAAATATTATTTCTTTAGAAATAATAAAGTTCTTAGTCATGTTATAAAAAGGTTGCTGAGTAGTCTATTTGTGATGACAGAAAACTAGAAATATTAGTGCTGCTATCTGAGATATAAAGTTAATCCCCTTAAATATACCACATGACATGGCACAAATGGGAGGTCACCTGCAAGTACTGACACCCTCACAAGGACCACTTGTCATAATACTTACCAAAGGACATAAAGCAAGACGATTTGAAACCTGCGAACTTAATAATGAGATTCATATTTCTACCATTATTTCTCTACAGTAATGTTTCATCACATTAATTATTTAACATTTATAAAATCAACACCTCTTCGAAATCCATCCACTTCATGCTGTCTTTCTCCTAGTTGCCGGACCCCTCCTCATCCCTCAGTGCATCTCAAACTCTGCATTTCAGGCACAGTTTCCACTCCCTCGCTTCATCTTTGCTCCATTTCCACTCAGCTCTAGCATAAAATAACTTGCATCTGTATAGCGTCTTTCACATCCTCAGGATGTCCCAAATCACCTTACAACCAATAAACTACTTTTGAAGTGTAGTCACTGTAGGTAAATACACACAGCAAGGTTGCACAAATAGCAATGAGATAAATGACCAGATAATTTTTTTTAATTGTGCTAGTTGAGGGATAAATGTTGGCCAGGACACCAGAAGAACTCCCCCGCTCTTCGAATAGTGCCATGGGATCTTTTACATCCACCTCACTGGAGTGCCAGCCTAGATTATGTGCTCAAGTCTCTGGAATAGGACTTGAATGATCTCTTGACTCAGAGTGCTACAACTGAACCAAGGCTGGGATTTCGCAGTTATGACCTTGCAGATCCCTTGAGAACTGAATTGAAGACTCTGGATTGTGAGACAAACACCCACTGCCAGTAACCGTGTGAGCAAGAGAGGGAATGAGAGACAAGGAAATGGAATGAGAGAAAGATGGAAGGAGAGAAGGAATAACAGGATGAAAGGGGAAAGGAAGGAGATAGAGGGAATGAGAAACTGGAAGAAAAAGAAAAAATGAGAGCAAACAGGAGAGAGGAAATGAGGGGGAAGGAATGAGGGAAAGGAGGAAAGAAGAAATAAGAGAGATAAGAAGCAAAGAAATGGGAGCAAAAAGGAGAGAAGAAATGAGAGACAGGAGAAGAGAATGAGAGAAATGATGAAAAGGAATGAGAAAGAGCCAGGGACAGAGGAAATGTTTGAAGAATGAGAAGATACAATCCAAATTTCAAAATAGTTGTAAACAATGCATGTCAAAAATCACACTTTAAAAATGTCTTGGATGGTATGTTTGTAGTTCCAATGAGAATATAAATAGTGTGCTAGATTTAGAACAAATGGTTCTTTTTTGTTGTACATGTTTTTCTCTGCCTCTTGAGCCATGGCTTAAAGCAATTGTCTGCAATTCTTCTTTTAGCAGAGGTGTTAAAAACTTATT
Source organism: Squalus acanthias (assembly GCA_030390025.1). NCBI lineage: Eukaryota > Metazoa > Chordata > Chondrichthyes > Squaliformes > Squalidae > Squalus > Squalus acanthias. The sequence continues at coordinate 222,235,444 of CM059425.1, forward strand.
TTAAAATAGATTAACGTCTTCACTAACATAGCTAATAAAATAATTTCAGACACATGGGTTAAGCATTCATACATTAGCATCCTACAACATAATTTTTGAATGCCCTTGTATTGTCTTGCAACATTGTGGGTTTGATGTCAAAATGTAGAAGGTCACAGCTCCCCTCGAAGAAAATAGATTGTGTGGCACGGCATATTTGGGGAGAACAATTTTTTTTAAAGCATTCTTATTAATTGACTACATACACATAAAATTCCACACAGAAGAATTAATAACATACCATTCAATGTAGAGAAATAAGATTGAACACTTGTTACACACCCAGAAAGTAGAACATGCTCACAAGTGTAATGGTTAACTGGTCAATGATGGATTGGCAAGAAATTGTGGAACGGAGGAAAAGATTCAGATTAAACCAAACCCATTTAATACCTAGGGTTTTCCAAACAACAGCAACTTACATTTCTACAGTGGTCCTCACATACAGAGAGATATCACAGACATATTTACAGGATGGAGTATAGAGTGCACACCAAGCAGAAGGGGGAAAGGAAAAGACTTGGGGGATTGAAGGTATGGTTAAAGACGAGGATCATTAAGAAGCTTTTGAAAGCTGAGAGGAGACAAGACAGAGTTGCAGAGGGCAAGGGCATTGTGGCTAAAAAAGCAACCACCAATAGCGAAGCAGAGAATGAACGGTAAGCTGGTGTCAAAGGAGGGGAGGGTGCACACAGATACATACAGCAGGAGGAGATCGCTGAGGTACGATGGTATGAGGACATGAAAGGATTTGAAGATGAGGATAATGATCGGAGGCACAGGAAACCTGTGCAATTTCTGAGGACAGGGATATTGGGGGTGTAGATGAGAATGTGGGCTGCAGCATTCTGCGATGATGAATCCTGGCTTCTGAAGGGCAGAAGCAGGGAGGTGAGCATAGAGAATGTTGGATAAATCAAGCCCCAAGGCAATAATGGAATATATTGGAGTTTCAGCAGCAGAGGAAGAGAGCCAGAAGTTAAAACAGGCGAAGTTTTGGTGGTGAAAGAAAGCAGTCTTGGTAACAGATTGGATATGAAGGAGGGAACTTAGGTTGGGATTGAGAAATATACCAAGGTTCCACACCTCTGGACTTACCTTGAGGTGGAAGCTGGGGAGGTAGAGGAATTGAGACTGGAGACTCATAGGTGTTTGCAGGAACTGATAAGGATGGCTGACATTTTGTTGACATTTGGCTGGAGGAAGTTTCAGTTATTTCATTATCTAAATGTCAGGTAAGTAATTGCAAAGAATGGCACAGCCTTGGGTTTATTGGAGGAGGCAGAGTGGTGGAGCTGAGTACCAACAGTATACGTGTGGAATCTGACCTCATAGGTTCAGTGGTAGCACTCGCACCTCTGAGTCAGAAGATTGTGGGTTCAAGTCCCGCTCCAGAGACTTGAGCACATAATCTAGGCTGATATATCAGTGCAGTACCGAGGGAGGACTGCATTGTCAGAGGTGGCGTCTTTTGGATGAGACGTTAAACCAAGGCCTCATCTGCCCTCTAAGGTGGACATAAAAGATCCCACGGCACTATTTGAAGAAGAGATGGGGATTTCTCCCTTGTATTCTGGCAAATACTTATCCCTCAACCAACATCCGAAACAGAATATCTGGTCATTATCTCATTGCTGTTTGTGGGACTTTGCTGTGTGTAAATTGGTTGCCGCGTTTCCTACATTACAACAGGAGGCGAGATAAGGAGAAATGTTTTTACGCAGCGAGTTGTTATGATCTGGAATGCACCGCCTGAAAGGGTGTTGCAAGCAGATCCAATAGTAACTTTCAACAGAGAATTGCATAAATACTTGAAGGGGGAAAATTTGCAGGACTGTGGGGAAAGAGCAGGGGAGTGAGACTAATCAGATAGCTCTTTCAAAGAGCCGGCACAGGCACGATGGGCCGAAATGCTTCCTTCAGTGCTGTATCATTCTATAATTCTACAACAGCGCCAACACTTCAAAAAGCACTTGTTTGGCTTTAAAGCGCTTTGGGATATCCTGAAGTCATTAAAGGTGCTATATAAATGCAAGTCTTTCTTTTCTAGCTGACGTTGCCAAGGGTAGCACTAAAGACACACACGCACACATTACAGGACTAAATTCAGCTGTGGTTCTCTCCCTGCCATGGTCAAAACACCTGTCAGCATGCATAGCCAAACCTCACACACAAATAATGGCAACTTGAATAAGCTATGGAGGGCACCGAACCATTGTTGATCTGTAGCCCAATAAAGAATCACCAACAACAACTTGCATTTATGTATGCGCCTTTAACGTAGTAAAACGCCAACTTCAGGAGGGGGCATACAGAAAATACAGGACAAAATCCTATGATTTCTCAATCCTAGGTATGGGTCTACTCTGAACATTGAAGCATTAGGCAGCTGGGGGTCACTATGCTGATCATAAATAACAATGGAGAATATGTGGGACCTTAGATAACACACCATTTTGTCAATCATTTGACAAGAACTTCAAATAGGCATGAAACCATTTTGACTGTTGCCTACTTATTGATTACAGCAGACTAGTTTCTAGGAAGTGACATCAAATGGTGAAAGAACTTTAGACTATTCTCTGAATTAGTAATTAACAATGCAGAATTTGGTATAGGTGTCCCACAAATTGAACTGACTTAATGACAAAAATATTTCCAATTTCAAATTTGTAACTTCAAATTTCTGGCTGTAAGTATTGAAATATTGCCCTGATGGCTACAATGCAACATCAGACGTATGATAATGGCATCAGTCTTTGGCTGGGAATTTCCTCCCCTTTACATGTGTAAATGTGGTTTCTGCCACATTTCCAGTGAAGTTATGGCACAGAGCAGAAGGAACTTTGAGGAAATTTCCAACCTTTGACTTTAGATATCTTGTAGAATATCATATCAGATCTCCACATTAACTAATTGACATTGAAACTGGAGGCCTTTATACAATTAATAGTAAACAATTCCTTGATAGAAATTTCAGAAAGTCCCATTGCACAATAAAATATGATTAACAGAATCATTTCCCTCCAGAAACAGACTTCAAAGGTCTTAAGTTTCCATCTAAAGATGATTTCCTGATGTAAATTGTGGCAACAAATTGGTTCGTATGTCTTCAAACACGTGCATAAAATCACATGACAAGCCTGGCCTAGCCCAAAAATAACCCTTTTGAGAGCTGAATTTCTCTTTCAGTTTTCAAAACATGCACAGGTTTTCCTTCAGAATATTTTTTAGAAATTATTGTTTGAGTGCCGCTTTAAATGCCAAATATTTCATTCACAGTATTCTCTAAAACGGCTTTTTTTTTTACAAAAATGCTATAATCCTGCTGTAATTTCCATTTGGATATAAAAGCATCTTTCACCCTCTCCTAAACAGTTTGCTTCAACTTGTTAAAAGTATAGTCTCCTGAGGGAGTGTTAGTGTTATAAGCAGGAAGACAAGTTTGATCCATGATGTACAATACATAAATCCCAGAAATCTGGGTGGCACCCCAGCCTCATGGAATAAAGCTTTCCGAAGCTTGTACTTAAAGTAACGTGCAGCCAAATCTTTCATTTTTCTCTTAAGTAACTTTTAGCTGGGACTTATTTTCTGCAAAAAGAAGAGAAACATATGGAACACCAATGAAGGCCCACTTCTCACTAGGCCAGAACCTGATGACTGGGCCCTGTTCAGGGATTTCCGAGACAGCATCAAAGTAAGCAAAGCAGACACAACCCAGATAAGCAGCCAGACAGATCAAGATATGCCTAGAACAAAAAAAGAGAAGGGGAAAAATTATGAGAATACATCAAGGATTTTTCGAAAGACTGTTCTTGCAGCTACCAGACAGCATTTTTCATGAGTCAGTCAATATGTTACACAATCCAACAGTCCATCATAGTAGTCCATTCCCTATTGATTTGTGAAGTTTTTTTCACATGGTTGTCAGTTTTATTGTTGATTTGACAAAGCATGAAGAGTACAACACTAACTTACTCTACAGATTTTCTGAAAAATAATCTCACTTCCCTCTGCTGTTAATTTCATTTACATTTACAGATGCCAAATACTTCACATGGCTGATAAATTAACAATAACACAGTTTGCACGGCATTGCAAAGCAATAATGCAGCTCAGGGTTGAGATAAATTTGACAGAACACTTGAGCTTCTTTCCTGCAGTTTACAACACTATTTCAGTCTTGAGATGAGTCACTGCCTTTGAAACAACAGCATGTTATTCCTTATGGCACATACAACATACCATTACTTACTGTTATTTACAGGTATACATTTTCATCTTTTGTTTGCAGGGTTGTGTTGTGGATAACAATAATGAACAGCTAGTTTACTGGTTTGAATTACTTGATTTGAACAGTAATGATACTGTAAATTACTGCAGTGCATATTACAGATATTGGATATTGCATATACTGGATCTGTAGGTTTTTCATTTCAGGCTTACTTTCCAACATTTTTCCTGTATCAATCTCAGCTTTAAAATTTTTAATTGTCCCAGCATCCACAGCCTTTTGGGGAAGTGAGTTCCAGATTTCCATTACCTTTTGTGTGAAAAAATGGTTCCTGATTTCACTCCTAAATGGCATAACACTAATTTTATGATTATGCCCTCTTACATAGAAACATAGAAACATAGAATCTAGGAGCAGGAGTAGGCCATTCGGCCCGTCGAGCCTGCTCCGCCATTCAATACGATCATGGCTGATCATCCAAATCCAGTACCCTGTCCCTGCTTTAATCCCCACAGTACACATATCCCACCCTACCCCCGTAACCCCACGTATTTAATTCCCCCTAACATATCCCATCCTATCCCCATAACCCCACATATTTAATCCCCCCTAACACTAAGGGTCAATTTATCATAGCCAAATCAACCTAACCCACACATTTTTGGACTGTGGGAGGAAACCGGAGCACCCGGAGGAAACCCACGCAGACACGGGGAGAATGTGCAAACTCCACACAGACAGTCACCCGAGGTCAGATTCGAACCCGGGTCTCTGGCGCTGTGAGGCACCAGTGCTAACCACTATGCCACTCTTGTTCGGGATCCCCCCACCAGACGAAATAGTTTCTCTTTATCTACCCTATTGAATCCCTTTATCATTTTAAGCATCTTGATTAGATCAACCCAACCATCTAAATTCAATATAAGCCAGGTGTATGCAAACTGCCCTTATAATTTAACCCTTTAAGCCCTGGTATCATTCTGATGACTCTGCGCTGGACGCCTTCCAAGCCCAATATATCCTTCCCGAGGTTCTGTGCCCAAAACTGAACACAGTACTCGAAATGGGGTCTGACCAAGGCTCTGTACAACTGAAGCAAACTTCCTCACTTTTGAATTCCAAACAACTGAGTTAAAGGCCACTATTCCATTAGCCTTTTTGATTCTTTTTTGTACCTGTGCACTATCTTTTCGTGATTTGCATACAAGAACACCCAAATCCCTTTGCTTCTCCACAGCTCCTAGTCTATCACCATTAAGAAAATATTCTAATTTGTCTTTCTCAGATCCAAAGTGGATGACCTCACACTTTGAACACCATCTGCCATAACTTTGCTCAAATAGGTCCTCAAATTGGCAGGATGTGACTAGTGGTGTCCCGCAGGGATCTGTGTTGGGGCCTCAACTATTCACAGTATTTATTAACGACTTAGATGATGGCATAGAAAGTCATATATCCAAGTTTGCCAATGACACAAAGATAGGCGGCATTGTAGGCAGTGTAGATGAAAGCATAAAATTACAAAGGGATATCGACAGATTAAGTGAATGGGCAAAACTGTGGCAAATGGATTTCAATGTAAGCAAATGTGAGGTCATCCACTTTGGACCTAAAAAGGATAGAACAAGGTACTTTCTAGATGGGGAAAAGCTAAAAACAGTGGAGGTCCAAAGAGACTTGGGGGTCCAGGTACATATATCATTCAAATGTCATGAACAGATACAGAAAATAATCAAAAAGGCTAATGGAATGATGGCCTTTATATCTAGAATCATAGAAAGTTACAGCACGGAAGGAGGCCATCTCGGCCCATCGTCTCCGCGCTGGCCAACAAAGAGCTATCCAGCCTAATCCCACTTTCCAGCTCTTGGTCCGTAGCCCTGCAGGTTAGAGCATCCCAAATGCACATCCAAGTACTTTTTAAATGTGGTTAGGGTTCCTGCCTCTACCACCCTTTCAGGCAGTGAGTTCCAGACCCCCACAACCCTCTGGGTGAAGAAATTTCCCCTCAAATCCCCTCTAAACCTTCCCCCAATTACTTTAAATCTGTGCCCCCTGGTTTTTGACCCCTCTGCTAAGGGAAATAGGTCCTTTCTATCCACTTTATCTATGCCCCTCATAATTTTATACACCTCAATAAGGTCTCCCCTCAGCCTCCTCTGTTCCAAGGAAAACAGACCCAGCCTATCCAGTCTTACCTCATAGCTAAGATTCTCTACTCCCGGCAACATCCTTGTAAATCTCCTCTGTACCCTCTCTAGTGCAATCACATCTTTCCTGTAATGTGGTGACCAGAACTGCACGCAGTACTCTAGCTGAGGCCTAACTAGTGTTTTATACAGTTGAAGCATAACCCCCCCTGCTCTTGTATTCTATGCCACAGCTAATAAAGGCAAGCATTTCGTATGCCTTCTTAACCACCTTATCTACTTGGCCTGCTACCTTCAGGGATCTGTGGACATGCACTCCAAGGTCCCTTTGTTCCTCTACACTACTCAGTGTCCTACCATTTAATGTGTATTCCCTTTCCTTGTTAGCCCTCCCCAAATGCATTACCTCACACTTCTCCGGATTGAATTCCATTTGACACTGTTCTGCCCACCTGACCAATGTTTTGATATCTTCCTGCAGTCTACAGCTTCCTTCTTCAGTATCAACCACAGAGCCGATTTTAGTATCATCTGCAAACTTCTTAATCATACCCCCTATATTCAAGTCAAGATCATTGATATATACCACAAAAAGCAAGGGACCCAGTACTGAGCCCTGTGGAACCCAACTGGAAACAGCCTTCCAGTCACAAAAACACCCATCAACCATTACCCTCTGCTTCCTGTCTCGAGACAGTTTTGAATCCAACTTGACACTTTGCCCTGGATCCCATGGGCTTTTAACTTCGTGACCAGTCTACCATGTGGAACCTTATCAAAAGCCTTGCTAAAGTCCATATACACTACATCAAATACAGTACCCTCATCTACCCTCCTTGTTACCTCCTCAAAAAATTCAATCAAGTTTGTCAGACACGACCTTCCCTTAACAAATCCGTGCTGACTATCCTTGATTAATCCATGTCTTTCTAAATGAAGATTTATTCTGTCCTTCAGAATTCTTTCCAATAATTTTCCCACCGCCGAGGTTAGGCTGACTGGCCTGTAATTACTCGGTCTATCCTTTTCTCCCCTTTTAAACAAGGGTACCATATTAGCAGTCCTCCGGCACCACACCTGAAGCCAGAGAGGATTGAAAAATGATGGTCAGGACCTCTGCTATTTCCTCTTTTGCTTCGCTTAACAGCCTGAGATACATTTCATCTGGGCCTGGGGATTTATCCACTTTTAAAGCTGCTAAACCCCTTAATACTTCCTCTCTCACTATGTTTATTTCATCTAATATTTCACACTCCTTCCCCCCCCCCCCCCCCCCGATAGCAATGTCTGCTTCGCCCCTCTTCTTTGTGAAAACAGACGCAAAGTATTCATTAAGAACCCTACCGAGGGGACTAGAATACAAGGGGGTAGAAGTTATGCTGCAGCTATGCAAAACCCTGGTTAGACCACACCTGGAGCACTGTGAGCAGTTCTGGGCACCACACCTTAGGAAGGATATATTGGCCTTGGAGGGAGTGCAGCATAGGTTTACCAGAATGATACCCAGACTTATAGGGTTAAATTATGAGGAGAGATTACACAAATCAGGGTTGTATTCCCTAGAATTTAGAAGGTTAAGGGGTGATCTGATCCAAGTTTTCAAGTTATTAAGGGTGACAGATAGAGTAGAGAGAGAGAAACTATTTCCACTGATTGGGGATTCTAGGACTAGGGGGCATAGTGTAAAAATTAGAGCCAGACCTTTCAGGAGTGACATTAGGAAACACTTCTACACACAAAGGGTGGTAGAAGTTTGGAACTCTCTTCCGCAAACGGTAATTGATGCTAGATCAATTGTTAATTTTAAATCTGCGATTGATAGCATTTTGTTAACCAAAGGTATTAAGGGATATGGGGCAAAGGTCGGTATATGGAGTAAGGTCACAGATCAGCCATGATCTCATTGAATGGCGGAACAGGCTCGAGAGGCTGATTGGCCTACTCCTGTTCCTATGTTCCTATGCCCACTCACTTAGTCTGTCTTGTAACTTAAAGCTCCAATCTACATAACTTACTGTGCCTCCTAGCTTAGTGTCGTCTGCAAACTTGGATATACAACACTCTATTCCTTCATCCAAGTCATTAATATATATGGTGAAAAACTGAGGCCCCAGTACAGATCCCTGCGGAACACCATTTGTCACATCCTGCCAATTAGAGAACAAACCCCTTAGCACTACTCTCTATCTCCTACTACCCAACCAATTACCAACCCATATCACAAGGTTAGTGACCCCTATCTTTTCCCATCAGTATTCTGGAATATATACAATTGGGAACCAGCTTTTTTAAAATACAGTTTCTTTTTCAATATTTATCGCCAGCAGTGACCCTTTCACCTCCTGCTCAAGTCATCCTACAGCCCTACTTACACATTCCTTTACAAAATCCTAATATCTTTGCCAGTCCTTAACTTTTAAATACAAGATGCCCCCTTCATATTTAAGTCATAGAATCATAGAATGGTTACAGCACAGAAGGAGGCCATTCGTCCGTCGAGCCCATGCCTGCTCTCTGCGAGAGCACTTCAGCTAGTCCCACTCCCCCGCCCTTTCCCCATAGCCCTGCAAATTTTTTTCCTTCAGGTACTTATCCGATTCCCTTTTGAAAGCCACGATTGAATCTGCCTCCAGCACCCTCTCAGGCAGTGCATTCCAGATCCTAACCACTCGCTGCGTAAAAAAGTTTTTCCTCATGTCGCCTTTGGTTCGTCTGCCAATCACCTCTGGTTCTCGACCAATGGGAACAGTTTCTTTCTATCTACTCTGTCTAGACCCCTCATGATTTTGAACACCTCTATCAAATCTCCTCTCAACCTTCTCTGCTCGAAGGAGAACAACCCCAGCTTCTCTAGTCTATCCACGTAACTGAAGTCCCTCATCCCTGGAATCATTCTTGTAAATCTTTTCTGCACCCTCTCTAAGGCCTTCACATCCTTCCTAAAGTGTGGTGCCCAGAGTTGGACACAATACTCCAGTTGAGGTCGGACCAGTTTTTTTATAAAGGTTCATCATAACTTCCTTGCTTTTGTACTCTATGCCTCTATTTATGAAGCCCAGGATCCCGTATGCTTTTTTAACCTCTTTCTCAACCTGCCCTGTCAGCTTCAATGATTTGTGCACATATACCCCCATATACTCTGTTCATGTACCCCCTTTAGGATTGTACCCTTTAGTTTATATTGCCATTTCTTTGAGTATTCATTTAAATTTTATAAAAGCCTTTGCTGCTTCCTTTACATTGACCACAAATATTCTTTTATAATCCCTCACACCTTCCTAATCTCTCTCTTTGCTTCAGTTTTCAAGGTTCAAAAGGATAACATGGGCTATGAATTACTATTGCCAACAATAATCCATTAATGTTTAGCTTGTTCATTGGCATTTCTCCATCCACTATTTTAACACAGGGTTTTGACTCAATCATTTTAACTTTATCCTGCATATCTGTTGTCAAATCCATACAACTATGGTTATTTTCATGTTTAATATATTTTTAATCCTTCCAGGAGAAATTATATTTGACTTGAAAGACAGAATTATTGGATGTCCCAAAATACCAGAAAGTTCACAAAGTAAAGTGTCAAAAATCAAAATGTCTGGGGGAAGTCATGCACCCAGATCTCTGTATGAAAATAAATTTCTTGCCTTCAGCATTCACATTCCTTTTCAGTAATTTCTAAATTTGCTACTGTTGTAAACTATGCTTTTGTACAGTGGGTCCACCATTGAAGCATGCAGCTTATTAATTCTTTGTGCTGAATTAAGATCTGGTATAGTAACTCATAATCAAAAGGTTTTAATCTCTCCTGCCTTTCATCTTTTCATAGACTTTCCCTTTTGTTCTTTCCTCCCCGCCCCCTTTTTCCTACTTCTGTACTTGCTCTGTTACCTCTCTAACTTTTTCCAGGGGATCTAGACTAGTTGATCAATACAGACTGTTGGAAAATCAAAAATCATGCCAATAATTGTTACAGGAAAACTGCAAATTTCCTTCACCTGAATTTTGAAGGGTAGAGGAATTTCTCTTGCTGGGATATTGTTGGGTCTTTGACCATAGTCGTGTCTCTTTATGTGCCCAGAAATTGTATGCGTGCTCCAATACGCTAAGTCCTATTCCCACTAACATGAGCAACAGAGACAAGGACTACAACTGTAGTCTGTCCAGAATGTTAATTTAGAGGCCCCATCTAAGTGGACACAACTTAGTGCCTCTTGATCAATCATGACATTTCAGGAAAATGGAGAATGTGTTGGTGACTTTTTCTGTAGGAGAGGAACAGCAAGATACTATCCAGTATGCCAAAAAGAACTAAAGATCACTCTACATATGCAGTACTTACATAACAGCACAACAAGGAGGGTCACATGGCTCATGAGACCAGTACAAATAAAACTTTTAAAGGGACACAGTCCGGTTATTTGCTCCAATTTGATGACAGTCTTATTTTAATGCAATGTAGAGGATAAATTAATGAGGCAGAATTATTAGCATTGCTTCAAATCATAATTTTGTTAGTGTGTAACTCACCAGACACAGTGTAGGTATGGAAAGTTGAATGCAGACCAAAGTTCACAGAAAAGGTTATCACTGATCCAGCAGAGTAGAGCTAGAGCCCACCAAAAACCTGCTAAGAGACCCAACTTGTATACACGAACATTTTCACACCTGAAATAGCACAAAAAACAAAGTAAGTAATTGAAGTAAAGCTTATGGTGATACACATACAGCATAACCATAGTTTCTTCTGGGTGGGTAGAATGAGAGAATGATAATTCAACAAAAGTGTATAGTGACATTTGTACTTTGATAGTGAAAAAGTAGCAGGTGACACACTCACAAATTCTACCAGGTGCACATTTCTCCTAAACTGCTTCTCTCTCCCTTCTGTTAGTTTCCTCTACACCTAGCATTGATCCAGAACATATGCTGAAAGCTTCTGCCAATGCTGATCTTGAACTAACCACTAGATGGTGTGTGAAATGTTGACCAATTTTCACTCCTTCATTCTGGGGAACCATCAAACTTCTCCTCAGCACCTCCAGAAAGCTCAACTGAGATCATGAGCTCAACAAATGGGAATCACACTCCCATTGGTTTCAAATGATATTCTGAAAATCACAAATTGTATTTCCATTCCTTATCCTATAGGCCTAATATTTTGTTTTAATAAAACGTACACAGAAAGAGCAGAAAATATATCAGGGCTCTCAAAATTGTGGAATGTTCGGAGTGACATTTATATGAACAGTAACAATGACAGTTTGCAAATTCATTTAAACATGGGGAGCTATGTTAATTTTTCAGAATGACATTCATCAAAATAAGCCACAATTTTAAATCAAATTGAATGTCTGACACTCCCAAAGAAGCTTGACAGGCAGGGCTTCGTGAATTCATGCAAATCGGGGTCCTGTGATGAAATTAGGACCCCAACGGCATTTTAATGCAAAATCACTGAAGTCCCGCCCAGTGTCCAACCTGCCAGTAAAACCTATTGGGATTGGTATCTCCGAGCCACTGAAGCATTTTTTAAAGGGATACTCACCTGCAAATAACTGGATTACAGGATCTGTGTGCTATTTGGATTTCCAGGAGAGTTTCCAGCTTCCAGATCACTTCTTTCTGACTTTTTTTTTTTACCTTACTTACCCTCAGTAAGCTCTATCTGCGTATCATGACTGCTTGTATTGCCAATTTCATTTGGATGGAGAAACAGTTGGCCTCAGCAGCAGAACAAGCAGCAGCTGGGTCTATTAGAAGACAGCAGGTGTGGGGTTGGGACTGCCCATAGGAGGCCATACCCAGTACACAGGGTGTACAGGCCCGAGTCATTTTCTTGGATCTATCCAAACAGCAGTGCATCAGGAGGCTGTGCTTCGCCAAGCAGGCTGTTGCAGACCTCTGCAGCCTCCTGCAACAGGACCTGCTGCCTGCTGGAACAGGGGGCCATGCTTTGTCAGTGCCTCTCAAAGTCACCACAGTCCTTAACTACTTTGCCCCTGGCTCCTTCCAGTCTTCTACAGGAGCCATCTCCCACTCTGCAGTACACAGCTGTATTAAGCAGATCACCAATGCCTAGGGTTAACCAGTACATCACCTTCCCCATTGACCTCAAGAGTCAACATGAGAGAGAGCGGGTATTTTCTGCTGTGGCTGGCTTCCCTTGCATCCAGGCATTGACTGCATACATGTTTTCATCAGGACGCCAGAACACCAGCCAGCAGCATTCGTGAATAGGAAGGGCTACCACTCCATCCAGCTAGTCTCTGATGACAAAAAACAGCATGCAAGTTTGTGCAAGGTACCCAGGTTGTAATGCATTTATCCTGTGACACTTAACCATCCCCCCAACATTTGACCCTTATACTGTGCCAGGATGACTGCTGGGGGACAAAGGATACCCCCTCCACACATGGCTCATGACCTGCGTCCACAACCCCACCATGACTGAACAAAACAGGTATAATCAATGGCACCAGGATCATTATTGAGCAGACCATACAACTACCAGTACTAAAACTGAGTCAGTGGTCACTGCATCCAGACGCAAGTACCCCACAGAAAACTGTCGCATTGAAGCGAGGACGGGTTTGGTGATCCAGCAGAAAGAAGAAAGCATGACAGACTCCATGCTGACCCATCCTAGCTTTCTATAACCACCTAACACAATGGTTTGCTTGTTGTCTCCCTACTTACTTTGGCCGATAAATGATGACAGGCTGAATTAGTGAGTTTAAAAATAAGGTTAAAAAAATGTGGGAATGACATACTTTACTTAAAAAGGAAGGTGATAAATAATACCTGCAATTTCCATTTTTATTTAAAGCAGCAGCTGTTCTCTATTGGATGCCATACAGCTTCAAACGTGGCTTGAAACTCCCTATACCCCGTAGAAAGGTAGCAGAGTAGTTATGTTACTGGACTAGTAATCCAGAGGCCTGGACTAATGATGGCCTGGGGAATTTAAATTCAGTTGATTAAATAAACCTGGAATAAAAATCTAGTATCAGTAATAGTGACCATGAAACTACCCGATTGTCGTAAAAACCCATCTGGTTCACTAATGTCCTTTAGGGAAGGAACTCTGCCGTGCTTACCCGGTCTGGCCTATACGTGACTCCAGACCCACAGCAATGTGGTTGACTCTTAACTGCCCTCTGAAATGGCCTAGCAAGCCACTCAGTTGTCAAGAAGGTGGCTCACCACCACCTTCTCAAGGGCAACTAGGGCTGGGCAATAAATGCTGGCCTTGCCAGTGATGCCCACATCCCATGAATGAATTAAGAAAAAAAAATGCCCCCTCGAGTTTGGCTAGCCCTAAAGGCTGCCTGCAACATTTCCAAGCAAAGGAGTTCCCATTCCTTCCTTTTCCTACACGAATTATATTCCTGACCAGAAATGGGAGTTCCAAAAGCAGTTATTTTTATTATCAAATACCAGTTGCATCAGTTACAGTCCTATAATCATAGACTTATCCATTGTCTTTTACACATTAAGAATTAATTTCGATGTCTAACATCCGATAACGCACTAAGCTGATTCTGTGCAGGACATCCTGAGACTTATTATTGTGGCTGAGGGAAGTGACCTTTCCATTCCTGCAGCTTCCTCTCGAAGAGGTCATTCAATGCCAGCTAAACCTCCTACAAAACTTTACTGATTACAAAAATGACTGGTTGGGCATAAAAATAGAGCATATAGGTTCAAACTTAATAAATTTGATCCACGCTCCCTCTCCTATTCTCACCAGTATCTGAATGACATTCCTGTGAAAACTGCTGCCATGTACAGTTGGGAAGCAGTGTATGAGATTAGAGCCATTAGAAGGGATTACACAATTGCTTCTCGCTTTGACAGAAAGCTACTTTAATTAAAGGCAGGGTTAACTAAGTGTGATGAAGTGGCTATGCACATGCCAAAGCAATGTACAAAGCTTTTGTAGAGCTACAGATAAACACGACGTCCCCATAACTTTAAATAAAAAGCATTTAATCCTGGAGCTCTGAAGTCATTGGTTAAAAACTTGTTAAAGGTAATCTCAGGTCATATTTTTGGGAACCATATTGGAATAATTGCATTCAATGTTCCCCATAATTTTTTTTCGGTGCGCGGCCCCTTTAAGGGGTGTGCGACCCCTCACAGTTTCACGCATGTGCAAAATTTAACATTGGTGAAGCCGGTCCCAGGCTGCGTGGGACCGGCAGACAACTGCACAGCTTAGAGGAAACGTTGCTTGCATTTATATAGTGCTTTTAACGCAGGAAAATATCACAAGGCACTTCACAGAAGCGTAATCAGGCAAAAATTGACACCGAACCAAAGATTTTCCCACATGATCCACCATCCACAGCTGGAATATGGACTCCCTCCATCATTTGGCTACTAGGAATTGTGCAACACTGGTTCAGGATAATTAGTGCCCTTCCCTGTGCTCCTCATGTGGCAGCATGATAGAAACTGGGGCTCCCCAAATTCTATCACCATGTGATTGAGCACATACTCGGCAGCACAATGCTACCTACTTGTAAAGCAATGAATCTGGAAAGTCCCTTGTAGCTTTACTTTCCTCCTTGTTGCTGAAAATAAATGACAAGATATTCGATAGTGACTACTACGACTTATTACACCTCGTCTAAAACTCAGCCCAATCATGGCTCAGCATCTTGCAATTGCTTCCCTAACAAAAGTGGGGGAAATGGCTGCAAGATGTTGACATGCCATCTGATAATCATTTTGCGTGTGATATTTTAAGCAAGGTTAATTAAGTAGCAGTAACCCACCACAGGAAATCTAGATGTGGAGTAACAAGGAAAATTATTTTTAATGTCAAAAGTAAAAAGTAAATTTGCACAGGATTTCTAGTCTCCTGACATTGTGAGAGGTGCTATATAAATGCAAGTTCTTTCTTTTCAATATTGTCTGTACAATTGGTACAGTTATACATGTATTCATCATTAGGGTTTTTTTATTACATTTATTGCTATTTACAAAGTGCATGTGTTTGCTAGAGTTGAATCACATTGGATTTTCTTTATGTACCACTTTGTAGAGACATATATGTATATATACAATGAATTCTTCAGACCCTTCTGCATACTTAGACATTACACAATGAAGGGCAACCTGGCTGTCAGTTGGCAAAAGGCTGTAATCATGCAAGTAATAAAAGGCAAGTGAAGGCCATTTTTATGTTAGCCTGGTGGTTATTATGTGGATTATTGCCGTTCTGGGCTTTTGAGGTTTGGCACAGGTTGCATTTGCTATTCAGATAACTTGGCGCACTGCCAGCTCCAAGGAAAGCCCATATACTTATCTGCTCAGAATATTTACTGTCTGGAGAGGGAGAGGAAGAGGGAAAGAGATGTATCTTGTTGCTAAAAATAGTGAAACTTTGAGAATTCAAATGATAACTAGATAAACAGAGTGCATATTATTGAAATCTAGGCCCCGATATTAATGCAATGGTGGGTTGCAAAAGCCGGGGGGGGGGGCGTGGATTACGAGCATGAAACCCGGAAGTAAAATTAGTGGGTCAGATTCTTTGATTTTGACTCGATTGAATCATTACATTTTTCCTTCCGGGTTTTGCGTCTCCAAGCTGCGCCGCGAGCGTGATGCGCACCCGCATGACGCGATCTCAACTCCGCTATTTAAAGGGCCAATGTAGAAAGGTAATGTGAAGGAGCAAGGAGATGTTTAGGATGGATTCACAAAGAGCAAGGGTAGCACCCAGATTTAATGATGCTTCCCTGGAATTAGTGCTGGGTGTAGTAGTCCAGAGCAGGAGGGACATACTTCTCCCCAACAACGGGAGGAGGAAACCTGCGGCTCTCACCAAGAAGGTGTGGTTGGAGGTGGCTGTGGAGGTGAGGAGCAGGAGCATTGTTCCCCAGTCTTGGATACAGAGCAGGAAGCGGTTTAATGACCTAACTGGTCAGGAAAAATGAGTACATTTTCTGAGTCACCTACATCCTGCGGTGTACCACTCCACCCCCTCTCACTCTGTCTTGCCAAGCATACTCCATCACATCATTCCTCACACCCACTTAAGATTCAGCACTACCCAGCCTTCACTTTCTACGCGCTTCCTCACCTCCCCATGTATCCATCCACCGCTGCCACTCACCCCAATCCTTATGCAATGTAATGCATCTGTCTCATAGTCACCCTCACCGAATGCATTGCATCCATCAGTGGAATACCTGACCTTCACTCACTCAAAGGTCTGTTTTTTTGCCCCTTGTAGGAGAAGAGAATGCAAAATACAAAGGAGAGGGACAGGACTGGAGGTTGGCTGCCACAACTAGTCCAGCTCACAGATGTAGAGGAAGACGACCTGGTGATAAGTGGCACAGCTGCACCGCTCTCAATCGGAGATGGAGAGACAGGGAACTCACAGATCGCTGGTGACAGAATTACAAATATCTCTGCGCAAATACTCGCACTTCAGTGGGTCCATTTAGACAGTTAGGCCGCGATTTCCCCAACCTCAGCGCGGCTGGGGTCAGTGGCAGGTCCCAACTGCGCTGCTGTCTCCAGCCCGCTTTTCAAAGTGATTTTATGTTGATTGGGCTTGTTAAGCCCACCCAGCGCATTTGCCAGCCAATTGAAGGAAGTGGGTCTGATGACGTCACTTGATGACACGTCATCAGCCGGTTTCCTTAGAGGGACCATGCGCAAATTTATTTTGACAGTTGTGCTGTCAGTGTTCTACAGCAGTGAGGTGGAAACACTGACAAGCACTGCACAAAGGTGCACGGCTGCACCCAGGCTCTTCCATGACTCCCTCCATATGCTTATGGAGGGAGTCACAGCACGCAGGGAGGTTCTCTTCCCTTCCAATAGGCGGAAGAGACCTCCCCAGGAGATCAACACAGCCTGGTTGCACATTGCACAGGAGGACACAAGCAGGGATGTCGTCAGGAAGACCTGGCTGCAGTGGCGCAAACCTTTCAATGATCTCAGTAGATCACGAAATGTTACTGCAAAGCCACACTCAACCTCATCCTGCGGTGTCTCTCATCACATCCCCATCACTCTGCCTTCCCTACCCTACTCCTGCACATCCTTACTCACACCAACTTACCTTGCACCTGCACCCATCCCTCTCTATCTACATTATCACTTTCCCATCTCACTAGCCACCCCTCACACTCACCCTCATGCTAGTCCAATCATAACAACACACAAGGGTACGCACTTCTGTGTTTTGGCCAATGTTCATGTGAAGTTTCTGTTAATGTTTTTTCAACACTTTGCGTTCTTGGACAGAATTTGTGTGCACCTTTGGAAGTGGCTTAGTGAGTTGCAGTGAATGGTGAGACATAACGGTACCCCCCGCAATGGTGATGAGTGTGAAAGGAATGGCTTGGGCATTGTAGGGATGCTTTATGGTGTTGATGTGGGGTGGTGCCAACCTGGCGCATCATGTGGCAGCCATGGTGTACACCACCAAACACGCCCGCTGACCCCCCGAAAATTCCCCCCTTAGTTGGGTTTTCACATGGTGAGGCCATTCCTGGCGTCCCGGGCAGCTATGTGGTCGGGTGCTGATGCCCTCTGTCCTGTGCAGCATCAGTTGATTGCGGAGAAGGTTGGTGTTGTTGTTGGTGCTGCTGGTGTTGAGGCTGATCATGGTGGGATTCCGAGGACCAAGGTGAGATAGTTTCAAGGGCACCGATGCTGATGTAATAGATGGCAGGTGAACTTGAGATGACAGAAGCGATCTGTCAATGGTGAGAGAGGTTGTTCCAATGAGGTGACACTGGATAGAGAGTTTACTCCAAACACTTGCAACCTGCATAAAGCTCAATCTGTCTTCCAAATGCAGTAAACAACAGCTTCTGAGCTTGGAAAGTGAACGGCTGTGAGATGGGAGTTTTTGTAGCACATTTGCAGCTGTCAAGTAAAGAGATCATTTCATGGTCACACAACTCCCGACCTCCTTATCTGACGTGATCCCCGAGCAGCGTGGAACCCGTGGGCGACCTCGTAAAATGTTAAGGTGAGCTCAAAATTCTCTTCAACAGGCTGTTAACAAGGTCTTAATGACCAAAATTGCCTCCCCTGCCGCTTGGTGTCGGGTCTGTTCAGCGCTGACCCGACATCTGGGAAACTAGCATGGCGGCGGGTTGACAGCGGGTTCCTGACCCGCTGTCAGAAAAAAAAATTTCCCACCCAACCCACCACCAAACGCGCCCGCTGACCCCCCGAAAATTCCCCCCTTAGTTGGGTTTTCACATAGTGATTCATAATTCACAAGAGAGCATGAGCATGAGCATACACTGGTGGCACGTACAGTTGCAGAGAGTTCGAGTCGGTGGGGGGGGGGGGGGTGGGTGGAGGGGCACAATCCTCTCCAAGCACTGCTCAGCTGGACACAGATGCTGAACCCCAGGGGCCATCACTGAGAAGGAGAATGATAGCAGTACATCAGCAACTTTGTGAGGTACTGACAGACGTGCCACGCACACTCTCCACACTGCGGAAAGGATGGAGGGGTCCAACTCAAACAGTAGTGGATTGGTGGCACAGGTAATTGCGAGATTGTCTGCCATGGAAAGAGTGGCCGCCTCCATGGAGCTTCAAGCCCGGCTCTCAGATGAGTCCATGCAGGCCATGACCACGGCCATGCAGACTTTGGTTGCCAACGTGTCTGCCACGTTAAACAGGATGACAGATACCTTATCAGTGGTCTTACAACATGTCACTGATCCTCACCAAGCTGGTCTGCAGTAAAGTGGCAGGAGCGATTTGGTGCTGGCCCAGGAGAGGGATGATGGCAAAAGGGGACATGGAAGTGGGAACTCCACTCAAAGTCCTAGGGGTAAAAATTCACTTGGTTGCGCCACCCGTTAGTGCCTTAAGAGGGCGCTAATGGGGCGCAAAGCCGCTAACGCCCGGGCGCAGCGATGTTTGCGCCGCTCGAGAACTTAACTTGAGATTGTGCGGCGGCGCTAAAACTTACCGCTGCGACCACCTGCGTGCGCAGATTGTGACGTCATTCCATGGTGCAACGCCCTTGGGGCGCCCCGGAGCGGAAATTGAGTGGCGCCCCCTGCCTTACCGCCTGGCGCTTCCAACGACCAGAAGACTGGAACGCTATCAATCGCTGTGGGGCTGGGGGGGGCGCTATTTAAAGGGGGCCTCTTCCTGTCTTTTATTGTTGGTGGCATTTTTGAACTACGCATTCTGAGAGAGAGAGGGAGAGACTTCTGGAGAGATTCAACGTTGTGTGAAGGAGTTTTGGGTACTGAGCAGCACTTTGCAGGTTCATTTTGATTTGCCATTCCTTGTATCGATTTAGCAGAGACCGTGGGAGCTGCACTCTGAGCTCTTTGCCTGGTGCTCTCCATTGTTCTTTCCAGCACATTTGATGTGCAAGTCTCTCCAGGCCGAGATTCAAGGCAGCAATGAACAGGACGTGGATGGAAAGCAAGATTAACCATCCCCTTTAAGAACTGGCCCGTGCCATTGTGTGTGTGTTCCATTGCTGACTGACATTACATGAGCTTCGCCAGCGCTCCGAGTTAGCGCCTCACTGCTCGGCCTTTGCGCCTTAAGAGAGGTGTGCAGCGCCTGCTTTAGCGCTCCACTCACCTCCCGGGGCGGTAAAAGTGAAGTTTCCCGTCAGTGCCGATAATTAGCGCCAGGCGCTAATATTTGCGTCCGGACGATATTTGCGCCCCAAATGGGGCGCGACCTAATTTCTACCCCCTAGAGTCATAGAGTCATTACAGCACAGAAGGAGGCCATTCGGCCCATCGAGTCCGTGCCGGCTCCCACTTCTCACCCGTTGTCCCCCCCTCAGCCAGTACACGACATGCTGCCTCATCTCCCAATGACTGAGTCTGCCCCTGCACAGGCGCAGCTGGAGCGGTCTTTGGCGGGGCTCTCAGGGGCTCCAAAACCCAGAGGTCGTAGGCCAAAAACATCTCAGCAGTCAGGGCAGGGATCTGAGCAGCCTGCCTCTATCTCTGCTGAAGCCACACGGTATGCACCATGTAGAAGCAGTAGGAAGCATAAGTTAAAGCAACTGTAATTCACCAAGGGTGCGTGACAAAATGTTATGTTGTTAAGATTCCTTTATTTTCTAAAGGCGCATAAAATGTATTGCTTAGCACCACTTCCACGTCTTGCCCGTTATTTTTGGTCCCCAGTGCCAACTTGCCCTTTCACTTGTTTCATGATGTATGTCAATACATGACGGGACCCATTGGGCGGATGTGCAATGGGTGTAGGTGTATGCGTGAGTGAAGGGCTGTTTTGTGCAAAGGGCGGGGTTGGGGGGTGGTAGGATTGGTGGTGGTGGCTTTCATTTGTTATTTGTTCCAGTCGGAATAATTAAGTGAACCTTCGAGCTATGAGGGCATCCCTGGCAGCAATGTACATGGCTGGTCTGGCGATGGGTGCCCCATCTTCATCCTCCTCCTCCTCCTCCTCCTCTTTTTCAATGTTCTTCTCATCAGAAAATGCCTGATGAGTGCCTTTGTCATCCTCCACCTGCAATCCTCTCTACTGCGCAATGTTGTGCAGGATGCAGCACTGCACTATGATTCTGGACACCCTCGCTGGCGAGTACTGAAGGGCGCCTCCAGACCTATCTAGGCATCTGAAGCGCATCTTCAATGTGCTGATGGCTTGCTCGATGACACATCTGGTGATCATGTGGCTCTCGTTGTAGCGCTCCTGTGCCTCAGTAGTGGGGCCTCAAAGGTGTCATGAGCCAAGTTTGAAGTGGATATCCCTTGTCTCCTATGAGTCAGCCCTTAAGTCTGCTTCCTGGAAAGAAAAGGTCTGGAATGTTGGACTGCCGCAGTATGAAAGCATCCTGACAGCTCCCAGGGAATATGTGAACCTCTTCTTGTGGTTGCACACCAGCTGCACATTGATGGAATAAAATCCCTTGTGGTTGATAAAACTCTCTGCTGTTCTGAACCTCTCTCCTGTGCATCTGCTAATCCCACCACAGAACGTCGTCGCTGCCATAGAAGGTGATTGTCTTCCTCATCCAATGTAGTGTCGAAAACATCCATGGCACCTTCCATTCTGGTGGTGTCCGTTTGAAAGCCTCCAAACTTCTCCAAAATCTCTATGCGAACAAGAACTCTCTACGAAACGTTTGCCAGAGGGAACTGACAAGCAGCTGTAAGAACTGAGCCTTTATTGAGATCGGGCATTCTAAACTTTAAAGACCCCATTAAGTGCAACTTAATCTCGCCTCCTTTTCACTCGCGAGTTTCCCGAGCCCCGGAAAACCCGTGCTCGAGGCATTAAATTCAAATGCCTGTTTAATTCAATTGAAAATCCCCTCATTACCATGTGCTAATGATGTTAACGGCTGTGGTAATTACCGACACATCTTTCCGATGATCTCACCGATTCCGGTGAGATGGTAACTCGCACACAGCCAAATGCGCCGTTGTTAAACCTGGAAATGGGCATGTTGGAGACAGGTCGCTCTTCTTAGGGGTTAAAATTCTACTCCTAGTCTTCTAAATCCTGAAGAAACAGACATTAACTACATATTCCAAAGTTGCTCCACAATATGATTGTTTTCAGTAGCAGGGTGTTCTAAAATAATAATGTACCACACCCACATAGTCCTAACATGAGAAACAGATAAGCAGATCCTGGGAAAAGAGGCAAGCATTGCTAGTTCAACCTTTTCCTCTAACTACACAGTGTGCCAAGAAAAATGAAGTGAAACCACTGGGATATCTCTTTGTATGCAAGTACTACATAGCATATCAATGCTTTGAATCACAAGGTTGCTAAAAGTCTTCTAAAAGCCTGTGAGGAAACATATCTCAAACTCTGGCAAGGGACTTCATTTTGCAGTACCCATACTAAATTGGCATCAAATTCTGCCCATATAACAGAGATGCATCAAGTACACTGCCCATACAATATAGGTGTGCAGAAAAAAGTCTTTTATCCTCCACACTGTAAAGGCAGGAATATCTTTTTATGCCACGTGACCGATCTTCTGTAAGATATGAATATGAACATGCAGCATGATTTTTGTACATCATGTCAATAAATTATATTAACTGGTAGGTGTCTGTTAACCTTGAAATATTATTGTGCTCCACAAAATAAACAGATTTTGCTATGCAAGGACAAAGTAAATATTGTGGGTAATTTTGACTTTGTGCAATAGTCAGTGGAAAGAATAATCGGGTGAGGTGTAAAAGGGGCTGCCAATTCGCTATCATCCGTTTTACACTCGCGCATAAAGTCAAAATTGCTGCATGGTGTGATTAAAAATACAATAACACTACGGGATACCAATTTTTATCAGTAGGCACACCACATATAAAGATCCCTGCGTCACATACAATCTCCTGGTTGAAGGGGTTGAAGTAGAAGCTGTCTTCTAGAAATCCATTGCTACACCTCCCCTACGCCACTTGGCTCACACTCCTCAACTGCTAGCCTTACCCTCATTCACTCTAACCTCTTGCAAGACAAATTAGCGCACAATGCCTGCCACAACCAGGGCACCAGAGGGCGGGTGCCCAACCTTAAGTACCTCACCTCCTTCAAGGAGAAGGCCATGGAGTTTGTGGGGAAGCTCGCTGCTCTTGCTGTGGGAGATGCCGAAGTTGGCGGCATCTTTCTGACGCTAGGTTACTGACTGAGCACCTACGTTGTTTACCTGGCATTTTTGGATTCTACCCTTCTTTCTTGTAGATCTACAACAGTAACAGGTGGCACAGGAGAAGGAAGATGATGGTGAAGAGGATGGTGTAATATAAATCCAATCAAATTTCAGAAATATCCAGTCAGTGACTGAATCATTTTAGTGTTAGGAGAAAGCCAGAGCTCCCACCTAGTCTGTCTTAATATTAAAGATGAAGTGGCCAGGAAGCAGAACTCTGTGGATGTTTATAACTACGGGGGTGAAATTGGTCTTGGGCGGTAGCACAAAATGGGTGATGGTGATTCGGCAGCCCGTTTGACTTCAATGGAAAAGAAAGTGGTGTGGCATGTAAAAAGGCTGCTGATTCACTAGCGCCCAAAACCAATTTCCTCATTGTTCACTGGTTTCCCCTAGATGACACAGCTGAGACTAAGGGGGGAATTTTAACCCCTAAAAAATGGGCGGGTTTGTGTCGGGTGGGATGTTAAAGTGTTAAAAATCTGAATACCGACCCCAACCCGCCTACTTCGGTTTTAACGGAGGCCAGTCAGGGGGCTGGCAACCAACCCGCTCTCAGGAGGCAGGTTTTCAATTTAAATATTATAATAAGGCTGCGTGACTCATATTTAATCTCAGGAAACCCGGTAGCTAAAGGGAGGCAAGGACTGCTGGATCCAGGAAGTAAGTGCCAGCTTGGATCCAGCTTACCAGCTTCACCATCCCCCATGATAGGACACCTCCCTACCCTTCCGAACAACTCCCCGCCCCCCTTTCTCCCACATGGGGCCTCCGATCTCCCCCACAAGGCCTCCGAACTCCCCCATGACCTCCCCCACGAGGCCTCCGATCTCTCCCGAGGCCTCCAATCTCCCCGTGACCTCCCCCACGAGGCCTCCAATCGCTCCCGAGGCCTCCAATCTCCCTGTGACCTTCCCCACGAGGCCTCCGATCTCCCCCACAAGGCCTCTGAACTCCCCCCCAGGACCTCCCCATGAGGCCTCTGATCTCTCCCGAGGCCTCCAATCTCCCCCCTATAGAAGCCTCGCCTCTGAGTCAGAGGGTTGAGGCAGAGACTTGAGCACAAAAATCTAGGCTGACACTCTAGTGCAGTACTGAGGGAGTGCTGCACTGTCGGAGGTGCCATCTTTTGGATGAGATGTAAAACCGAGGGCCCGTCTGCCCTCTCAGGTGGATGTGAAAGATCCTATGGCACGATTTCGAAGAAGAGCAGGGGAGTTATCCCTGTTGCCCTAGCCAATATTTATCCCTCAATCAACATCACTGAAACAGATTATCTGGTCATTATCAGGTTGCTGTTTGTGGGAGCTTGCTGTGCGCAACTTGGCTGCCGCATTTCCTACATTACAACAGTGACTCCACTTCAAAAAGTACTTCATTGGCTGTAAAGCGCTTTGGGACTTCCGGTGGTCGTGAAAGGCGCTATATAAATGCAAGTCTTTCTTTCTTTCTCACCCGGTCTCCCCCACGCCAGCCTCTGATCTCTCCAGCCTCTGATCTCTCCAGCTTCTGATCCCTCCCTCCCTCCTCTCCGCTCCCTGGCTGCAGCCTGGTGCCGAAGACCTACCCGCCCGACAGCCAGCCAGCCTGCCTCTCAATATGGCTGGCTGCAGCCAGGAAACGGAGAGAAAAAATGTTAATCAGGTCCTGCCATTAAATTCGGCAGGGCCGAGGGAAACACGTTCTTCTGCGTTTCCCAACCTCAATCCAGCACCCCCACTCCCTCTCGCCTCCGAATAAAAATCCAGCCCTAAGAATTCAACTATATGACTACTTATGAAATAAGAAAAGGCCATTCTGCCCATCAAGGCTCCTCATTCTAGTAGATTACCTCTTCCATTATGGCAAACAATTGTATTCCTAAATAATCCTAATGTTTTTGCCCCTATTTCCTTGCTTGCTAGATTATTCAAAATATTTATCATTCTGTGGCTACAGAAGCAGTTCCTGATATCTATTCTAAATTTTTTTTTATTTTTTTTTTTTACAGATTTCCATTATTCTCAGGTCCTACTTTCTTGTTGGTATTTTAAAATATCAATGCACTCAACCATGAGATTAGGCACATAGGACACAAATGGGCTTTAATTAGATATCAACTTACTGTTTTTGGCCCTGGTCATATGCAACAAAGCTTAACTTTACATCAGGCATGAGAATAAAAGTTGGATATGGAAAGTTGACTTTTCAGAACATAAACATTGTCTTGGGAATTTTCTGGTGGATTCTCCCAATCGACCGCCATAACTTCAGCTGAAACCCCGGAAACAGCACATAAACAAGGTTTCTGCCAAAATGATGGCAGCTGACCATTCAAGGAAATTCCCGGCATGTATTCTCAAGTAGCTCCTGATCCACAAGTTCTGATAAATC
Organism: Squalus acanthias; assembly: GCA_030390025.1. Classification (NCBI taxonomy): domain Eukaryota; kingdom Metazoa; phylum Chordata; class Chondrichthyes; order Squaliformes; family Squalidae; genus Squalus; species Squalus acanthias. The sequence continues at coordinate 222,260,909 of CM059425.1, forward strand.
TCACTGAAAATTTGGAAGTTGTGAGATTGTGCAATCACACGTTTAATAATCAAGGACGCATGACTGCCTGGTTAGTCTTTTCTCAGTGAATCTATCAACAGGAACATGTGGAATCTCATTTGCTTCCACAGTGATTGAGGCCACATATATGATTATGGAATTGATGTCACTGGTGGGAAAAATAAAATTTCTCGCCTGCAAATGTAGGTTAGATACAAGAATAAGAACTTACGAACATATAAACCATTTCAATAAACTAATGTCAAAGTAAAAGGGTATCACTTACTGTGAAGAGGGCAGTTATATTTGGATGTGGCTGTTTGTAATGACTTACCTTTTTAATTCAGCAATAAGCAGACCTGTACAGGGGACTCCCAGTGTCATCAATGAAATGTTATTGATTGCTGGCTTCACAAATGCAAGACACGTGGCGACACCAGATAAAATGCCAACAGCTGCCTTGAATCGGCTCCTAGGACAAGAACCAGATATTATAAATGGGCTTTTCTCCACTTGAGAGTAAACTCAATCTAGACACAGATATCTCCCTCTCGCCATTACCCTGTTTATTCTTTGCCACTGGATTCTTGATAACATGACTAGTTTTATTATTACGTTCTGACTGCCCGACCTCAAATATTTGCCAGTGACATAAGGCTGCCTTGTTTAACTTTGCACTGTAGCCCTCACCATTATTCAGATATTATTGGCCCACAGATATAAAAGAGAGGCCTCAGAAGTAGGTTTATGAACAGCTTATGAGGAGTGAGAATAGATTTATTCAAATATTATAAATAATTATAAACAGACACACACAAATTCTTATGTAAGGTTAAAGAACACCATTTCCAAATATATGAAATGTGGTATGATGTAAACTGAAAGAAAACATCGTTCTGGGAACATCTGAGCCAAATCATGTGTTCAGAGACTTTGATACAAATATACACATGGAACATGCCTTTTGTCCAGTTTCCAGAACTGGAAAATACACAGAGGAACTGGATAAAAATATAAATCCCTTTAGGCACCAACACTATGGCCTAGAAATTGGATAAGGCCCAAAAATGGGCGGGGGCATCGCCCGGCGATATTTGCCTCCGCACGTTCAAGGTGGTGCAGGCAGCACCACAATTCGTGCCGCCTGCTCATTTACGCGATTGCAGCGCTGATCTCAGCGTTAAACGCGCTGCTGATTGGTTTAACACTCAACAGCGGAGCCAATATCGGGTGCAGTCTACAGGCCAATAAAGTTTGGCCTAGGCTGTCTCCACTACTTAAAGGGGAGGTGCTTTGTAGCAGAAGCACCTCATTGTCAGGTGAAAGGAAGCCATGGCCCAACAGCCGAGAGAAAGGGTGAAATGATTTTCTGATGCAGCACTGGAGGCCTTGGTCCTCTGGGGGTCCAACGATGCTGGGACATCCTATACCCACATGGGGGCAGGAGGTCTTCAAGGTTGAACACAAGAAGGAACTGGGAGGAGATCACTCAATTTGTCACTGTGATGAGTGTTGTCCCCAGGACCTGGATCCAGTGCTGCAAAAAGTTTAATGGCCTCACATGGCTGGTAAAGGTGAGTGAAGGCTTCAGCAAATGCCATATCCCACCATCTGCACCAGAAGTCTCACACACTGCTCAATGCACCACATCCCCATCACTCACCTACCAACAATCTCTACCTATCGCCACTCATAACCACAATCATAGCTTCACTTCACCCTCACACACTTACCACTCCTGCAACACTCACACCCACATCTCGCACCTTGCACACACTGCCAGCTATTCAACCATGGCAGGCACATCACCCAAACACATTGCACCACGCTCACTGACACACTTCCCTTTCTCTTGCAGGCCAAGGTGGCGCACAACTGGAAAGAGCGCCAGCAGATGGGAGGCAGCCAAGCAAGACTTGAAAACCTCACGGAGCTGGAGGAAGCAGTGCTGGACATCATTGGAGGGGCTGTGACCGAGTCCGTGGCAAGTGGCGAAGTGGAAAGCATTGCTGATGGTGATGGTATGCTCATACCTAATCCTTCTTCTCACATCCCACTTCCTCCTCATCCCACAATCTCTTCTCACTTACAAGCTGCTGATGGTGTATGCATGAATATCTGGCTTTCCCCCACTCCCCTCACCACAACCCGACCCTTGTGCCTTTCTGCTTTCAGATATGCAAGAATTGAAACCTGGCCAGCCAGTCCCTGAAGTTGTGGAGGAGAGCGATGGAGGAGAAGAAGACACATCAACACTGCATCTGACACTCGCAGGCACCAGCTCAGAAAATGGCACTGCGCATAATTTAGAGAGTAGTATAGAGGCAGGATTTGCATGTGGGGAGTCACCGGGCACGTGTAGGCTGCAGCCAGGCCAGGGGGAAAGGGTAGCTCGGGTGCCAGCTCCCTGGAGGGCGAGTTCGCGCAAGAGTTCTGCCCCACAGGAGTCAGACGACCACGATGGGGAGGCCTTCAGAAGAAGGGTGATGGACATGCACACGGAAATGCTAGGTGTAATGGCAGGCCTGCCAAAGAGCCTCTTGTCAGTGTCAAGGAGCATGGAGGAGTCCGGCTCCAACGTTGCAAGGGGTTTTGCGCAGAGCTTGGAGCACATGATTTCCAGAATGGAAATGATGGGGCAATTCCATGAGAGAACTTGTGTACTCAAAGATGATGCTGGGTGTGATGGGTGATTTCGCAGTTTCCATTGCAGCACAGGCGGAAGCGACCCAACGTCTCAGTGCTGGAGTGGAAGCACAGACTGCTCTCCTGCAGTCTCAGCTTGCTGCCATGCAAGCTCAGACTGCTGCAATCGTGGCTGGGTTTATGAGTGTCGAAAAGGGCTTGCAGGGTGTCGCAGCAGTCCAGAATTCTGCTCCAACAGATGGCTGAAGTGCCACCCCAGGGGAGTGGCAGTGGCTCCATGGAGCAAGAGCCTGCTGTCCTCTCTGAGGATGACAGCATTCCTACTCCCACCACTGCCACTCCGCCAGTGCCCTTGCTGCTGCCTGCCATCCAGCCAGCCCAGACTGCTGCCGCCCATGCTGAGGTGGTGCAGTCTACAGCCGGGCCCTCTAGGTCCAGAGCTGCTCAAGGTTGTCCTGCAAGGCCATCTGTAGTGTCCCACACTGAAAGTCCACCAGCCATGCTGCAGCCGCTTGGACAGCACTTCGTAGGATCACTAGAGTAGGAAAAGGCACATGAAAGACAGACAGACACTAAGGGAATGCATAAGGGTGATTAGTTGACTTTGTTCTTTTGATTTGAATATGATAAATTTATAGATTATATTTGGAATGTGTGTTTCGTGGTAGCTCTCATTTCAGCTTTGTGTCCAGGGAAAGCTGTGATGTTCCGTGACAGAGGGATAATGTGACAGGGAAGTGGTGATCAATGGGGATCTGGGGTTTCATTCACTGGAACAGGAGTCTGATGAGGCATTCATGGACAACCCGTCCTGAATGGGGATGTTCTGCCTGCCTCCTCCCTTCCTCCTCCTCCTCCTCCTCCTGAGGTGGTCCCGGAACCCGTGGTGGCAAGGGTTGCGCGTTGATGATGGCCAAGTTGTGGAGCCTGCAGCAGACCCCCACAAAATGGGACACCGCTCCGGCAAGTACTGGAGGGCTCCTCCCGAGCAGTCAAGCCAACGGAACCGTTGCTTGAGCATCCTGATGGTCTGCTCGATGACGTTCCTTGTGGCAGTATGGCTGTCATTATATGAGTGCTGGCCACGAGTGGTGGGGTTGCAGAGGCGAGTCATCAGTCAGGTGCAGAGAGGAAAGCTCTTGTCTCCGAGCTGCCACCCTCTGGTTTGACGGGGTGGCTGGAAGATTGTTGGCACACCGGACTGATGCAGGATGAAGGCAGCATGACTGCTGCCAGGATAACGGGCATTCACCATCATGATGTGCTGGGCGTGGTTGCACACCAACTGCACCTTCAGTGAGTGGTAGTCTTTATGGTTGCGGAAAATCTCAGAATTGGTATACGATGCCCGCAAAGCCATGTGTGTGCAGTCGATGGTGCCCTGCACCATGGGGAAGCCCGCTTTCCTGGCAAAGCCACATATGTGCTCCTCCTGCTTCTCTCTGTTCAGAGAGAAGACAATTAAGTCCCTTCTCCTGGAGTAGAGAGCCTCTGTGACTTCCCGGATTCAGCAATGGACGGCAAAATGGGAGATGTTAGCTATGTCGCCTGCTCCAGACTGGAAGGATCCGGTGGCGAAAACATTGAGGGTGGCGAAAACATTGAGGGCCACGGTGACTTTGAGGGGCACTGGGAGAGCGGTCATCGCCCTGCTCTGAGGCTGCAGGTCTGGTTGCAGGAGTTGGCAGAGTTCGGTGGCCACCTTCTTGCTGAAGCGGAGGCACGAATACACCGCTCCTGGCTTAAGTGCAGGTAGGAGAAGTGCTCTCGGAAGACCCAAGGTGGGTAAGGCCTCCTGCTGAGAGATCACCTTCCCCTCCTCCTCCTCCCTCTGCAAGCATTTTGTCCTCTTCTTCGCTGCCTCCATTCCATCTCCCTGTCATACTCGAGCACGAGGGGGACTGCAAGTAGAGCCCCAAATGACTGGGAGCAAGTGGTGTGAACAGAACCCTTTAAATGAGAAGCAAGGCGTTCTCCACTTGCAGCAACACTCCCTGTCACCTTAGCAACTTTAGGCAACTCTAGAAAGCTCCAAACAGTTGCACACACTTAGACAGAGCCAGTAAAACTGGAAAAGCAAGTCAGCTGTAAGTTGTTGCTAATCCCTTTAAATAGCACTGCTCTGGGGTCTTTCCTGCTGTTGAACGCTTAGTCAGCTGGTTGTGATTAGGAGAGGGCATTAAATGGAGCAGTGACGTCCAAAATGGCAGATCATGCGTCAAATCAGGGTTGCACACTCATTGACATCACGAACTGCCTCATCGAAATATGTGGAGCGTGCGCTGGCAACAGCAGCACTACTGGCCTCCCCGAAGTGGGCGGCCGCCATTTTTTCACAAAATCTGGCCTTAATGGCCAGCACTAAATCCCCAAATTTTGTGGCCAAAGAATTTATATTGGTCCCAATTCAGTTCCGACAGACATTCTTGAAATGACACACTTGACCCATACTCAAACCAGATGTTACATTGATTAAATTTGTCTCTAAAACTATACTTAGTATTTTCTCCAGTGAAATAATTTCATTGTATTTGAAAATAAAACAGGACTCCCCCGTAGCCTCAGTGAGTTCATCCAGTGAACAGATAAACTGTACAAACCAGGAAGCAGTATGGTGTTCTACAACTGGCCTCAGTGTTCCTGGATTGCAGAGAAAATTGGCCAGGGTTCTGACTTCTGATCACAACTCAACAACCCCTGCTAGCTTAATTGAAATACCAGAAGATAATCAGTGCCTGTGGAAGCCTAGCCCAGAAAGCAGTTAATGTCTTCAGATGAGGAAGCAGGAAAATTGGCAAGACAAAATGGAAATTTAAAAAAAAATTCTCATCAGCATTTTTCACCCAAAATAAAAAGTTGAAATAAGAAAAGCAAAACGATACACTGCATATTATAGGTTGTTCGATTTGCAAGCAGTTACATTGTGAATAACATACCATCTTATTCTGAAACAATTTATAAAAGCTGCAACAACAACAACAACTTGCATTTATAAAGCGCCTTTAACGTTGTAAAACGTCCCAAGACGCTTCACAGGAGTGTTATAAGTCAAAATATTGACACCGAGCCACATAAGAAATTAGGGCAGATGACCAAAAGCTTGGTCAAAGAGGTAAAAGAAAGAAAGACTTGCATTTATATAGCGCCTTTCACGACCACCAGACGTCTCAAAGCGCTTTACAGTCAATGAAGTACTTATTGAAGTGTAGTCACTGTTGTATGGAGTTTGCACATTCTCCCCGTGTCTGCGTGGGTTTCCTCCGGGTGCTCCGGTTTCCTCCCACAGTCCAAAAATGTGCGGGTTAGGTTGATTTGGCTATGATAAATTGACCCTTAGTGTTAGGGGGGGATTAAATATGTGGGGTTATGGGGATAGGATGGGATATGTTGGGGGGAGTTAAATACGTGGGGTTGCGGGGGTAGGGTGGGATGTGTGTGCTGTGGGGATTAAAGCAGGGACAGGGTACTGGATTTGGATGATCAGCCATGATCGTATTGAATGGCGGAGCAGGCTCGACGGGCCGAATGGCCTACTCCTGCTCCTAGATTCTATGTTTCTATGTTTCTATGTAATGTGGGAAACGCGGCAGCCAATTTGCGCCGGTTTTAAGGAGCGTCTTAAAAGAGGAAAGAGAGGTAGAGAGGCGGAGAGTTTTAGGGAGGGAGTTCCAGAGCTTAGGACCTAGACAGCTGAAGGCACGACCACCGATGGTTGAGCTATTATAATCAGGGATGCTCAAGAGGGCAGAATTTGAAGAGCGCAGATATCTTGGGAGGTTGTGGGGCTGAAGGAGATTACAGAGATCAGGAGGGGCGAGGCCATCGAGGGATTTGAAAACAAGGATGAGAATTTTGAAATCAAGGCGTTGCTTAACCGGGAGCCAATGTAGGTCAACGAGCACAGGGGTGATGGGTGAATGGGACTTGGTGCGAGTTAGGACACGGGCAATCGAGTTTTGGATGACCTCAAGTTTACGTAGGGTAGAATGTGGGAAGCCAGCCAGGAGTGCGTTCGAATAGTCAAGTCTAGAGGTAACAAAGGCATGGAGGAGGGTTTCAGCAGCAGATGAGCTGAGGCAGGGGCAGAGACGGGCAATGTTACGGAGGTAGAAATAGGCGGTCTTAGTTATGTCATGGATATGTGGTCGGAAGCTCATTTCAGGGTCAAACATGACGCCAAGGTTGTGAACGGTCTGGTTCAGCCTCAGACAGATGTTAGGGAGAGGGATGGAGTCAGTGGCTAGGGAACAGAGTTTGTGGCGGGACCCAAAGACAATGGCTTCAGTCTTCCCAATATTTAATTGGAGAAAATTTCTGCTCATCCAGAACTGCATGTCGGACAAGCAGTGTGTCAATTTAGAGACCATGGAGGGGTCGAGAGAAGTGGTGCTGAGGTAGAGCTGGGTGGCGTCAGCGTACATGTGGAAACTGACAACGTGTTTTCGGATGATGTTGCCAAGGGGCAGCATATAGATGAGAAATAGGAGGGGGCCAAAGATAGATCCTTGGGGGACCCCAGAGGTAATGATACGGGAGTGGGAAGAGAAGCCATTGCAGGTGATTTTCTGGCTACGATTAGATAGATAAAAATGGAACAAGGCAAGTGCAGTCCCACCCAGCTGGACAATGGTGGAGAGGCGTTAGAGAAGGATGGAGTGGTCAACCGTGTCAAAGGCTGCAGACAGGTTGAGAAGGACTAGTTTACCTTTGTCACAGTCTCAAAGGATGTCATTTGTGACTTTGATGAGAGCCGTTTCAGGATTGGAGGGATTGGAGGGATTCAAACATGGAGTTCCGGGAAAGATGTGCATGGATTTGGGAGGCGACAACACTTTCAAGGACTTTGGAGAGGAAGGGAGTTTGGAGATGGGGCGGAGGGGTCAAGAGTTTTTTTTTGAGAGGGGTGATAACGGCAGATTTGAAGGAGAAGGGGGAAAGTACCTAAGGATAGCGAACCATTAACAATGTCAGTTAACATGGGAGCCAGAAAAGGAAGTTGGGTGGTCAGCAGTTTAGTGGGAATAGGGTCGTGGGAGCAGGAAGTGGGTCTCATGGACAGGATGAGCATGGAGAGGTCAAGAGGGGAGATCGGAGAGAAACTGGAGAAAGATGTGAGTTCAGGACTAGGGCAGGGAGGAACCTTAGAGGAAGTTTGGTCCGGTGGGCTAAGGGAAGGAAGGGAAGTGGCAGAGGCAGCTGATCGGATGGTCTCAATCTTATAGACAAAGAAGTCCATGAGCTCCTCACACTTGTTGTTGGAGGTGAGTGTGGAGGAGACAGGGGAGAGGTGTTTAAGAAGACGGTTAGCAGTAGAAAATAGTAGCCAGGGGTTATCTTTGCATTCGAGAATGATCCTGGAATAGTGAGCAGTTTTAGCAGACAAGATTAGGACCCGATAATGTTTTATGTGGTCCAGCCAGATCTGGCGGTGAATGGCTAAACCAGTTGTCCGCCATATCCGTTCAAGTCTGCGTCCCTTGGACTTGAGGGATCGAAGATGTGGGCCGTACCAGGGAGTGATGGTGATGGCTGATCCACTGCCAGCGTCCACAGGGTCAGTGCTGGGAGGGGCGAGTTGGACGGGGAGGAGCGTGGCAAGATTAGCCCCCAGTGGGCACGCTGGACGGGAAGGTTAGTGAGAGAGTAGGATGGGACAGTGCTACTTGTGAGGAGACAGCGACGAGTGCCATGGTGGGCCCTTCGGAGGATGCCAAGAGAGGCACAGAGGGAAGCTGTAGGCTTATCTAAGAGGGAGTCAAGCCTGGGACGGTGGCAGGAGAGTAGGAAGGTTGAAGAGTAATGAAGGGTTGGGGTAGGGATTTGGGAGGGCAGTGTATCCGAGAGAGGAGAGATGAAAGGCGGCATGACGACAGGAGAGATCGGTCAGTGAGGGATAGAGAGAAAAGAAAAAGGTGGGAGAAAAAGGTGGAAACAGAAGTGAACGGCTTGGGTCCAGAGCGGCAGCCAAAATGCGGACGCGAATGGACACAGGGAAAAACTCAAGTTACATAGGCCTGGTTATGTAGCAATTATAGGGATGCATATTTCCTGGTAGTAGCAGGGAATAGGTTGGTGACAATAGTAGGGAGTCCAGAGTTAAAATCGGAGGTTCCGTGGAGGGAAAAAGTGGAGCATCGACGAACTGTTGTCCAAGCTCGGAGAAAGGAGTAGCAGACGAGTGAAGTCTAGAAGCTATTTGAAGGGTTGAGAACAGAAGGATGGAGGTTATTGTCGTGGTCATGAGAATCAGTTGCGGTGCAGGAAGATGATGGCGAAGTTGACGCAAAGTTGGAGGTCACCGGAGATCAGAAGCAGCGGAGAAAATGTAAAACCACAAGCCAGCGACCAACATGCTAGCTTTCTGTGTTACTTGCACGAGGACACCCAAATCTCTCTGAACACCAACATTTGAAAGTTTCTCACTATTTAAAAAATATTCTGTTTTTCTATTCTTCCTACCAAAGTGAATAACCTCACATTTCCCTACATTATACTCCATCTGCCACCTTACTGCCCACTCACTTAGTCTATCTATATCTCTTTGCAGACTCTTTGTGTTCTCCTCACAGCTTACTGTCCCACCTAGCTTTGTATCATCGGCAAACTTGGATACATTACACTCGGTCCCTTCATCTAGGTCATTAATATAGATTGTAAATAGCTGAGGCCCCAACACTGATCCTTGTGGCACCCCACTAGTTACAGCCTGCCAACCTGAAAAAGATCCGTTTATCCCTACTCTCTGTTTTCTGTCCGTTAACCAATCCTCTATCCATGCTACTATATTACCCCTAACCCCATGAACCCTAATCTTGTGTAAGAACCTTTTATGTGGCACCTTATCGAATGCCTTTTCGAAATCCAAATCCACTACATCCACTGGTTCCCCTTTATCTACCCTGCTAGTTATATCCTCAAAAAACTCTAATAAATTTATCAAACACGATTTCCCTTTCATAAAACCATGTTGACTCTGCCTAATCATGTTATGATTTTCTAAGTGACTTGATACCACTTCCTTAACAATGGATTCCAGCATTTTCCCGACGACTGATGTCAGGCTAACTGGCCTGTAGTTCTCTGTTTTTTCTCTCCCTCCTTTCTTGAATAGCGGTGTTACATTTGCAACCTTCCTATCCACTGGGACCATTCTAGAATCTAGGGAATTTTGGAAGATCAAAACCAATGCATCCACTATCTCTTCAGCCACCTCTTTTAGAACCCTAGGATGTAGGCCGTCAGGTCCAGGGGATTTGTTGGCTTTTAATACCATTAGTTTCTCTAGTACTTTTTCTCTACTTATATTAATTACATTAACTTCCTCACCCTCATTGGACCCTTGGTTCCCCACCATTTTTGGTATGCTTTTTGTGTCTTCTACTGTGAAGACAGATACAAAATATTTGTTTAACGTTTCTGCCATTTCCTTATTCCCCATAATAATTTCTCCTGTCTCAGCCTCTAAGGGACCAATGTTTACTTTTGCTACTCTTTTCCTTTTTACATACTTGTAGAAACTCTCAGAATCTGCTTTTATATTTCTTGCTAGTTTTCTCTCATATTCTATTTTTTCCCTTTTTATCAATTTTTTGGTCAACCTTTGCTGGTTTCTGAAACTCTCCCAATCCTCAGGCTTACTATTATTTTTTGCAACATTATAAGCTTTTTCTTTCAAACTAATGCTATCCTTTACTTCTTTAGTTAGCCACGGTTGAATCACTTTTCCCGTGGAGTTTTTGTTTCTCAATGGAATGTATTTTTGTTGAGAATTATGAAATATTTCTTTAAATGCAAGCCACGGCTTATCTATCACCATACCTTTTAATCTATTTTTCCAATCTACCTTCGCCAACTCGCCCCTCATACCTATGTAATTGGCTTTATTTAAGTTTTAGACTCTAGTTTCGGACTTAGACAAGTCACTCTCAAAATTAATGTGAAATTCTATCATATTATGATCACTCTGCCCCAGAGGGTCCTTTACTATGAGATTGCTAATTAACCCTGTCTCATTACACAATACAAGATCTAAAATAGCCTGTTCCCTGGTTGGTTCCATGACATATTGTTCTAGGAAACTGTCCCGAATGCATTCCATAAACTATTTTGTTTGCATTTAATAAATTACTATATTTGCAAAGAACTTGCTGGTTTTAGGACAACTGACTGTTATATAATAAAGAGAAAACTAGGTAGCACAGTGGATTATCATAACACCCTTTCACCTTTGAGTCTTGGTGTCAAATCCAGCCGAGACTAATGTAGTGACGCCTCCTCTATACACATCGGAAAGATGAGTGGGTAACACCAAGTAATGCAAAAAGGCCATTGTGCCCATCAAACCTTTCCACAGACCATATACATTCAACTCTATTGCAGACTCTGTTCCACTCATCTACTCTCCTAGTAAAAGTTCTGCATAATAACTCCACCATCCCCAAATGTAGTGAAGCAAAACTTCTGAATAATTATCCATCCTTGCACATCCTCTATTAAACTCTGGCCTGAAACAACCTAGGAGGTGGGTCTGCTTTGCACTGGTACCCGTTCTTGTCCCAATTACATAGTCTTAAAAATAATTTTGCCCATAATAAATAATTCCTTATGTTGGTTGATTTATCTCCATGCATTGGTAAAATACCCACCGTTAAATTATATAGCGTGATCGTCATCAACAATGCCTACTAATGGGATAAAATGGGACTTCTGTTCTACAAAATGAAGCAGAAATTCAGGAAACTGTTGCATCCAGGACAACTTTGAATTTCTACAACAAATGCTACCAACAGCACTTGGAGCATAAAGTTACGAGCAATATGGTATAGTTTTGCCTGGTGGTCTAAGTCAAAACCTTTCCAAAAATACTTGATACTCACATCATATCAAAAAACATTACCACATGAAGAACTACAACTAGAGAGCTACCAGCACCCACAGAACTGCCCCTCAAAATGAGTTAGTGCTTAGACAAGAGGAGAAAACTTGGGGGAGGGAGGGGTAGCAATGTTCCCGTTAAGCTGCACGGCTGTGCGGTGGTCTGGAGGTCCTGTGCAGGCTGCTCAGTGACTTCTAAATGGAAAACCTGCGCATGCACCGAAATTTGAATGGGCCGCGCAGCCCGTTAAAGGGGCCGCGCACCCAAAAAAGAATTTGCGGGAACATTGGGGGGTATGACCCCAATTTGCATATTTAAACAGCGTCCCACCCATAACAGCCGGGCATACTGTTTATCCATTTATAGGTCCACCTGAAAATTGCATCAGGCGGACGTCCAATGTACCCCTCCCCCTCCAATTTTCAACTGCCAGCCACCGTTTATCAGGCAAGAAACGAGCAGACAACAGTTGAAAATCGCCTCCAATGAAACATGACAGAAAGTGCACTGATAGCCACAGAATAACACAGATGTTGTTGAGATATACTGTAAATGAGTGATTGTAAGAAGTGGAAAAAGGGAATAATAACAAGCTTTACCCTCTTTGATTGCCATTTGGTTACCCAACAACTCTAGAGTTCCACTATGCATGTGCCTCAAAAATCACACATCAAGCATAAAAAGCTGTGAAATATATTAGCATCGCACTGATTATATTATAATTTCTGTAACTTATTTTAATCGCTTTAACGAACAGGTTGTGGATGAGTATAAATGCAAGTGAACTGATTCTGAATCCTCTTCCCCCTCACAATCTACAGTAACTGTTACACCAGAGCCATCTGTTCAGATTGATATCAGCGTAATGACGATCGAGCTGGGCACATCTGATGCAATTAAACCTTGTAGCTCAGATAACAAGTTTTACAGGGTACACAATCTTCATCATGAATTACTGCCTGTGATGTTTCCAATCTGATAAGAGGTTTCAAATGCCAAAAAATTCAACATGGTAATGTACAGTTATAAATTACTAGTGTACGCATTTAGGAGGTGAAAACTATTGTACCACAAAGACACTTAGTAAAAGACAGCCATTCATTCAGGAAGTACACTTTATTAAGCTTGTGGCGCTTTTTTTAATTTCCCCCCCACCCGCTAAATATATATTTTTAATGTCATGGCTTTCCAGTGGTAAAAATAATATATCTGAGATGGAAGTTGGAAGAGTAAATAGCTGATGTTATGCTTATCTGAAACATGCCATAATATAATAACCTTAAATTGTTTTTTCCGGTGCCATTACCATTTTGGAACATTCTTTGTTGTATAATAAATCAGCAGGACTTCCTACAGTGTACAGTTGCATTTGATTCCTGATAATTTTGGTGCTGTAACTCTTTTCCCCCTTATTATTTTGTTGACAGCACTGTCCTGTCCAATCTTATTTATCCTTTCTCTGTAATCGCTGTAAATGTAATAAACATGATTTTGTTAGAAATTGTGACTTGAGGGGTATGGATGTGTAGCCTATGTTGCATTGGTTTAACTTTGATTTACTACAAGTTACTGTGGAGGAAATAGCAGTGTAACCATATTTCAATTGTGACATATAAAGAGTGACTATTGCTTAAAGTAATTCTAGTGATTGCCACCAGTTTGGAGCAATAACAAATGATTTATGGGGATTACAGTATTAACCTGGCTCACTATGTTCAAATTGTTTTGCAGAAAATCTCTCCATTCTTATGCTTACATGATAAAAACACGCTTGCTGGACCAACAGTCACTTCTGCAATATTACTTTTTTAAACAAGTGATGAACATTGGAGGTTAAATTGGGTCACGTTATGCCCATTTTCCAGACGTTACACGGCCACCCAAGATCGCAAAATACCGTCCAAGATGCGTGCTGGCACTTCAGACGGGAAGTGTACAGCGCGCCATCTTGTTACAGGAGGTAGCGGAGATAATTAGGTGGGTCAGTGCGCAATGCTAATTGCGGGCCGCCATTGCTATTTTGGAAGGCCCCAGTGAGTCGGACGCCCTGTGCTGACCTTGCTCAGCAGAACATGATGTTAAACGACATGAAGGCCCTCTTACCAGTGGTATTTAAAGGGATCATGCAGGACTTACGGGTACATTTCTGGATTATTACTTTTGGCTGCTGCTCAACTTCCAGGGGTTTGTTGCCCATTTCTAGGCTGCTGAAAGATTGATTTGTCTCCACAGAGAGAGGTCAGGCTGCTCATGCATTCCTGTTGCTGTTGTCTCCTTCACAAATTATCAGCCTCCAGACATGGGTGACCTGGTAGGGCTGCCTCTAGGAATAGACTGGGAGCATGAAGGAAGACACCACAGAGCAGGACAAGCTGCCAGAAGAGGGAGGAGGGGCATGGCACTTGCCGGAACACCACAGAGGGTCTAGGGATCACTTCTCCTGCCTCAACTTCAGTGAGGAGCAATGTATGCGGTGCCTTCACTTTACCAAGGAGGTAGTCAGTGAGATATGTCATCAGTGGCAGCCACAATTCCAGCTTCAAACCAGGGCATGGACAGCACTACCAGTGGCTGTGAAGGTCATCGTCACTCTCGTTTATGCCACGGGCTCCTTTCAGGGTGCAACAGGTGACATTAGCAACATCTCCCAGTTCGCTGTATATCGATGTATCAGGGAGGTCACTGAGGCTCTATACAGCAAGGGAAATAATTACATCTCCTTTCTCAGTGACAGAGAGATGCAGGAGAGGACACGAGGCTGTGCCCATATGGAAGGCTTCCCCATGATGCAAGGTGCCACTGACTGCATGCACATTGCCTTGCGTGCTCCTCTTGAGAACCGTGCTATATTTATCAATCTAAAGGGATTCCACTCCTTCAACGTGCAACTGGTTTGTGAGCAACCTGCAGGTGAATGCCTGATATCCTAGCAGCAGTCACGATTTCTTCATTCTGCGGCAGTCGTCTGTGTCTCCTCTATTCCAACCTCTAATTTAATGGTTGGCGATTGGGCAACAAGGGTTATCCTGATATGGCTCATGAATCTGGTAGGAACCCACGCATAGCTGCACAGCAGGTATACAATGAGAGCCATACTGTCACAAGGAACATCATCAAGCAGACAATTGTTATCCTCAAACAACGCTTCTGCTGCTTAGACCGTTCAGGAGGAGCCCTGCTGAGAGGGTATCCCGATTTGTGGTCATCTGCTGCATGCTCATCAACTTCGTCATCATGAGGGACCAGCCCTTACCACGACCTGCCAGCTGACAAATTGAGGAGGAATAGCAAGAAGAGGGGGACGAGGAAAGAGGAGGAGGAGCAGAAAGGAGTAAAAGAGACAGCAACAAGTCAGGGGTGTGATGGAATACTCTCCACCTGCCTGGATGAGTGCAGCTCCAACAACACTCAAGAAGCTCGCCATCATCCAAGACAAAGCAGCCCGCTTGATTAGCATCCCATCCACCACCTTAGAGGCCAGTGTTGGGAGCGGAGAGAGCAGCAGCACAGTGAGTAGTTAAACTCACTTTCGCGGGCTTTTTTGCAGAGGCCAGTGTCGGGAGCTGAGAGAGCAGCAGCACAGTGAGTATTTAAACTCACTTTCGCGGGCTTTTTTGCAGAGGCCAGTGTCGGGAGCTGAGAGAGCAGCAGCACAGCGAGTAGGTAAACTCACTTTCGCGGGCTTTTTTGCAGAGGCCAGTGTCGGGAGCTGAGAGAGCAGCAGCACAGCGAGTAGGTAAACTCACTTTCGCGGGCTTTTTTTCAGAGGCTTACCAATCTCACAGCCCACCGGCGGCGTTCCAGAGCCACGTCACAATTCAAAAAGTGACGCAGACAAGAGGAAGCAGCTGATTGGGTGAGTACGGGCAGGTGAGTATTTATACTACTCTGTAGTTTGACAGTTAAGGTTAATAGTTTATAAAGTTTAGTCGGTCCTAATTTTTGTGGTTATACTTTCTAAGGTCTCTGTTGTGTAGCAGGGAGTGCTAGTATACAAGGGCCCTTGAGTATATCATTTAATTGTAGTGTAATTTGTGGTATTGATTTGAGTTAATCTAAATTAATTAAAAGGATAAGTCATGGCAGCACAGCTCAGCCCCGTGGCATGCTCCTCCTGCACTATGTGGGAAATCAGGGAAACTTCCTGTGTCCCTGTTGACCATGTGTACGGGAAGTGTATCCAGCTGCAGCTACTGGCAGATCGCATTGCGGCGCTGGAGCTGTGAATGGATGCATACTGCAGCATTCACGATGCTGAGGACATCATGGATAGCACGTTTAGGGAGTTGGTCACACCGCAGGTAAAGGCTGCACAGGCAGGAAGGGAATGGGTGACCACCAGGCAGAGTAGTAGGCGCAGGCAGGTAGTGCAGGGGTCCCCTGTGGACATCCCCCTCTCAAACAGATATACCACTTTGGATATTGTTGAGGGAGATGGCTTATCGGGGAAGGCAGCAGCAGCAAATTCCTGGCACCATGGGTGGTTCTGCTACACAGGACGGGAGGAAAAAGAGCGGGAGAGCTATAGTGATAGGGGATTCTATTGTAAGGGGAATAGATAGGCGTTTCTGCGGCCGCAAACGAGACTCCAGGATGGTATGTTGCCTCCCTGGTGCAAGGGTCAAGGATGTCTCAGAGCGGCTGCAGGGCATTCTGGAAGGGGAGGGTGAACAGCCAGTTGTCGTGGTGCATATAGGTACCAACGATATAGGTAAAAAACGGGATGAGGTCCTAAAAGCTGAATATAGGGAGGTAGGAGGCAAATTAAAAATAGGACCTCAAAGGTAGTAATCTCAGGATTGCTACCAGTGCCACGTGCTAGTCAGAGTAGAAATAGAAGGATATTTCAGATGAATACGTGGCTAGAGGAATGGTGCAAGGGGGAGGGATTCAAATTCCTGGGACATTGGAACCGGTTCTGGGGGAGGTGGGACCAGTACAAACTGGACGGTTTGCACCTGGGCAGGACCAGGACCGATGTCCTAGGGGGAGTGTTTGCTAGTGCTGTTGGGGAGGGTTTAAACTAAAATGGCAGGGGGTTGGGAACCTGTGCAGGGAAACAGAGGAAAGGGAAGCAAGGATAGAAGTAAAAGACAGGAAGGAGAAAAGCAAAAGTGGAAGGCAGAGAAATCAAGGGTGTAAATCAAACAGGGCCACAGTAAATAATAATTCTAAAAGGACTAAGAATGTTAAAAAAAACAAGCCTGAAGGCTTTGTGTCTTAATGCGAGGAGCATTCGTAATAAGGTGGATGAATTAGCTGCACAAATAGATGTAAACGGATGTGATATAATTGGGATTACGGAGACATGGCTCCAGGGTGACCAAGGCTGAGAATTCAACATCCAGGGGTATTCAATATTCAGGAAGGACAGACAAAAAGGAAAAGGAGGTGGGGTAGCATTGCTGGTTAAAGAGGAGATTAACACAATAGAAAGGAAGGATATTAGCTCTGATGATGTGGAATCTGTATGGGTAGAGCTGAGAAATACCAAGGGGCAGAAAACGTTAGTGGGAGTTGTATACAGACCCCCAAACAGTAATGCTGAGGTTGGGGATGGCATTAAATGGGAAATTAGAGACGCGTGCAATAAGGGCACAGCAGTTATCATGGGTGACTTTAATCTACATATAGATTGGGCTAACCAAATTAGTAACAATACTGTGGAGGAGGAATTCCTAGAGTGTATACGGAATGGTTTCCTGGACCAATATGTCGAGGAACCAACTAGAGATCAGGCCATCTTAGACTGGGTATTATGTAATGAGAAAGGATTAATTAGCAATCTTGTTGTGCGCGGCCCCTTGGGGCGGAACGATCATAATATGATAGAATTCTTCATTAGGATGGAGAGTGAAGTAGTTGACTCAGTGACTAGGGTCCTGAATTTAAATATAGGAAACTACGATGGTATGAGGCGCGAGTTGGCTAGGGTGGATTGGGGAGCGTTACTTAAAGGGTTGACGGTGGATAGGCAATGGCAAACATTTAAAGATCGCATGGATGAACTACAGAATTTGTTCATCCCTGTTTGGCATAAAAATAAAACAAAAAAGGTGACTCAACCATGGCTAACAAGGGAAATTAGGGATAGCATAAGATCCAAGGAGAGGACATATAAATTGGCCAGAAAAAGCAGCAAACCTGAGGATTGGGAGCAGTTTAGGATTCAGCAAAGGAGGACAAAGGGATTAATTAAGAGGGGGAAAATAGAATATGAGAGTAAGCTTGCAGGGAACATAAAAACTGACTGTAAAAGCTTCTATAGATATGTGAAGAGAAAAAGATTGGTGAAGTCAAGCGTAGGTCCCTTGCAGTCAGAATCAGGGGAATTTATAATGGGGAACAAAGAAATGGCTGACAAATTAAATACATACTTTGGTTCTGTCTTCACAAAGGAGGACACAAATAAACTCCCAGAGATGTCGGGGAACATAGGGTCTAATGAGAGGGAGGAATTGAATGAAATCACTATTTGTAGGGAATGGTGTTAGGGAAATTGACGGGATTGAAGGCCGATAAATCCCCAGGGCCTGATAATCTACATCATAGGGTACTTAAGAAAGTGGCCCTAGAAATAGTAGATGCATTGCTGGCCATCTTTCAAAATTCTATAGACTCTGGAACAGTTCCCATGGATTGGAGGGTAGCTAATGTAACCCCACTATTTAAAAAAGATGGTAGAGAAAAAACGGGGAATTATAGACCGGTAAGCCTGACATCGGTAGTGGGCAAAATGCTAGAGTCCTTTATAAAAGATGTAATAGCAGAGCACTTGGAAAACAGTGACAGGATCGGACAAAGTCAACATGGATTTACAAAACGGAAATCATGCCTGACTAATCTACTGGAATTTTTTGAGGATGTAACTGGTAGAATAGATAAGGGAGAAACAGTGGATGTGGTGTATTTGGACTTTCAGAAGGCTTTCGATAAGGTCCCGCATAAGAGATTAGCGGCAAAGTTAAAGCACATGGGATTGGGGGTGAGGTACTGATTTGGATAGAGAACTGGTTGGCAGACAGGAAGCAAAGAGTTGGAATAAACGGGTCTTTTTCTGAGTGGCAGGCAGTGACTAGTGGGGTACCACAGGGATCGGTGCTAGGACCCCAGCTATTCACAATATATATTAATGATCTAGACGAGGGAACTAGATGTAATATCTCTAAGTTTGCAGACGATACAAAGCTGGGTGGGCGTGTGTGCTGTGAGGAGGATGCAGAGAAACTCCAGTATGATTTGGACAGGTTGGGTGATTGGGCAGATGCATGGCAGATGCAGTATAATGTGGATAAATGCGAGGTTATCCACTTTGGTGGCAAAAACAGGAAGACAGATTATTATCTGAATGGCAATAGATTGGGAAAAGGAGAAGTGCAACGAGATCTGGGAGTCCTTGTGCACCAGTCGCTGAAGGTAAGCATGCAGGTGCAGCAGGCGGTTAAGAAGGCAAATGGTATGTTGGCCTTCATAGCGAGAGGATTCGAGTACAGGAGCAAGGATGTCTTGCTGCAGTTGTACAAGGCCTTGGTGAGACCACACCTTGAGTATTGTGTGCAGTTTTGGTCGCCTTCTCTGAGGAAGGATGTTCTTGCCATGGAGGGAGTGCAGTGAAGATTCACCAGACTGATACCTGGGATGGCAGGAATGACGTATGAAGAGAGATTGGGTCGATTAGGCTTATATTCGCTAGAGTTTCGAAGAATGAGAGGGGATCTCATTGAAACTTATAAAATTCTAACAGGACTAGACAGACTAGATGCAGGAAGGATGTTCCCGATGGCGGGGGAGTCCAGAACCAGAGGTCACAGTCTAAGGATAAGGGGTAAGCCATTTAGGACTGAAATGAGGAGGAATTTCTTCACCCAGAGAGTGGTGAACCTGTGGAATTCTCTACCACAGAAGGCAGTTGAGGCCAATTCATTAAATATATTCAAGAAGGAGATTGATATATTTCTTAAGGCTAAAGGGATCAAGGGATATGGGGAGAAAGCAGGGACAGGGTACTGAATTTGGATGATCAGCCATGATCTCATTAAATGGCGCAGCAGGCTCGAGGGGCCGAATGCCCTACTCCTGCTCCTATCTTCTATGCTTCTATGCTTCTATTCACTCCCTCCACCAACGGCGTACCATAGCTGCAGTGTGTACCATCTACAAGATGCACTCCAGCAACTCGCCAAGGCTTCTTCGATAGCACCTCCCAAACCCGTGACCTCTACCACCGTTTTTTTTTTTTAGAAGGACAAGGGCAGTAGGCGCATGGGAACACCACCACCTTCAAGTTCCCCTCCAAGTCACACACCATCCTGACTTGGAAATATATCGCCGTTCCTTTGACATCGCTGGGTTAAAATCCTGGAACTCCCTCCCTGGCAGCATTGTGGGAGTACCTTCACCACAAGAACTGCAGCGGTTCAAGAAGGCAGCTCACCACCACCTTCTCAAGGGCAACTAGGGATGGGCAATAAATGCTGGCCTTGCCAGCAACGCCCACATCCCATGAACGAATAAAAAAAAAACAAAGACGCTCCCTTTCTGCCAAGGCTCTACGAAATCAACTGATTGGAGTGCTTCCACTAACCTCAACTCCAAGTCTGCATTCACCAGCAGTCCCACACTCCTTACCTTTCTTATTACAACTGCCATCACATTGTTCTTTTTCTGTCAACACTTATTGGCATCTCCCTCACTTGACTGCACAAATAAAAACCAACAACAAATGCAAATCCAAATCAACATTTATCAAATCAATAATGGCATTCTGCACAAAAAATTAAACTAATCAACTTTATGAATTCCTTTAGTGCCTGCCTTTCATGTTCCTTTCCCAATACTGGTGCTTCCCCAGTGGCTGGAGCTTGGGAGGTGGAAGGTTGCTAAGCTTCCATTGAGGACATTGCAGACGGCCTTGGAGGATGGCCTCGTGCTGCTCTGGGCCTAAAGGGCCCAGCTGAAGACTGTACCATCTCGGCCTGGGCTGCAGCAGTCTGGGCCGGCTGGCTGACAGGCAACAGCAAGGGCACTGGCAGAGTGGCAAATGTGTTCAAATTGGAGGATATGGGGGGAGGGGATGGGGAGAGTGAAATTGCTGTAGGCACATTGCACCAGTTCAGCCCCATTTGTCGCACTATCTGACAATCAGGGCTCAAAGCTCTACCCACTCATTCAGCTGAGGAAGGCAACTGGCAATGGAAAACAATCATTTTTTTTAAATAAGAGTATTTTAAGATGAACAATTGGAGAATAGCCTGTTGACTGAACATCCTGTACAAGGTCAAAGCATAAATTTATGTCTTCAACAAAATAGTTGAACTGAAAAATAAAAATTGCCTTGATTTTGTCTAATCATGCAATCCTTTTACAATAATAAATAATGGTCAGGCTGTTTTGCTCTTTTTTTAATAACTTTACTTTGTTATTATTGCCTTATGTAAGAATTTACAGCCAAAGGGATCCTTAGCTTAATCTCTGAATGGGCAGATCTCAGCTCCCCACCATTGCCCTTCATCAGACACAGCTCAAACCCTATGCCCAACAAGACACCCCTCTCCAACCAGGTAATCAAAGCCCATGACAAGGAAAGACAATAATCCTGCCAAGTAGTAACCCTGCCTATAACTGTATAGGACCATCAGTGTATGCAACTGCATGCTTCAGACCACCTACAAAGTTGCATAGACTTATTCTACCTTTACAAGACTGTTGCTAATTAAATTTTTAGTATATCTGCTCCAGATCTAATTTCCTGCTCTTCGCTTGTACTGCAAACACAAAAAAAACAAAAACAGAAAGTAAACGTAGGAACATAGGGACAGGAGTAGGCCATTCAGCCCCTTGAGCCTGTTCCACCATTCAATTAGATCATGGCTGATCTGTATCTTAACTCCATCTACCCGCCTTGGTTCCGTAACCCTTAATACCCTTGCCTAACAAAAATCTATCAATCTCAGTTCTGACATTTTTCAATTGACCCCCCCAGCCTCAACAGCTTTTTGGGGGAGAGCGTTCCAGATTTCCAGATTGTGTGAAGAAGTGCTTCCTGTCATCATCCCTGAATGGCCTAGCTCTAATTTTAAGGTTATGTCCCCTTGTTCTGGATTCCACCACCAGATTAAATAATTTCTCTCTATCTATCCTATCAACTCCTTTAATCATCTTAAACACCTCAATTAGATCACCATTCAGCCTAGGACAGAAGCTTAGAGCTCATGTTATCATCAATGATGGTGCTTACTATGGTAAAGTGTTTCATTTGTGAAGAAAATAAAATATCTAATTAACTTACAGCTGGTGTCAAACTCACTTACTGTTAACATGAAGAAACCTGTTATAGTTAAAGGAATCTGTGCAGTTTCCTTTCAGACTCCAATTCACCCTTTACTGCTGCTATAGGTTCTACCCACACTATAATCTACTTGTGTGATTATTTTAAAAATGAAGTATGAATAGCCATTGACCCAATTTTCTTGTTCCATGTTTTCTTCCTCTACGGCAACAAGCTCCCCCGGTGGTTCAATGCACTACTTCGTGCCCTAACTTCCTGAGTCCCTGCTCTGCTACAGGTAAGTGCAGCAGGTGAGACTTCTGGCCACCTCCTGGATGGGCCGTTGAACCTGTCCTAAGTACTGGGGACGGACTTATTTCAATAGTTAGGGTGGGCGGCCCACACCTGTAGCAGCGCCTGCCCCAAAGAGGTGCCACTCCGATGGGGAGGAGCCCAAGGCCCTTAATGGGCCAAAAATGATAGTTAAAAAGATGTTTTTCTCTGGCAGGGAATCCTTTGGGGTCGATTATCTTTGTCTCTTCACATTTTTGGAGCCTTTACTTGGACACAATAAAACCCACACCTGTTCGCATGACATGATTTCCACTGGGCCTAAGGTAGGTAAGCCCAGTTTATGTGAAGGCAAACTTTGCAGCACACCAGTCTTGCAGTCTCAGCACCAGGGCCAGAAATTGACAGCATTACATCAGTGAGGCTTATTGTTTCAGTGCTAGTAAGGAGCTTAACATTTTACCGAGAGCCAGTCATGTGACATATTGCCTCAACAAATTTGCTGTACAATGGTCCAGAATTTGTGGTCAGCGGCGAAGTGAAGGCGTTCGCCGCTGGCCCCGAAGTAAGCTTTGCACAAGGATCCCGCGATCTCTGTATCAAGAACTTCTGGTTTTCCAATGTTCAATTCAAATCAACGGAGGTTAGTGGGGATCCCCTTGCGCGAGCTGCTGTGATGTGAACAAGCTGTCTAAGCAGCCAATCAAAATGCAGAATTCTAACAGAACAAGGAAGTGAGTAAGCTCTTAAAATTCTAACTTTTTTAAAATGTTAGAGGGAGCAAAGCAAAGATCGGGGCTCTCACATGGGTGTAAAGACAAACCTGAAGTAAAGACGAACAAACTTTAACAAAAAAATTTCAATTTTTTTTTGAAGTTTCTTAAAATGTTTAATTTTTATTAAAATGGATAAATTTCACACGGCACAAAATTAAAATTAGTTTTTCAAGCCCTTAACCTTTGTTAGCAGTCAATACGCCGTTAAAACTGCAGTTACACCTAATCCCTTTGGGTCTCACTTTTAGTGGGGAATTTAACAGTGTAATTATTGCGGAAGAGCCGAAGTTTTTGTCATTTTCTCTGATTTGAGCGATTGCACTGATTGCCGGCTCTGTGGGGGGGGGGGAGGCGGGGAGGGGGGCACAGCGCAGCCTGTGTCGGAGCTGTGAATGACAGACTGCAACTTCAGGATTTCTGCATGTGCCTGCCCCGAAGTTGCGGTTAGATTCAAAGGTGAAATGACAGCGAACGCTGCCAGTTCATCGTCATCCGGACCGCAAATAGCAATGACAAAAGCAATATTGCACTTAGGCTGTAACAGTGTACTTGCAGCATAGGTCCCTGATATATTGGTGAGTAACACACAGGAGACTGGTATTTAAAACAAAATTCCAACTCAGCACCATATAATGACTACAGAATGTATGTAATGCAGCATCCTATATTTGCTGTTTATTTTTCACCCCTCTTCACCCCTTTCCTGAAGTCACTGATTCATTCTAGGGTATGATGCCATATGTGTTAGGCATCCTCTGTATCTCACCCAAATGGCCAAGATTCATGTACAAACTTAGCCAGGCGGCGTCAGCAAGCTGTCCAATTGTGTGCCACATCGCAGTCAAAACACATCATGTCATCACCTATACACATGCACTTCCCAATGGAGGCTGTTGGATAGTGATTAGCAATTAATTATGGCTGATTTTACCACACCCGAATATTGTTCAGTTCCGCACTAGGCAAACAAAAGGAAGAGAAAAAACAGCAAATACTGGAAATCTGAAATAAAAATACAAAACAAGTTTGTCAATATCTGTACAAATACGCAGCAGGTCCCTCAACAGATGCCGACAGACATACAATATATTTCCAGCATTTCCTGTTTTTAATCATTACTGGATAGTGCATTTGTCAACCGAGCCACCAGGAGAAGTGCATATTTACACTTTGAACTACCATTTCCTACCCCTCTTCTTGATACTCATTAATTTTCCATTCCTGCAAGATAAAAGTTTTAAACAATCCAAATGTTTAGTCAGATCTATCGATAGGCAATGATTAAGAGTGTTCTTTTATACAGCTACCACAATAAGAGTCTATAATCTCACTTTACTGCACCATGTTTACAAGAACAAAGTCAGTTAATGAAATTCCATGGGCAGCTGTTTTGGAACTTTTTAAAGATTGAATTATGAATTGATAGACTTACAAATCCAATTAGAATTTTACATTAACTTTCTTATTGATTGGTTGTTTGCATTCATTACAATTACATAAAACTCTTGATCCTAGCAAAGGTCATTAAACAAAGAGAGTAAGCAGTCAACCTTGACAAAATGTCCTAGCTACGGAGTCTGATCTGAAATGGGAATAACAAAATATAAACAGAGAGCATACAGTGTAGATTCACTTTCGGATGAGACGTTAAACCGAGGCCCTGTCTGCTCTCTCAGGCGGATGTAAAAGATCCCATGGCACTATTTCAAAGAAGAACAGGGAAGTTATCCCTGGTGTCCTGACCAATATTTCACCCTCAATCAGCATCACAAAAAAAAGACTATCTGGTGATCATCACATTGCTGTTTGTGGGAGATTGCTGTGTGCAAATTGGCTGCCGCGTTTCCAACATTATAACAGTGACTACACTTCAAAAGTACTTCATTGGCTGTAAAGCGTTTTGGGACGTCCTGAGGTCATGAAATGCGCTATATAAATGCAAGTATTTCTTTCTTTTATTTCTGATCTACATGCTGCCCCTCGGTGACATCATCTGAAGACATGACACCAGGTTCCACATGTCCTTTGACAACACCAGCTCTACCTCACCACCACCTCTCTCAACCCCTCCACTGCCTCTGTGTTGTCAGCCTGCTTGCCCGACATCCAGTCCTGGATGAGCAGCAATTTCCTTTGGTTAAACATCGGGAAGACTGAAGCCACTGTCTTCGGCTCCCGTCACAAATTCCATTCCCTCGCAACCGATCCTATCCCTCTCCCTGACAACTGTCTCAGGCTGAACCCGACTGTTCACAACCATGGCGTCCTATTTGACCCTGAACTGAGCTTCCGACTCCGTATCCCCTCCATCACAAAGACGGCCTGCTTCCAACTCCATCATATCGCCCATCTCCGACCCTGCCTCAGCTCAGCTGCTGCTGAAACCCTCATCTGTGCTTTTGTTACCTCCTGACTTGATTATTCAAATGTTCTCCTGGCCAGCCTCCCATTTTCCACCCTCCATACATTTGAGCTCATCCAAAACTCTGCTGCCCATATCCTAACCTGCAGCAAGTCCTGTTCATCCATCAAACCCTGTGCTCACTGACCTACATTGGTTCCCGGTCCACCAACACCTCGAATTTAAAATTCTCAAGCTTGTGTTCAAAGTCCTCCATGGCCTTTCCCTTCCCTATCTTTATAATCTCCTTCAACCCTTCAGGAACTCTGCGTTCTTCTAATTCTGGACTCAGGCATCCCCTATTCCCTTCGCCCTACCATTGGCGGCCATGCCTTCAGCCGTCTAGGCCTAAATTCTGGAATCCCCTCCCTAAATCTCTCCACCGCACTACCTCTCTCTCTCCTCCTTTAAGACCATCCTTTAGACCTACCTCTTTGAGCTTTTAATCACTTCTCCTAATATTACCTTTGGCTCAGTGTCAATTTTCATCTATTATGTTCCTGTGAAGTGCCTTGGGATGTTTTCCTATGTTAAAGATGCTATATAAATGCAAGTTGTTGTTTTTGCTGATACAAGGATGAGGACAGACTTGAGACATTAGCCGGAATTTTAATCTGGAGGCGGGTCGGGAGCGGAGGGGCTAGAAAGCGGTCGTGAAACCCAGGAGAACGGGTTTCCCACAGGCCCTGCCGAATTTAACAGCAGGGCCTGATTAGCATTTTAAGGTTCTGTTTCCCACCCCTAGCCAGCCAAATGGAGAGGCTGGCTGGCTGTGGGCGGGTAGGCTTGCGGCAGTAGGCCGCAGAGAAGAGGGAGCGAGGGATTGGGTGGGGGGGAGGGTTGGGGGCGAGAGGAGCATCAGGGGGCGGGGGGGGGGGGGGGGGAGGATCGGGGCCGGAGGAGCATTGGGGGCCAGAGGAGCATCGGGGCTGGGGGGGGGGAGCTCAGGAAGGTGATTGGGGGCCAGTGAGGGGATCGGAGGTCTTGAGGGTGGGATCGGAGGCCTCGTGAGGGGGATACGATCGCGGAGGGTGGGAGGGGCAGGGGCGCTGGATCCAGCAGCCTTACTTTAGCTGGCGGGTTCCCCGAGGCCTGAGAAACCTGACCAGCCAGAGTTAAATTTGAAATGGTGGTTAAATCTGAGGCACACAGCCTCATTCTAATATTTAAATGGACGAACCGCCTCCTGGGAGCGGGTTGGTTGCCCGCTCCCCCGTCCCGCCTCCATTAAAACTGGTAGTGGGCAGGTTGGAGGTGGACTGGGATCGGGATTACATTTTTTAACATATTAACTTCCCACCCGATCCCAACACACCCATTTTTGGGGGTTAAAATTTCCCCCATTGGAATTATTTTAACTGGAACAGAGGCAGCTAAAAGGAGATTAAATTGAGGTTTTAAAAATTATGAAGGGTTTGATTACATACATAGGATATGCAGCACAGAAGCAGGCCATTCGGCCCAACCAGTTCATGCCGGCATTTATGCTCCACTCAAGCCTCCTACCATCTTTCCTCATCTAACTCTATCATATGCTTATCCAGCCTCCCCTTAAATGCATCTATATTATTCGTATCAACCACTCCCTGTGGTAGCGAGTTCCACATTCTCACCACTCTCTGGGTAAAGAAGTTTCTTCTGAATTCCCTATTGGATTTCTTGTTGACTATCTTATATCGATGGTCTTTAGTTTTGCTCTTCCCCACAAGTGGAAACACTCTCTCTCTATCTACTCTATCAAAACCTTTCATGATTTTAAAGACCTCTATTAGGTCACCCCTCAGCCTTCTCTTTTCAAGAAAAAAAAAGAGTCCCAGCCTGTTCATTCCTGATATGTATACCCTCACATTTCTGGTATCATCCTTGTAAATCTTTTTGCTCCCTCTCCAGTGCCTCTATATCCTTTTTATAATATGACGACCAGAATTGTACGCAGTACTCCAAGTGTGGTCTAACCAAGGTTCGATACAAGTTTAACATAACTTCACTACTTTTCAATTCTATCTCTCTAGAAATAAACCCTAGTGCTTGTTTTGCATTTTTTATGGCCTTGTTAACCTGTGTCGCTACTTTTAGTAATTTGTGTATTTGTACTCCGAGATCCCTTTGCTCTTCTACCCCATTTCGATTCGTATTTTCCAAGTATTTAACTCCCAATCATGACCAGCTATCTCCTATTGAGTCTAAAAACACTAGTTTTACTTACAAGAACCAATCAAAGAACTTACTCCACTGTCTCTGCAGATCTCTTAAAAACTTTTTTTTCCCCAAATTCGGCACACTCCCCTATTCCCGAATATTGCCAGACCCTGATCTCAATTTCTGCTCATCTCCAGGTTTCCCCTCCACAGTGCTGCCAAACCACAGGACTTTATTCACTTCCCCATGGTCCCAAATGCCAAGTTCCCTTCCCAAGATGTCAGATACCCGTGCTGCAAAACCTCAGCATCCCCCTCAAATGCTAGGGTGAATAGGGGGAAACTATTTTCTCTGGTTGGGGAGTCAGTGACAATTTTAAAATGTTCATTAAGAGAGTGAGGAGAGGGGTCAAGAGAAATGTCTTTACACAGAAAATTGTTGAAACGTGTAATGCTTTGCCATAGGGAGTAGTTAAAGCAGAGATCATTGCATATTTTAAGTGAAACTGGATAAATATTTGGGGCAAAGGAAGATAGAGGGCTATGGAGAGGGACCAGGAGTGGGATTCGTTTTGGATTGCTCTAGCAAAGAGCAGGCACAAACACGATGGACCGGGTGGCTCCTTCCGTGATTTAAACTTCTATCGTAACCTCATTGATCTTGTACTCTATCCTCATACTTGGTTTGGGCCTTTTTAATGCCTTTGGTCCTAAGTGGGCCTCAGTCTACTCAGCTGCTAAATTTATACCAGGATTGCTTAGAAGTCAACAGAAATACTGTGCGAAAAGATTAGCCCCAATTTGGTGGAAATGTACACTCCTGGCACTGGGCCAATGATAGAGAGATGGACACTCCCATTGTGGCCAGCTTTTGATTAAGGATTATCTGTGAGCAACTTCTATACATAAGGAAGTAGTGGGGGAAGAGGAAACTTTGAGCTGAGTGATATTCCCAATGTCTCATTATATATTTATGGGGATTTTACAAAATAGATGAACAAAACAACTGATATCTCCACAATGCTTCTGTCACTATAAAACGTTGAAGCCTTAAGGGATGTAAAAGGAGATGCTAGTACAGGTTTTATTTAAGAACACAATTTACAAAATCTTTCATGCAACTTTTAATGAATTCTCATGCTACATTTTGACTCACAATGTATTTTATCAAAATGCATAAAGAAATATATCCTGACCACACAAAAGTTTTTCTAATGGGTCATCAATGCACTAATTCATTTTTGCAGCTTTTAGCTGACTATATGGAATATGTAATTTAATACCTTTAGGTCCAGCCTTACCTGTCTCGTCGAAAAATCCGTGGTAAATATCGTCTGGGGAACCACATGGCCAGGGCGCACATTAGAACCCAAAGGATTGCTAGCTCGTCCAGCATCTGACCGAGGAAGCTCAAAGTTGCATGAAAGTAAACTGATCCTATACCTGAAAGAAAGAAAATTGACAGGTTTCTGGCTAATTACAGGCAGCAATAATTTGGTGGGTTGAAGTACATCATTGGCTTGCGTACTACGACAGCTTGGAAACAGTATACTTCAGGCATGTTAATAACAACTCCATTTCTCATTCAATTACTTTTCTTGAAAACACAGCCGCAGTCTATTTCAAGTCAATTTGTCTTGATTACTGCTCTGGATTCAAGAGTCCACGTAGATGGTTTGAGAAACCGCATAAATCTGAGAACGTAAGGTTCAATCATCCATGCTGTCCTTTGAAACAAATGGAAAGTGATGTTCATTTGATTTTGGTATGCTGCTGGGCACATCGGCATATACAGAATTAAAAGCTGGGAGTGAATTACAAGGCTACAATTTAATCAAGTGCATCAGATGACATCAAGCCTTAACAGCAAATCTAGGGAGGCTTATGATCATCTGAGAGGAAGTTGATTGACATCCTTTATCTCATGTCCAGAAAAGTTGTATGAAATAACTTATTTAGGACTTTAATAACTAGTTAATTTAGTACAATAAAGATGTGTAAACGTGGAATATTTAATTACCAAATTACAGCATGAGAGACACAGGGCTGGATTTTGCCAGCCCTGGGGAGGCAGGTTTGGAGGCGGGACTGCCGGGAGGGAAAATGGCAGAATCTGGGGGCGGGCATCTTCCCAGGAGGTGGGTAGCCGACCCGCGCCGGGTCCCATCTCCTGGAGGCGGGAAGGAGATTACAGCCACTTAACTGCTAGGACTCTAGGACTAGGAGTCTAGGAGGCATAGTCTAAAAATTAGAGCCAGACCTTTCAGGAGTGAAATTAGGAAACACTTCTACACACAAAGGGTGGTAGAAGTTTGGAACTCTCTTCTGCAAACGGCAATTGATGCTAGATCAATTGTTAATTTTAAATCTGAGATTGATAGATTTTTGTTAACCAAAGCTATTAAGGAATATGGGTATATGGAGTTAGGTCGCAGATCAGCCATGATCTCATTGAATGGTGGAACAAGCTCGAAGGGCTCAATGGCCTACTCCTGCTCTATTTTCCTATGTTCCTAAATGAGGCTTTCTGTATAACAGACCAAGACAAAGAGGGATGTAAAAAGCAACGGTTCCGATAGGCATGAAATTCGGCTGCTGTCGGGTGAGTACGCGCTGTGTACTCACCCGTAAGGCCACCTGAAGTGCCAGTTTCCTGCATGCACTGCGCATGCGCGGGAAACCGGAACTTCCGTTCCCTTGAAGGAAGGGGTTCAGAAGTCGAACGCGTGTGCGGGAGAGGCTGAGCGCACGCAGCGAACTTCGGGTTTTTTTTCAGGTTTCTCCGGGAGGGTAAGTATAGAGAAGCTGCACTTTTAAAAAGGAGGCGCAAGGCCTGTTTTTAACAAGGTAAGTGGTTAATTAATTACAATTTAAACATTTTTTCAACAGGTTTATCTTTTTTAGATACTTTAAAGAAAGGTAAGTTTATTTTTAGCACCGTTAAAAAGTATAATTAATTTTTTCAAAAATTTAAATTTTTGTTTAAAGTAGTTAATTTATGTAACTTATAGTTATTTTAAAAATATGATTTTTTTTTTTAATTTATTTGAAGTTTAAGTGTGGTTTTGGGGCCGATCTCTATTCATAGATTTGACAGGTCTTCCTGTCAAATCTATGAATGAAAATGCCCTGTTAGGATTGGCTCTCCATGGCCCACGTGATCCCAGGGGACGCTTCGAACTAACTGCGCCCCTGGGATACGCAAGCACTGCGCGTCGGCAGCTGGAGGAGGCCCAGGAGCCGAAGTCCTCGTGGGCCCAAAGCACAACGGCAGGCGCGGTAGGCAAGTACGCGCGTGATGCTTGCACCCACAGGAAGCCGGAAAGCCGAATTTCTGGCCCAATATATTTCCTCTTTTCAAATGTTGTGCTGTATACTATTAGCTTTTTCTGCTCTTATTTCACATTTCCAGTATTTGCACTTTTTCTCTTTTTATCTCTACTGAACAATTAGCTAGGTCTGGGGAAGGACTCAGCCATGCAATTTAAAATCAGCCAATAGTTAAAGAAAATAAAGTTAGGCTGGCTTCAGTTATTATTATTCTAATAAAATTAGACCAAGAGATAGCTGGCAGTTGAATTTTTCTTTTTTTAAACTACAATTTTAGATGTTAATACTTTTTATTAACTGCCTTGGCTTAGTGTAGCACTCTTACCTCTGAGTCAGAGGATTGTGGATTCAAATCCCACTCCAGGGAGTTGAGCACATAATCTGGGCTGACACTCCAATGCAGTACTGGGGGAGTGTTGCACTGTCAGAGTGCCAAATTTTGGATGAAACATAAATATGTTTATGCCTGCCCTTTCAGGTGGACTTAAAGGTGCCATTGCATCATTTGAAGAAGAGCAAGGGAGTTCTCCCAATGTCCTGGCCAACATTAATCCCTCAACCAACACCACTAAAAGAGCTTATTTGCCCATTTATCTCATTGCTGCTTGTGAGACCTTGCTGTACACAAACTGGCTGCCAAGTTTCCCTGCATTACAACACTTCAGAAGTACTTCATTGGCTGTGAA
This sequence comes from Squalus acanthias, assembly GCA_030390025.1. Classification (NCBI taxonomy): domain Eukaryota; kingdom Metazoa; phylum Chordata; class Chondrichthyes; order Squaliformes; family Squalidae; genus Squalus; species Squalus acanthias. Next base: position 222,292,319 of record CM059425.1, read on the forward strand.
TCACTTTAGGACATCCTGAGGTTATGAAAGGCGCTATATAAATGCAAGTTCTTTCTATTCTGGCTTCAAGCTGTGTCATCCTCTCTCCCCCACAGTACATTAGAAAATGCCAATGATGGCTTCCAATTAGGAAGCACACCCAAGTAGAGAGTAATACTAAAGGCATCTTTGTGTTACATCTACAACAAAGTGTGGGTCCATTTCATCATGCTCTGCACATGCTCACAATTTGCAAGACTGTACTAGTGCAAACCGGAAGCGTGATGTCAAGATATAGCAACATCATGACCCACATTGCTATATCTCAGGTCAAGTTCAAGACAGGCCTGGGAATAATCACTTCATTATACAATCGGCACATCATGATGATGCAAGCAGTTGCAAACAGTGGAATTGACTTAACAACAGAAAACGCTGGAAAAACTCAGCAGGCCAGGCAGCATCCGTGGAGAGAGAAAGAGAGTTAACGTTTCAGGTTGATGACCTTTCGTCAGAACTGTGAAGAGCCGGAAATCAAATAGATTTAAGGCCAGAGTAAAGCTGGGAAAAGGGGGAGGGAATAAAAGAACAAAGGGGGAGATGAAGAGACATTAAGAGATATGCAAGGCTAGAGGTGGTGTTAATGTGACAGATTAAGGCTGAAAGAAGTGTGAAATCCACTGGCAGAATGAAGGACAGCTGCCAGCTTCTAGGAGGAAAAAAAAAGGTGGGGGGGGGGGGCAAATAAAAGGGTGGAAAAAATAAAATATAAATGTGATTGGAGCTGAGGTTATGATCTAAAATTGTTGAACTCGATATTGAGTCCAGAGGGCTGTAGCGTGCCTAAACGAAAGATGAGGTGCTGTTCCTCGAGCTTACGCTGCGCTTCCGTGGAACAGTGTAATAGGCCGAGGACGGTGAGGTCAGAGTGGGAGTGAAGTGGTGAATTAAAGTGACAGGCCACCGGGAGCTCGGGGTCCCCCTTACGGACTGAACTTCACAGGTTTAGAAGTTTGGTAGGCAGGTTGCAGAATCTGAGAGCAGCTTTGAGAACCCAAAAAAAATGCACCACCGACGCCATCGGGATTGCGCAGGTTGGGATGTTTATGTTGCTTCCACAGAGGGACTCCAACACCAACTTAAAACTGCTCTGACAAAACAGGACCTGGAGACGATTGAAGGCAGTATACTTGTGAAAAGGCACTGCCCAACTCTGAAAGTTCATTCTTTGCATTAAATTTGAATTGTCAGCAGTATAAATGGAATAGCTCCACATTTCCCCTCCCCTGGTTGGAAGGAGGGCCAACATTCCAATTTGACAATAATATAATCTAATAATTAGAGACATGGCAAATTAATAAAAGGTTAAGGGTAACATTATAGAGATAGTTTAAATAGCTTTACAATGATGACAAAACAAGACAGAAACCAATACCTTAGGTTTGGATCAAAACAAGGAGAAGGAATATTTAGAATATTTTGCATCCAACATGAATGAGCAAAAGTAAAGTCCACCATCTCCAGGAGAGATGCATAACTGAAATCCTGGAGTATAAGGTAACTAACTAAGGATAGAATTGGCATTTACAAGGTAAGGATTTTAATACAAGTCATACTGTAAATAATTTGTTCAATTTTACATCTTTGCTTTCTCTTTGGTTTAGTTGTAATGGCGTAGTCAAATAATGGAATGATCTAGAACAGTCAGACGCAAAATCAGGAGCTGTCAATGGGTGATTTCTTGGGGAGGCTACAAGTAGCTCTGAACATGTTATTTGAAACCCCTATCATTACAAGGTGAAGTATCACAAAGACGTCAGACTGGTTTTCCACTCATTTTTACATATCAAGAAGTTAACTATTTGGATACTGAAATACTTCTTTCAAAGTCAAATTGTACATCTCTTTTGTACTATGTGTCTCCTCCCCATCCCTCATTATTTGGAGCTCATTGTGTGGGAATTCGCAACATCAATGCATGCCCCATCACTCTAGGGCCCAACAACCTAACCTTAGCTTGTACTGTACTCTTGAAGGGTTATTCCAAACTAAATCTATGGGCTGGATTTTCCGGGGGGTCAGCAGGCGGGATCGGTGGCAGGTCGGGTGGGAAGTTTGATTTTTTTGACAGCAGGTCAGGACCCCACTGTCAACCCGCCGCAACACGCCTTTCCCAATGGCGCGTCTGTGAGCTCCGATCCGACCCGCAGAGATGGGCGACCCAATTTAAACAATTATTTGGTTGTTAACAGACCCTTAATAATCCTTTTAACCACTTGCCCACGGGGTCCACGCTGCTCAGGATCACGTCTGTTAAGCTGAGGCAGGAGTTGAATGGCCACTGAATCAGCTGATTAGTTGACAGCTTGAAATGGGCTATAAAAGCTCCCACTGCACAGCTGTTCACTTTCCAAGCACAGAAGCTGTTGCTTACTCCATTTGGAAGACAGATTGAGCTTTATGCAGGCTGCAAGTGTTTGGAGCAAACTCTCCATCCAGTGTCACCTCATTGGAACAACCTCTCTCACCATTGACAGCTTGCTTCTGTCATCTCAACTTCAGCTGTCATCTATTCCATCAGCATGAGTGCCCTTTATACTGTTTCACCTTGGTCCTCAGAATCTGGACATGATCAGCTCCAACACTAGCAGCACCAGGCACACCAGCAGCACCAACAACACCACCACCAACCTTCTCCTCAATGCCCTGATGCTGCACAGGACAGAGGGATTAGCAGGGCTGCACCGCGCCGGAGCCGATACCCCCAACACAGGGTATACAGGCAGAGGATGAGCTTCCTCAACATGACTGAGCAGCAGTGCCAAAGGAGGCTCAGCCTATCACACCAGGTCGTCGCAGACATTTGCACATTGCTGGAGGAAGACCTGCAGCCCAAAGGAGCGGGTGGACATGCCTTACCAGTGGCTGTCAAGGTCACCAGCACCCTCAACTTCTTCGCCTCAGGCTCCTTCCAGGGATCAGCAGCAGACATTTGCGGCTTCTTGCAGTCGGCCGCCCACAGATGCATCACACAGGTCACCGATGCCCCATTTGACAAGTCAGCCAATTAAATCAACTTTGCCACAGATGAAGCTGGTGTTGCTGAGCGTGCACTCGGCTTTTCCACTCTGGCTGGCTTCCCACGGGTGCAGGGCCTCATCGACTGCACACATGTGGCCATCAGGTCATCCCATCATAACCCAGGAGCTTTTGTCAATGTGCAGCTCGTCTGCAACCATAGGAAGATCATCATGCATGTGTGCGCCAAGTTCCCTGACAGCTGTCATGACTCTTTCATCCTACGCCAGTCCACCCTCCCTGAGCTCTTCGCACCTCCAAACAGACTTACCGGCTGGCTGCTTGGAGGCAAGGGCTATCCACTGAAGACGTGGCTCATGACATCTTTGAGGAGGCCAAGTAATGAGGTTGAGGAACATTATAATGAAAGCTACATCTCCATCAGATGTGTCATAGAGCAGACAATAGGCTTGCTCAAAATGAGATTCAGATGCCTTGACAGATCTGGAGGAGCCCTTCAGTATGCACCAGTCAGGGTCTCCAGAATCATCATGGTCTGCTGCGCCCTTCACAACATAGTGCAGCAGCGGGTATTGACGCTGCATGAGGAACAAGGTGCAGAGCGCACAGCCTCTTCAAAGGAGGAGGAGCGTCAGGTGGAAGAGGAGGATGAGGAAGAGCTGGAGGAGCCGGCGGTCCAGATGTCACCAGTACGCGCGCACACTGCTGCCCGTAATGCCAGGGATGGCCTCATCATGGCCAGATTTACTTAACATTACGCAGCACAGCCATGTGGCTGGCACATGCAGCGCCAGGTTGGCTACACCCCACATCCATACCATAAAGCATCCCGACAATGACCAGTCCATTCTTTTCACAGTCATTGCTGGATCTTAAGGTAGCCCTGACCGTTCACTCTGCCACTTCCAATTGTGCACACAAATTTGTCACGGACTGCATAGTTTTGAAAACAAATGATTTTATACAAAAGATTATTTCAACGTAAACTTAACAATAATATTGAAGAAAACACCCAAGTGACTACCCTTGTGACGCTACTTGTGTGGCTTCTTTCGCTTCCGTGTGCTTCTACATGGTGGTACCCCGTGGCTTCAGCAGAGGCAGCCTCCTCACTTCCCTGCTGCGCCTGCTTAGATGCCTTTCGCGGTCGTCCTCTGCGTTTTGGAGCCTGTGAGGGCTCCGCCAAAGTCTGCTCCTCTGTGACTGTGCAGGGGCAGACTCGGCCATCACTGTCTGGGGAGGCATCTGGGGCTCTGACTGAGGAGTTGGCAAGGGGGAAGAAGTGTGAGCGCTTAGAGAGGAGCCCCCACTTCCACATCCCCTCCCACCATCATCCCTCTCATGGGCCACCCGCACTTTCCTGCTAGCAAGGAGCTGGAGAACACTTTGCTGCACATCAGTGGGGCGATGAGGACCCAAGTCTACACTGACATCCCTCCTAGAAATTATATCTATGAGCCTCTGGCTTCTATCCTCCATAGATAGCCATCTATCCTCTATAGATGCCCATCTATTTTCCATAGATAGCCATCTGCCTTCCATAGATGCCCATCTATTTTGCCTGGACACCATGTGCTCGTGCGACTGGCGCATTAGGTCCTCCATGCAGGTGGCCATCCTATCCATGGAGGAACCTACAGCCGCGATTGCCTGCGCCACGGTGGTGCTCATGTTGGAGAAGAACTCCTCGATTCTCTGAACACTCGCAGTCACCGCGCTTGCAAAACCTGTCAGAGCCTCCTGCACTTGTTCCTGCACCTCCAGGATCGCCCTCTTCCTGGATGGCCCCCGAGGCTCAGCGTCTGCGTGCAGCTGAGCAGAGCTAGGAGACTCCTGCGCCCTCTGGCGAGGACTCTCCACTGCTGACCCTGTCTCCACCATCTGCTCTTACTCATTTGTGCTGTGTGAGACACCAGGTGACAACACTACTCTGTCGCGATGGCCCCACCGAGGTGCGCGTATCTACGCTTGGTGCTGGGTGGCCTTGTCTCAGATGACGCTGCGCCCTCAGAGGCTGGAGGCTCCGCTGAGGTGTCTTCTTGCTCTTCCTCCTGGACATTAGGCATGGGCTCTTGATGGACCTGTGCGAGAGTAAAGAGATCAATTAGATATATCATATGAAGATTGCATACAGATATCATTATGCACTTGATTAGCATTCAATGTCTCCTAACATCAGTCTCCATATGAGTGACTGATGAATGCCATGTAGCTGTATGGAAACTGATTCTGTCACCAGGTTGTTGTGATGAGTCCCTCTCTCTGTCCCCCACTGTTGGCTGGTTGCCCGCTCCAGAGACCCACAGGGCAGTCTCCTCCGCACTGGTGAGGGTCGCGAGTGATGCAGGACCTCCTCCCGTTCTCTGTCTCTCCCTCGTGTTGTGAGCTCTCTTTTCCTGCAAGGAGGGAAAGAAGAGAAGGTTGAGTTAGAGTGATGGAATGAGTGTAAGGAATGGAAGGGTTACATATGTAGAGGGTGACTACGATGGAGTGGGGTGGCAATACCAAGTGGCCTCCTTGTGTGTTGTTACTTGGTATGATTGCACTAGGATGAGGGTAAGTGTGAGGGGTGGTTAGTAAGATGGGGATGTGACAATGTACATAGAGAGAGAGGTATGGGTGGAGGCGCAAGGGATGTTGGTGTGTGTAAGGATGTGCAGGAGTAGGGCTGGGAAGGCAGAGTGATGGGGATGTGATGAGAGGCACAGCAGGATGAAGGTGAGTGTGGCTTTGTACTCACCTTTCCTGATCTCACAAGATCATTGAAGCGCTTGCGGCACTACACCCAGGTCCTCATCACCACAGACCTGCTGGTCACCTCCTGCGCTATCTGGAGCCAGGCTGTCTTGGTCTCCTGGGGAGGTCTCTTGCAGCCACTGGCAGGGACAAGAACCTCCCTGCATGCTCGGACTCCTTCCACAAGCACGTGGAGGGAGTCATCGGAGAACCTGGGAGCAGCCCACTGCCTCTGGGAACTCATCTGTCTTTATGCTCACTACAACCAAGGGAGAAAGATAGCGTCCACACTCCTAGATGAACCTTCAAATGCAATGTGGATATGGCCCCTTTAAATATACCAGCATCAAACGCGTCATCGCTGACGTCACCAGACCCGCACCTTTTAACTGGGCTGGGTAACGCGCTGGGCGGGCTTAACAAGCCCCTTTACGGTAAAATAATTTTTTGCAGCGGGATGCAGGTAGCAGCGGGCTCACGACCCGCCACGGACCCCAACGGTACCGGACCCGCCCAGGTAGGGAAAATCGCAGCCTGTGTGTGAAAAATACCATAGCAGGCTAAAACAAAAACACCAAGCTACTCCAATGGCTCAGCGAGATTGTCCAGTGGGTATCAAAGACACAAAGGCCTGGATATTTACAGGGGAGTGGGGGAACGTGTTTGCAGTGTGGGGGTGGGGGGTGGGGGGTGGGGGGTGGGGGGGAGGGCGCAGGAACAGGGAACGCGGCGATCCTGCCGAATTTAACGGGAGGACCTCATTATAACTTTTTTATTTCGTTTCCTGCCCAGCAGCCGGCCAGATTGAGAGGCTGGCCAGCTGCTGGGCGGGAAGCCAGCGGTAGAAAGTCAGAAACATTGGGGGTTGGTGAGGGGAGTCGGACCGGCAATCAGGAAGGTGGGGGGACTGGCAAAGATCGTGGGATTAGTGGGGGGGGGGGGGGGGGGGGGGGGGGCGGTCAGCCAATCGCACCAGAAGATTTGCTTGAGGAAATCCTCCTGGACCACAAGCAGTGCTCTAAAAATCATTTACCTGCTGGATCTGGTCGCTCCCGCCTCCCTTTACCTGCATGGTTTCTCGAGCCCTGGGAAACCCGGTCGGCCAGCATTAAATTCAAACGACTGCCAAAATCGAATGAACGGAGCCTCATTAACACATTATAATCACGGACCCGCCTCTCCAGAGCGAATTACTCGGACGCCCCCAAACCCACCGTGGTTAAAACGGAAGCAGGCGCATTTGCGATGGGTTTGGGTTTGGGTTTCACATATTCGCCGATTTAACTCCTCCCCTGCCCATTGTGGAGGGGGGGGGGGGGGGGGGGGAGTTAAAATTCCCCCCATTGTCCCGGAAGGCCTCAGATTTGATCTACAGTCTATGCTAAGTTAACTTATATCAGCTGTGACAATAGTATTGGTGCGACAAGTGGTCTCTTCACCCTTGGGTCAAGGAGAATAAAAGTTTCTTGCAACATCCGCTGGAAAATCACATGTGGGTACATCATATAAGGGAACAATCAAACATGGCTGTGATTCTCCCTCAAGCCAAAAAATCTGCTGACACTTTCTGTGAAGGCGCAGACATCAATATGGCTACTTGAATAATTTCTGAAGGTCACCTGGCACCTGAGGAACCATACTTCAGTAAGGAGGAAAGGAAAGGAAAAGAAATTGTAAAACTCTAAAAAGTACATATTTCAAAGTGCTCGTCAGAACTCAAGCCACTTACTTATTTAATACAATATGTAGCATGGCCCAATTTCTCTATCTGTTGCAATATCTTTTAAACAAAATCTGATTTATTCCCTGTCTCCACATCATCTTTTATTTTACTGTTTCTTGCAATCAGTCCCCCTTTTTCCCCTGAAGATTTCATTTTGTGTCATTCTTATTTATTTCATTTTTCTATGTCACTTCTATATTTGATTTTCTCTTGTTTCTCTTTCATTTTAATTTCAATTATTCATTTGATCATTTGTTTTACAGATAGAACGATTGTTCTCAGAAAAAGGATTTGAAATTTCAAACTGCTATGGTGACTGGGATCATACATTAAAATGTTCCTTAAGCTGGGAGCTCTAATTAAGTTAGTACACACAAAGACTCATCCAGCCAATCAGTTAAGTAAAGTGCACTGTGACAAGTACAAAACTAATTCTTCTCTACTTGTGCGACAACTATGTCACACGCAGATAAATCAATCTAAGACTACTTCATAAAGAGCGTAACTAACACTTACTACAGCACCAGCTAGCCTCACTGTGACTTCAGTATGAAGTTGTTTTGTGTTTCTGTACATCTTGGCCCGTAATTTCCGATAGGAGGCTTCCTGCGTGCGGATGCCTCCTATCTGAAAAAAAATCTACGCTCTTACCTGAGGGCTCCCGAGGTCTGGACACTTCCGCTCCTGGGCCTCTCCACAGTCGAAATGCGCAGGGCCCAGGTATCTCAGGGGCGCAGGCGGTTCGCAAGCGTCCCTGGGATCACGTGGGCCAGGCCAGCCAATAGGAGAAGGGAATCCCACTTCATACTTTTGACAGATAGACCTGTCAAAGGTATGAATGGAGATCACCCCAAAAACACATCAAAACATTAAATAAATTTTTTTAAAAACATTACGTTTATAAAATGAGTTAAAATTACATTAAATTAAATATTTTAAACAAAAATTTAATTTTTTTAAAAAAATTATTAAAGTTTTTTATGGGGCTAAAAATAAACTTACCTTTTTTTAAAGTATTATTTTTTTTACTTTTTTCAACTCTTATGCTGGTAAAAGCAGGCCTTATGCCTGCTTTTACCAGGCATAAGATTTTTAAGTGTTTTCAACGGGCGGAGGTTCTGCAGAAAGTGGAACTCTCCCCCCGCAGAGGCCCTTCTCCAGGGCAGGCGTCCGATCTGTCAAGAGCATTCTTGACAGATCAAAAATGCCGATTTTCAGCGCATGCGCTTCGCATGCCTGAAACCGGCATTTCCGATGTCCCTACGGGTGTGTACACAGCCCGTACACACCCGTAGGCATCGGAAAATACGGGCCCGTGTGTTACTTCTGCCTCAGATGAAACTAAATCTCTTTGGGCTAGGGTACAGGATTGTTTTCCAAACTGAATTATACTCATAGGGCTGAACATGAGCCCAGGGAATAAATCTTGAAACAATATTCACTTTAATACAAGGTCTTTGCACAATTCCAGTTTCTATTTTCATTGCGTGTGATGGCAGTGATACCTGGTTGCCAACTTGATTCAAGGTCATTACAAATGCATGACATATTTTAACATTTAAAAATCAGAAACATTCACAAGAAAAAGAGACATAAATATATTGGTTGAATGTGTGTCTCAAAAACAAACCTGCTACCAGCCTATCATCTGATCAGAACCCTACAGCAATAAGACTTCTAACAGGCATAAGTTACCACAAGGGAGACACACGTTCTCCTACTGATTTTAGCAGAACACACGCTGGCTATTTCAATAAAATTATCAACCAGATGGATTTCAACACAAGATTTCAGAAACCTCCTTATATGGAACCATTCAGATGAATAAATCACAGCACTTTAAAACCCATTTATTTATTAAGCCTCTTCATACTATTGTGAGAGCAGATGGCTGCTGCCACAACAACAGAATTTACTGGCCCTTATTCTTCTGATTGAATACTTATCCATGCGCACTAAGAGCTTTATCAAATGACTCCACGCCCATAGTCAGACATTCCCAGTATCCATAGCGATTTCAATGAAGCATAAAACCAGGGTCCCAAATGATGAAACTTTAAAAATAAGAAAATTGAGCTCTACAAGCAGACAAAACAAAGATAGGAAATTATATACAAGCAGTGTAGTGATACAGCACACTGGAGAGATATGGCATGGCTTTGTACTCATAACCCTCCGCTTGCTATTATCAATTAAACTTGAGCCATATCACATGAGATTTTGTGCTTCTCACATATTCATTGCATGTATTCGCCTCTATTTTCCATCAGTGTAGATATTATAATGTATTGTTTGGAGTGTGTGTCACTCACATGTCGCTAAACCCTACAGAGATGGTGCTAATATGCTTTCTTTGCCTTACTCTTTAAATTCTCTTAATCCTACATTTTCTATTAAAACCTAGGATAATTCAGTGGATTAATGCACTGGCTGATTAACGCTGGGTTATATAGCACAATAAATCCATGCTCAGTGCTGAGTTAGCTGGCCTCAGTCTTAGCAGCACTGGGGGTGCTAGAATTGGACTTAATCTCTAGACTACAGAGGAAAAGCAACCAGGGTTCAAGTTATTCAGTGGAAGATAGATTGTATTTGGCTGTAATTGCAGTGGGTTCAAATTAAACCCAGAGTGATGGAATGAAACATTTGTTGACTGTTATGGGCAATATGTAAAATGGGTTTAGTTAGTCTCAATGAGTACCTTGTGGACATGCCCTACAATGCAAAACTGCACTTAATTTGGGACAAACTAGCACTAAATTGGCAATCTCATTCAAAGAATAATGTTATAATGGTGCAGTAGAACAGAGGTGTCCAAACTACAGCCCATGGCCACACACAGCCAATGAGGACCATCGAATCCAGGCAACTTAGTTCTCCTTGCACTTATATTTCTTACTCGCTGATTTGTCCTTTTTAAATTTTGTTGGCCTGGAAGTTTGGAGAGGGCTATTGCCTCATAAATTCTAAATCATAATATGTTAATATTCACAGCTTGAGATATATGGAAAAAATGGGAATATTAATGTAAATGTTATATGTGACCAGCAAGGCTCATGGTATACAATTAGGGGGGCCACGATGATAAATAACTTGGAGGCTCCTGCAGTAGAGGGCGTTCTTCTGAAGTCATGATTGAGGTTGAGGAACAGAGCAGAGAAAGTTTACTCTGTATCTCACCCATGCTATACCTGATCTTAAAATGTTTGATGCTGACAACGGATGGTTCAAATACAAAGCATTGCTTGCCTAGCGCTGACATCATTCACCTTGATGAGGATAAAAATTCACAATAAAAAGGAGAGGTATGGAGGGAGAGTTCCAACAATGTGGTTGATAGCCAATGACTGGAAAAAAAGAGCTTGTGCAATTTCCAACAAAGCAAACCATACCAGAACTGGTAGATGGTTAAGGTTGCTTTTTAAATCTTCATAGCCAACTCACTTCAACAACAACTTCCATTTATATAGCGCTTATAACGTAGTAAAACATCCCACGGCACTTCATAAGAGCGCTATCAAACAAAATGCGACACTGAGCCACATAAGAAGATATTAGGGCAGATGACCAACAGCTTGGTCAAAGAGGTAGGTTTTATAGGTTTTAAGGAGCATCTTAAAGGAGGGAAGAGAGGTAGCGAGGCAGACAAGTTTAGGGAAGGAATTCCAGAGCTTAGGTCCTCGGCAGCTGAAGGCACGGCCGCCAATGGTGGAGCGATTAAAATCGGGGATGCGCAAGAGGCCATAATTGGAGGAGCGCAGATATCTCAGAGGGTTGTAGGGCTGGAAGAGGTTACAGAAATAGGGTGGGGCGAGGCCAATAAGGGATCTGAAAACAAGGATGAGAATGTTAAAATCGAGGCGTTGCTCAACCGAGAGCCAATGTAGGTCAGCAGGCACAGGAATGATGGATGATCAGTTATAATACAGGCAGCAGAGGTTTGGATGAGCTTAAGTTTATGGGGACTTCCCTGGAAACTCAGAGTGTTCTGACTAGTTGTTTGAATTCATCCCATTTACACTTTGGGATGGAACTCAGAGCACTGGTGGAAACAGTGAAATTGCCTGATGATGAGGGACGATTCATACAGCCTGGTAATGTGAAGACAACATTGCATTCCTTTAAGGGCAAGGTGAGAATTCAGCCTACTTGCACCTAGGAAAAATGACAACCTGCAGCAGTTTGTGTCACTAAAGTTGGCTATTTATATTTGCAGTCTATAGTTCTGTGCTTCTTGTGGTTCAAGAAAAGACACTTCTTTGGGTGAGTCTCCGTGCCATTGCAAGCACCAGCAGTGCTTTGTTTATACTACAGCACTGCCATCAGAGTTCAGAGCTGCCTCTGTCACCAGCCCCGAAATATAAATGCGGCATTACCATGTCAGACAAGTAATAGCTTCACTATCGGAAGCAGATGTTACTCAGGCTCACTTGTGTTACTGACTCTGCTGTAAATCAACTATCACACTATATTAATATACCACAAATAAAATATTCTTTCTGCGACAAATTAAAAAATACAGATGTATTTGATTTTTCCTAGATAATATTATTGGAAAGTAAATAGGATTTGAAGCTCTAGTTCAACTTCCACAAACCTATGTAGATTCAACTAAATGACACAGACGTGGCAAAAATGAGTCAGCAAGAAGGGTGTAATTGTTTGCAAAGATTTAAATTGTCAATTTTTGTCATGAATTCCCATTGCATTTTAATTTAGTGGAGCATAAAAAAATTATTTTCACCGACTTTGCCAACCCTCCTCCACCAAAATTCCAATTGTTGCCCTACCAAAAATTGGGTGCCATGATGCACCCGCATCGCTTCGGTGTGTCAGCATGTACACTGCGGTCTGTATGTGCCACAGATGTCATACATCAGATGCACACACATCTCTGGGACTGATTTTTGAATAAAAGAATTGGGGTTTTGTATTTCTCTATTTTGGCTGTAAATCTTAATTCTGATCTGGTAAGTTGTGTTTTCTATATTTCTGCAGTCAGCCCCAAAGGGAATGGATGATGATAGGAACTTTGATTGAAACTGTAAAAAGTGACTCTGGAATATGCCTTCTCAGAACTTACCTCTTTTACCACATCTTTAAGGTCACCTCACATAATTTCTCCCCAGTACCTGCTCAGTACTCTCTTAGCTCTTGTAAAGTGCCTTTGGATGTTTATACATGAAAAATTAAGTGTACGTTATTGTTGCTGTTCACACATGCACCTCCATTAGGGGTGATTGGATAGAGATTAGGAGTAGGAATCCTGGCCAATTTTCCCTTCCCTAGCCCATGGGTACTTTGGCTAATTGGGGCACACCTACCACCACCCCAGCTGAATCGAGCAGACAGAAGATCAAACCTGGCACCTTCCAGATCTGTATGGTTCAGCTGCTGATTGGATAGACTCACTGAGTCAATGGCAGAGATGGCTATATTACTTTTAGAGAAGTCTAACTACTCTTTCTCCTCGTAATATTGATACAAAGAAGGATGGAATCTTTTACAATAAACTGATATAACCTGTTATTCATATACAAATCTACTGGAAACTATGAATACAATACATGGAAAAAACAGTATAATTGATGAAACTGTTAATAAAGCCTGAACATAAAGTAAGATGCATCAGCATGATTTTAAAAACAAAGCTGAAGTAGAAAGGTGCAAATTTTATGACCACGTAGTTTGTAACTATTTAGTAGAATATTGTAAGAGTTGTTTCATCACATTAATTCACTTTTTCAGATAAAATCTTTAATAGTTAATATAGTAACTGAAACTATTTACAATTCCACGTGTTCACTGGTCCATGAAGTAACCACCCAGCCTTTAAACAACTCTTTTTTTTTAGAAAACATACTTCAGAAATACAACTGAAACAATACAACTTACCTACAACAACAAGCAGAGTCCAAATTAGATATATCCCACTGTTGAAACATGTTGCATATTGTCGAAATAAGCACATGCATATAGGTGGTAACACAAAAAATAAAACATTGCTGATCTGCAAAATAAAAGTTCAAAATATATGTATGGTATGTAAATAATACAAACACAATTAACTCAATATGATTATGAAATTAAAACAAAACAATTGGTCTTGAAACAGCAAGCAGCAGTCAAACAATTGCCAGACAATTGTAACAAGGACAGACCTTATTGGAGAACAGAAAATCTTTGAGAAATTGTACCATGGTACTAATAGCTAAGTCACAGACTTCCCATAAAATAATAGATATTTGAGCAACATTATCTATACAATTATGGCTAACATACAAAATCACAAGATAAGTATTGCTACAAAAGGCTATTTAGCCCAGTTTAACTCATCCATGTAGTAAAACCAACAAGTCCCTTTATTACAGCATCCATCTGTGTCTTATGTACTTTAGGTTCACTAGATTAATTCCTGGGATGAGAGGGTTGCCCTACGAGGAGAGATTGAGCCTATACTCTCTGGAGTTTAGAAGAATGAGAGGTGATCTCATTGAAACATATAAGATTCGGAGGGGGATTGACAGGGTAAATGCTGAGAGGTTGTTTCCCCTGGCTGGAGAGTCTAGAACTAGGGGGCATAGTCTCAAGATAAGGGGTCAACCATTTAAGACTGAGATGAGGAGGAATTTCTTCACTCAGAGGGTGGTGAATCTTTGGAATTCTCTACCCCAAAGGGGTGTGGATGCTGAATCATTGAGTAAATTCAAGGCTGCGATAGATAGATTTTTGGGCTCGAGGGGAATCAAGGGATATGGAGATTGGGCGGAAAAGTGGAGTTGAGGTCAAAGATCAGACATGATCTTACTGAATGGCGAGCAGGCTCGAGGGGCCATATGGCCTACTCCGGTTCCTAATTCTTATGTTCTTAAGGTTTTTGCCTCCATTTTATGACCTGAAAGACCACTCCATGTGCAAAACATGTTTTGCATGAAGAACTTCCATACATTGGTTCTAAATTCTTCTTTCATCGCCTGTGGGCCTAGCAATTGGATCGTGCCTGAAGCAGGGCACAGTCCTTATGCAACATGCACTGCACGCGCCTAATGAAATTGATCTTTCGGCCTCATTATTATAGTACCGGCAAGCTATAGGCGCCAGTTGCGGCTCCAAAGGCAACTCGCCAGTCACGGGGCGGGGGGGAGAGAGAGAGATACGTAGATTGGTCAGCTGGGATGCCGGTCTAAGGTGTGTCCGGGGTCGGGGGGCGAGTGGTTGCCGGCAGTAGCCCTGCTCGTCCTGGCTCCACATTAAGGTATTTTTTTAAACTGCATACAGTACTCTGTCACCTAACCAATGATTTGTATAAATTCATCATTACTTCTTTACGATTGTCGTCTACGTCCCTGTTTTTAAAACCTCAAATTGGCCCTTTTATGGTATTAGTGCACCTGCACTTGTACTTTCGAGAAATTAAATAATTGAACCCCAGGTCTATCCATCCAGACTATACAGTGTATTTCCATTAAGTGTTTACTCCCACTCCTTGTTTCTCCCCCAAAAAACTCACACTTCTCCACATTGCATTTCATCTACCACCTGTCTGCCCATTCTGCTAACCCATCTATGTCTTCCTGAATTTTTTTTAAGTCTTCCTCGTTGTTTGCCAAACCTTCTGCTTTTGAGTCACCAGCAAACTTTAAGATTGTGTTCCTTATACCCAAGTCCAAATCATACATAAATATATATATGTGTGTGTGTATATATACACCAAGAGCAAAAGTGGACCCAGACATGACCCCTAACAGTCAGCCACGCACAGTAACTTAGAACACAGCCAGAAGGAGCCTCTGGGCATCAACGCATAGCCTACAAATACTGACCGTCATCAAACTGAAGCATTGTATAAATACTGCCCGGAAATGGAAGTGTGAAGAAGTATCCGCCGTGATGCAGCTGAACGCACGGAGGCCCTGAATTTAACAGTCTGAATTTAATTAAAAGTCAAGTAGATTTTTGCTTTGGAGAAAAAAGAGATAAGAATGTGAGTGTTGGAGACGGGCAAATGGTGGAAAGATGAAGAAAATGAAGACTAAGAAAGTTTATTTTTGAAAAGGAGGAAGGAAAAGACCTAAATGATGTGTTGAGAGTTGGGGCTGGAGGCCGGGTTGTTGGTGAGAGGATGGGCTCTCCCTGGGCTGTCAAACGGCCTCTAACACATCTCTTCGCACATTCTCGAAGCAGAACCCCCTTACTCGTCGCTAGGGGGCACGCCTAGAGTAATTTTGCGAAAATGTCAGATAAAGTTTATTTTAGAAAGACTTACACCACTTACTTTGGAAACGACATCAATGTGGGCACGCTTGAGAATGCCCAGGTGGCAAGAAGCTTATAGCTTCATCCTGTTACGCAAATGCCTGGGGCAGAGGACTAGAGTCTACAGCACGAATTGTTTACTGAGGGGAGCACATTTTGTCCCCTGTCACAATGTGCGACACAAGCTTCCGCATGGACCAAAACAACAACAAAAACTCCACTCAAGGAAGTTTCCCGCCTCTCTATCCCGTGAAAGTTCACATATCAGCGACAGCCGCTCAATCCTCAAGGATTTCAATTTCGTAAGTATAAAAAAGCATCTTATTTCGCCTCAATGCAAAACAATAACAAACCATATTTTAAAAAAAACTAAAACCTGATACAAACCGTGTTGTAAAATTCAGCAATGTTCGAGACGATCAAATAATTCCCTTCACACCAGTCCACTTCAGAGCTGCCAGCCTGCAATTGGTTCCAAAATCTGCTCATATTTTTACTTTTTATTTATATATTATTTCTAGTTAAAGCGTCAGCGATCACTTCGACCCGTCTCTCTCTCTCCTCACATTCTCTCTCTGCAGACTCAGCCTCAACAGCCGTACAATGTTTACATGAACCCTTCAGCGCTCAATAGCAGGCTCAATAATGAGCTATTTCTCTCCCTTTTCCTGCAATGTCACTCAGGGTAGTTGTCCCGGTTTTTTTTTTGTTGTTTTCCTGACCCCGGGTTTCCCTTCACGTGAATCATACTGTGCTGGGTCAATGTGACGGCGCCTATCTCCTTGAGATCGCTCAAGTTCCTCAGTCGGATATGCTGCTCAGAATCCCAGGGTCACTGAGCCGGCTCGCCTCTCCCTCAGCCTCCCCACTGCTGGGTACTGAGCCGCCTGGCCACCTCTCTGTTCTTCCTGGGTGGAAATGGGCTATACTTTTCCCACGTAAGCAGCAAACGGTGGGACGAAAAAGGTTGAACCATACAACAATGATATGCAGTAACACCATCATCTGGCTTATGGTGTCAGCATAACACCCTCCCTGAAACGTGAGCCTTCATCTGTCCTCCTCTCCTGCATTATCTCTTTTGTTTTATATGTAGTAGCTACCTGCTGTAATTTCCCGGTAATAAACTCAAGATCATTTTTCATAAGCTTGTATTGATGGTGGGTGACACATTCTTTTTAATTGAGAAACCAAGTTGAAGAGATAATGCACATGACGGAGAACATTACCGCGGTTTAAAAGAGTAAACGGGCAGGATAAACCCGGAAATAGCGAATGAAATAATACTAAAACTAGTTTTAAAAATCTGAAGAGTGTAAGAGGAAGGAAAAACGGAAAGATGTAAGGAGTTCCACCGTTTTGTGGTTCTGGGAAAGATTGAGTTAGGAGACTGCATTGAGTCCTGATTTCAATGCAGTGAAGATATAGGTAGGAGGAACAGTGTGTAGGACAGCATGTTTGCAGCTTATGAGGAAAAGGAGTAAAATTAAGGCCATAAAAAATATTTTTTAAAAAGCTAATGGAATGCTGGGTGTTATGGCAAGAGGTTTTGAACATAAAAGTCAAGATGTAATGGGGAATCTATATAAAACCTCAGTATGCCCACAATTGGAATACTGTGTGCAGCTTTTGGCTCCACATAACAGAAAGGATCTCGAAGCAATAGAGAGGGTACAGTACAGATGCACTAGGATGCCACCTGGTGTGAGAAATTGTAATTACAAAGAAAGACTTGAAAATTTGGAGCTGTTCTTGTTAAAACAGAGGAGATTACAGATGATTTGATATTATAAAGAGATGGGCAGGGTATTTAAAACAGTCTGTTTCATAAAAACATAAGAACATAAGAAATAAGAGCAGGAATAGGCCAATTGGCCCCTCGAGCCTGCTCCGCCATTCAATAAGATCATGGCTGATCTTGGGCTCAAAGCCACTTCCCTGCCCGTTCCCCATAACCCTTCACTCCCTTATCTTGCAAAAATCTGTCTATCTCCACCTTAAATGTATTCAATGACCCAGCCTCCACGGCTCTCTGGGGCAGAGAATTCCACAGGTTTATGACGCTCTGAGAGAAGAAATTCCTCCTCATCTCAGTTCTAAAAGGGCGACTCTTTATTCTGAGACTATGCCCCCGAGTTCTAGATTTCCCCACGAGGGGAAACATCCTCTCTGCATCTACCTTGTCGAGCCCCCTCAGTATCTTATATGTTTCAATAAGATCACCTCTCATTCTTCTAAATTCCAATGAGTATAGGCCCAACCTGCTCAACCTTTCTTCATAAGTCAACCCCCTCATCTCAGGAATCAACCGTATGAATCGTCTCTGAACTGCCTCCAATGCAAGTATATCCTTCCTTAAATAAGGAGACCAAAACTGTACGCAGTATTCAAGGTGTGGTCTCACCAATACCCTGTACAGTTGTAGCAGGACTTCCCTGCTCCTATACTCCAACCCCCTTGCAATAAAGGCCAACATTCCATTTGCCTTTTTGATTACTTGCTGTACCTGCATGCTAACTTTTTGTGTTTCATGCACAAGGACCCCCAGGTCCCTCTGAACTGTAGCATTTTGTAATCTCCATTTAAATAATAATTTGCTTTTCTATTTTTCCTGCCAAAGTGGATAACCTCGCACTTTCCCACATTATACTCCATCTGCCAAATGTTTGCCCACTCACTTAGCCTGTCTATATCCCTTTGCAGATTCTTTGAGTCCTCTGCACAACTTGCTTTCCCACCCATCTTTATATCATCCGCAAACTTGGCTACATTACACTCGGTCCCTTCCTCCAAGTCATTAATGTAGATTGTAAATAGTTGAGGCCCCAGCACCGATCCCTGTGGCACCCCACTAGTTACCGTTTGCCAACCCAAAAATGACCCATTTATCCCGACTCTCTGCTTTCTGTTAGTTAGCCAATTCTCTATCCATGCTAATATTTAACTTTTATGTGGCACCTTATCGAATGCCTTCTGGAAATCCAAATACACCACATCCACTGGCTCACCCTTATCCACCCTCGTTACATCCTCAAAGAACTCCAGCAAATTTGTTAAACATGATTTCCCTTTCATAAAACCATGCTGACTCTGTTTGACTGCATTAAGATTTTCCAAATGCCCTGCTACTGCTTCCTTAATGAAGGACTCTAGCATTTTCCCAATGACAGATGTTAGGCTAACTGGTCTATAGTTTCCTGCTTTCTGTCTCCCTCCTTTCTTAAATAGGGGTGTTACATTTGCGGTTTTCCAATCCGCTGGGACCTCTCCAGAGTCCAGGGAATTTTGGTATATTGCAACCAATGCATCCACTATCTCTGCAGCCACTTCTTTTAAGACCCTGGGGTGCAGGCCATCTGGTCCAGGGGACTTGTCGTCTTTTAGTCCCATTATTTTACCAAGTACTTTTTCCTTAGTGATAGTGATTGTCTTTAGTTCCCTCCTCCCTGTGGCCCCTTTATTATCCATTATTGGGATGTTGTTAGTGTCTTCTACCGTGAAGACAGATACAAAATATTTGTTCAGAGTCTCTGCCATTTCCCCGTTCCCCATTATTAATTCCCCATTCTCATCCTCTAAGGGACCAACATTTACTTTAGCTACTCTCTTCCTTTTTATATACCTGTAGAAGCTCTTACTTTCTGTTTTAATATTTCTTGCCAGTTTACTCTCATAATTCATCTTCTCTCTCTTTATTATTTTTTTAATCATCCTTTGCTGATTTTTAAAAATTTCCCAATCCTCTGGCCTCCCACCAATCTTGGCAACATTGTATGCCTTTGTTTTCAATTAGATACCATCCTTTACTTCCTTAGTTAGCCACGGATAGTGCGCCCTTCTCTTAAAATCTTTCTTTCTCACTGGAATATATTTTTGTTGAGTGTTATAAAATATCTCCTTAAATGTCCGCCACTGCATTTCAACTGTCTTACCTTTTAATTTATTTTTCCAGTCCACTTTAGCCAGTTCTGCCCTCATGCCATTGTAATTGCCTTTGTTTAAGTTCAGGACACTGGTTTGAGATACAACTTTCTCACCCTCCAACTGAATTTGAAATTCAACCATGTTATGATCACTCTTTCCTAGAGGATCCTTTACTATGAGATCATTTATTAATTCTGTCTCATTACACAGTACCAGATCCAAGATAGCCTGCTCCCTGGTTGGTTCCATTACATACTGTTCTAGGAAACCATCCCGGATACACTCTATGAACTCCTCCTCAAGGCTACCATGGCCAATTTGATTTGTCCAATCAATATGGAGATTAAAATCACCCATGATTATTACCGTACCTTTTTTACAGGCCTCCATTATTTGTTGATTTATACTCTGTCCAACAGTATTGCTACTGTTCGGGGGCCTGTAGCCAACGCCCACCAGAGACTTTTTCCCCTTATTATTTTTTATCTCCACCCAAACCGATTCTACATCTTGATCTTCTGAGCCAATACCACTTCTCACCACTGCACTGATCGCATCCTTTACCAACAAAGCCACCCCACCTCCCTTTCCTTTCTGTCTATCCTTCCGAATTGTCAAATACCCTGGAATATTCAGTTCCCAGCCCTGGTCACCTTGCAACCACGTCTCTGTAATGGCGATCAGATCATACCCATTTGTATCTATTTGTGCCGTTTCCAGTAGTTGAGAGAGCTAAAATGAAGGGACATAGATATAAGATTAAATGTAAGAGATTTAGGACAGAGTGTAAGAGGAATTTTTTTACAGACTTTAGTGAGTCTGTAGAATGCACTATCAAAGATAGTGACTGAAACAGAGACCATGTCAACATTTAAGAATAGGTGTGATAGGTGGTTGAAGGAACAGCAAATAAAATGATATGGGAACAGAGTGGGCGCATGGGATTAGGATAACTGCTCAGGTGGAAAGTAAACACCAACATAGTCTGGTTGGGTTGAACGGCCTGTTTCATGTTGTAATTCTATGTAAAAAATTATAGTCCAAACCTCTGGATTACTAGTTCAATAACATAGTGGTTATGTTACTGATCTAGTAATCCATAGGCCTGGACTAATAATCCAGAGAAAGTGAGTTCAAATCCCACCGTGGGTGTTAGAGAATTTAAATTCAGTCAAAAAAATCTGGAAATAAAATAGCTGGTATCAGTAAAGTTAGCCATGAAGCTGTTGGATTGTCATAAAAACCCAACTGGTTTACTGATGTCCTTTAGGGAAGGAAACCTGTCATCCTTACTCGGTCTGGCCTATATGTGACTCCAGTCCCACACCAATTTCGCTGACTCGTATATGCCTAGCAAGCCACTCAGTTGTATCAAACCGCTACAAAGAATAACATTGTGGGAGCACCTTCACCACATGGAAATCAGCGGTTCAAGAAAAAGACCCACCATCTCAGGGAAACTAGGAATGAGCAATAAATGCCAGACTTGCCAGAGATGCCCACGTCCCGAAAATGATTTTTTTTTCAATTCAGAAAAATTAACCATCGCAGCACTGATAACATTGAGCGAGGTATTGGTGACTAGAGGTTAGGGATGGCTCACATATCAGATGGCAAACTTTATTTTTATATACTGTTCAGGAGTGCAAGAAGTGTTAGGAAAGTCTCCAAGTATATGCAGCATTATTCAACTATACAAAGTAACATGAGGTGATGGGACACAGATTTGATTTCCCACTCTGTTGAAATTTTGATCTCAGCTTTGTTTCTGTGAGGAGGTGCCAAACGAAGCAAAAATACATTCTGCAAGGAGAAGGAACAGTCGAGATGGGGAGTTGCATATAATAATGCATTCATCTGCCTCCTGCTGGCAAACTCAGAGCAACTTTAGCAGCAGGCCATCTGCCCTTTCTCTCAAATGTAAGATGCATACAGTCAGCAAAGTAAAAATATCAACAGGAAACGCACCGTGACCTCTGGAGTCCCCCAAGGATCTATCCTTGGCCCCTTCCTATTTCTCATCTACATGCTACCCCTTGGCAACATCATCTGAAAACCAACGTCAGGTTCCACATGACGACACCCAGCTCTACCTCACCACCACCTCACTGCCTCTAATTTGTCACACTGCTTGTCTGACATCCATTACTGGATGAGCTGAACTTTCCTCCAACTAAATATTGAGAAGATAGAAGCCAATGTGTTTGATCTCCACCACAAACTCCATTCCCTAGCCACCAACTCCATCCCTCACCCTGGCAATAGTCTGAGGCTGAACCAGACCATTCGCAACCTTGGTGTCATATTTACAACAACAACAACTTGTATTTATATAGTGCCTTTAACGTAGTAAAACGTCCCAAGGCGCTGCATGGGAGTATTATAAGACAAAATATTTGACACCGAGCCACATAAGGATAATTTAGGGCAGGTGACCAAAAGCTTGGTCAAAGAGGTAGGTTTTAAGGAGCATCTTAAAGGAGGAAAGAGAGGTAGCGAGGTGGAGAGGTTTAGGCAGGGAATTTCAGAGTTTAAGGCCTAGGCAACAGAAGGCACCGCCACCAATGGTTGAGCAATTATAATCAGGGATGCTCAAGAGGGCAGAATTAGAGGAGCGCAGATATCTCGTGGGGTTGTGGGGCTGAAGGAGATTACAGAGATAGGGAGGTGCGAGGCCATGGAGGGATTTGAAAACAAGGATGAGAATTTTGAAATCGAGGCGCTGCTTAACCCGGAGCCAATGTAGGTCAGCGAGCACAGGGATGATGGGCGAACGGGACTTGGTGCGAGTTAGGACACGGGCAGCCGAGTTTTGGATGACCTCAAGTTTACATAGAGAGAATGTGGGAGGCCAGCCAGGAGTGCATTGGAATAATCAAGTTTAGAGGTAACAAAGGCATGGATGAGGGTTTCAGCAGCGGATGAGCTGAGGCAAGGGCGGAGACGGGCGATGTTACGGAGGTGGAAATAGGCGCTCTTTGTTATGCTGCGGATATGTGGTCGGAAGCTCATTTCAGGGTCAAATATGACACCAAGGTTGTGAACAGTGTGGTTCAGCCTCAGACAGATGTTAGGGAGAGGAATGGGGTCAGTGGCTAGGAAATGGAGTTTGTGGCGGGGACCGAAAACAATGGCTTTGGTCTTCCCAATATTTAATTGGAGAAAATTTTTGCTCATCTAGAACTGGATGTCGGGCAAGCAGTCTGAGTTAGTCACTAATAAATCCAGTAGGGAATTCAGGGAAAACTTATTTACTCAGAAAATGGTTAGAATGTGGAACTCACTACCACAAGGAGTAGTTGAGGCGACTGGCATAGATGCATTTCAGGGGAGGCTGGATAAACACATGAGGGAGAAAGGAATAAAAGAAAAAGAAAGAGAAGGAAGTGGAGAGGCGGAGGGGAATTCCAGACCATCGGGACTAGGTGGCTGAAGGGAGGGAGGAATGCACAAGTTGACAGAGTCAGAAGAATGGAGAGTTTGAAGGGAGGGGGTTGTAAGGCTGGAGGAGGTTAGAAGAAAGACTTGCATTTATATAGCACCTTTCACAATCCAAAGTGTTTTTACAGCCAATTAAGTACTTTTGAAGTGTAGTCACTGTTGTAATGCATGAAACGCGGCAATCAATTTGCACACAGCAAGCTCCCACAAACAGCAATGTGATAATGGCCAGATAATCTGTTTAACTGATGTTGATTGATGGATAAATATGAAGGATATGTTGATGGGGTTGGATGAAGAAGGGTGGGAGGAGGCTCGTGTGGAGCATTCCTGGCAGCAGCCTCCATCCCAAGTGTTATTTCAAGAGCAGACATGACTCTGCCACCTACCAGGTTTCCTCTGTATCAACATTTCCTTCAAATTGCAGACAAAACGGTCTCTTATTGCATTGTTGATAAACCCATCAAAGTCACATGTTTCGGACAGCTTCATCAGTTCTTCCAATAAACTGAGAAACATTTTCATCATCCCTTTGCCTCCTCCGGTTAAACTTGAACAGTTCCGCAATAACAAGTATCTTTGGGCTGAAATATTCTTTGACCACTTGGACTAACTACTCATACATTTTATCCTTAGGCTGGGTTGGAGTAATCAGATTCTTAATCAATGTATATGTTGCAGATCGACAGATAGTAAGCAAAACTGTTCTCTTTTTGGCATCTATTACAAGTTCCTTTGTCTCAAAATGAAAATTTAATTTTTTGACACTCACTCCAGCTTGATCCCATTCGATACTCTCTGATTTTTCCAACTAATGTTGACCTGATGAAAAAAGTTCCAATGGCAAGGTAGACCACTTCTTAAATAACAAATATGTCCAAGATTCAATCTTTTTAACGATATGCGGTCCATTATCCTGGTTGCCACTGTTATGTCTGAATAAACACTCATATTGATGTGGTAATAACTAGCTGCTTTTATTTCCGGACCCTCTAGAATATTCATCAAAGAATAATAACATGTATACAAGAGAGACCTTAGAGTATAATTACTACAATGTGGTTACTCCCATCAGGGGGCTATTTAGTATTCAGTTAACAATATGCAAGTACCATATATATCAAAAGGAAGCAGACTGTGTATTCAGTATGCAGAGAAGCTCTCCTGCAAGTGAAGATTGAAAACCTGAAATATAAATCTCTTAGTTTGCGGAAAAAAGGGGGGGAAATCCACGACAGTAGTTGTCAATTTCTACCACTAGGTATGGCTACAGGGCAGTATACTATCAGAATCTGAGACCATGGGCTGGATTTTACCAACCTCGGCGGGTCCATGGCGGGCGACCTCAGTGGCGGGTCCCGGCCTCGCTGCCGGCTCCAGCCCACTGTCCAAAATGATTTTCCCTTGATTGGGCTTGTTAAGCCTGCCCAGCCGGCCAATTGAAGAAAGCAGGTCTGATGATGTCATTTGATGACGCGTCATCAGCCAGTTTCCTTAAAAGGACCATGCGCAAATTTATTTTGACAGTTGTGCTGTCAGTGTTCTGCAGCATTGAGGTGCTGCAACCACTGACTAGCACTGCACAGAGGTGCACGGCGGCACACAGGCTCACCCATGACTCCCTCTATATGCTTATGGAGGGAGTCACAGCACGCGGGGAGGTTTTCTTCCCTTCCAATGGGCGGAAGAGACCTCCCCAGGAGACCAACGCAGCCTGGTTACACATTGCACAGGAGGACACAAGCAGGGATGTCGTCAGGAGGAAAAGGTTGCCGTGCACAAACCTTTCAATGATCTCAGTAGATCATGAAGCGTTAGTACAAAGCCACACTCAACCTCATCCTGCTGTGCCACTCATCACATCTCCATCACTCTGCCTTCCCTACCCTACTCCTGCACATCCTTACTCACACCAACTTATCTTGCACCTCCACCCATCCATCTCTATCTACATTATCATTTCCCCATCTCACTGGCCACCCCTCACACTCACCCTCATCCTAGTGCAATCATACCAACTAACAACACACAAGGGTTGGCACTTGGGTGTTTTATGCAATGTTCATGTAAAGTTTCTGTTAATGTTATGTCAAACATTGAAACCTTTATTTTGAACACTTTGCATTTTTGGACAGATTTGTGTGCAACTTTGGAAGTGGCTTAGTAAGTTGCAGTGAATGGTGAGACATAACGGTATCCCCCGCAAGTGAAAGAAATGGCTTGAGCATTATAGGGACGCTTTATGGTGTTGGTGTGGGGTGGTGCCGACTTGGCACATCATGTGGCAGCCAGGATGTACAGCGTCAAGTGAAGTAAATGTGGCCATGGTGAGGCCATCCCTGGCCTCCTGGGCAGCAATGTGGTTGGTTGCTGATGCCTGTGTCCTGCGCAGCATCAGTTGATTGTAGAGAAGGTTGGTGTTGTTCTTGGTGCTGCTGGTGTGCCTGGTGCTGCTGGTGTTGCGGTTGATCATGGTGGGATTCTGAGGACCAAGGTGAGACAGTATAAACCGTACCCATTCTGATGTAATAGATGGTAGGTGAAGTTGAGATGACAGAAGCAACCTGTCAATGGTGAGAGAGGTTGTTCCAATGAGGTGACACTGGATAGAGAGTTTACACCAAACACTTGCAACCAGCATAAAGCTCAATCAGTCTTCCAAATGCAGTAAGCAACAGCTTCTGAACTTGGAACGTGAACAGCTCTGAGATGGGAACTTTTATAGCACCTTTGCAGCTGTCAAGTAATTAGATGATTCCATGGCCATTCAACTCCCGCCCTGCTTACCTGACATGATCCCCGAGCAGCGTGGACCCCGTGGGCGACCTGGTAAACTCTGAAGGTGAGCTGAAAATAGTTCTTAATGCTCTGTTAACAAGATCATAATGACCTTAATTGCCTCCCCACCGCAGTTTGTTGGGTCTGCTCAGTGCTGACAGACCCGACATTTTGGAAAGGTGCATTGCGGTGGGTTGACAGCGGGGTCCCGACCCGCTGTCAGAAAAAGAATATCCCATGCGAGCCGCCATCGATCGCACCCGCTGACCTCCAGAAAATTTCCCCAGATATATTTTCTGCTGGTTTAGATTCAAATAAAAGGTAGGTCTCATCCCTTGAGTCATTAGCGATGAGTGGAAAGTGATTTTAGTGAAGTTAATAGTTCAGAACTCAATGGTTAAAACATTAAGATTTATGGGTTCTGCCTTTCATAATGTCGGTGAATCCTTCAGTAAGGGTACCACCTTTTGTTGGTCTATCAGTCCATGACACCACTTCAATAGATGCTTACTAGGTCCTACAGGCAGAGTTTCAGGAGCTAGGAAAAAGATTATTAAAGAACAAGACCTCAATGGTGCTAATCTCTGGATTACTCCCAGTGCTATGTGCTAGTGCGTACAGAAACAGGAATGCGTGGTTGAAGGAGGGAGGGCTTCAGATTCCTGGGGCATTGGGACCAGTTCTAGGGCAGGAGGGACCTGTACAAGCTGGACGGTTTGAACCTGAATAGGGCTGAGACCAATGTCCTCGCAGGAAGGTTAACGAGTGCTCTGGGGAGGGTTTAAACTAATTTGGCAGGGGGAGGGGCACCAGGACACAACAGCAGAGAGGAGAGACAAGATGCATAGGAAACTAGGAGGGACAAACAGCAACAGAACAAAGAATAGTGTAGAAAGAACATGAATGAGATGGAGGAGAAAAGCAAAGTCGATTAGCATGCTGTTCGAATGCATGTGCGTTAATGTGAGGATTGTTACAAATAAGTTTGAAAGTTACAGGTGCAAGTTGCCATATGGGGTTATGATCAATGTTCCCTCTAAGCTGCACAGCCATGTGGCCGTGTAGCGCTCCAGGGGTCCCGCACAGCCAGCTTGCTGGCTTTTCAATAGGAAAAAGCATGCATGCGTGGTATTTTGAATGGGCCGTGAGGTCCAAAAAAGAATAACAGGGAACATTTGTTATATAGTGGCTATAACGGAGACCTGACTTAAACTTGGGCAGGAATGGGAACTAAACATTCCTGGCTACAATGTACTCAGGAAGGATAGGGAAGGAAAAATGGATAGGATGAAAGGGTGGCAGTATTGATCAAGGATAATATTACAGTTCTACAAAGGGACAATATACTAGAGGGTTCAAAGACTGAACCTATTTGGTTAGAGTTGAGGAACAGAAAAGGAGCGGTTATATTGCTGGGTGTTCACTATAGACCCACAAATAGTGAGAAGGAGACAGAGGAGCAGATCTGTAGGCAAATTTAAGAGATATGTAAAAATAATAGAGCAGTAATAGTAGGGGGCTTCAATTACCCTAATATAAACTGGGGGGGGAAACAGAGTAAGGGCAAGGAGGGTGAAGAATTCCTAAAATGTGTATAGGAGAACTTCCTTAATCAGTATGTTTCTAGCCCACTGGGAAAGGAAGTGCTGCTTGATCTAGTTCTGGGGAATGAAGTAGGGCAAGTGGAGTGTGTAGCAGTGGGAGAACATTCTGGGTAATAGTGATCATAATATAATTAGGTTTAAAGTACTTGTGGAAAGGGACAAAGAAAAATCAAAGGTGAAAATACCCAACTGGAAGAGAGCCAATTTCACTGATTTGAGAAGGGATCTAGCACAGGTTGGACTGGAAACAAAGATTGGCCAGGAAAACAGTATAGTATAGAAAGATAACAATTAATAAAGCCTGTTCTTCAAAGGGTTTGAGAACAGTTAGGTCAGGAAGTCTTGTTTGAGAGATGTAGCTTTGGAGTAAACAACTACAATTGATTACATGAATAGACTGTTTTCAAATGATTCAGGAATAGGTACATCACGAGGTCCTTTCTGTGACATGTACCTTTGATGTAGGCAAAATATGGTGTTTAAAGGAGCATGGTTTTCAACGGGCTCTAAAGATAGAACTAGAAAGCCACTCTCTGTGTCTAGTTGGGCCGATCACTTGTATTAAATATCAATGAAGTCTGTTCCGTATACTCCACCATCAAGTGTCTCATGCTTACCCAAAGTGTGTCGTTGTGAACCATAGAAGGAAGGAGGTGGACTAACATTTCAATATTAACAGTAACTTGGGTACATAATTGGCTAAGGGATAGGAGGGAGAGAGTAGTGCTAAACGGCTGTTGTTCTGATTGGAAGGGTTTATGCAGTGGGGTCCCCTGGGGGTCGGTATTAGGACCATTGCTTGTCTTGTTATATGTAAATAACCTGGACTTGGGTATAGGGAGTGCAATTTCGAAGTTTGCAGATGATACAAAACTTGCTAAAGTAGTAAATATTGAGCAGGATAGTAGCAGACTGCAGGACAACATAAACAGACTGGTGAAATGAGCAGACACATGGCAGATGCAATTTAATGCAGATAAGTGTGAAGTGATGCACTTTGGGAGAAACAACATGGAGGGGCAGTATAATCTAAATGGTACTATTTTCGGGGGCTGGGGGGTGCAAGAGCAGAAGGATCTGGGGGTGGCAGGACTAGTTCATAAGGTAGTTAAGAAAGTGTGTGAGATAGTTGGCTTTGTAAATGGGGCATTGAATACAAAAACAAGGAAGTCATCCTAAACCTTTACAAATCGCTGGTTAGGCCTCAGCTGGAGCATTGTGTACAATTCTGGGAACCACACTTTAGGAAGGATGGCAAGGCCTTGGAGAGGGTACAGAGGAGGTTTACCAGTATGATACCAGGGATGAGGGACTTCAGTTATGTGGAAAAATTGGAGAAGCTGGAATTGTTCTCCGTAGAGCAAAGAAGGTTAAGGGGAGTCCTAAGGGGTATTCAAAATTATGAGAGGTTTTGATGGAGCAAGTAGGGAGAAACTGTTTCCTCTGACAAGTGGGTCATTAAACAGAGGTCATAGATTTGGCAAAAGAACTAGAGGGGAAATGAGGAGAATTTCTTTTCACACAGGCAGCTGTTTTAATCTGGAATGCACTACCCGAAAGGGTGGTGGATTCAGATTCCATAGGAACTTTCAAAAGGCAATTGGACATGTGTTTGAAGAGAACTAATTTGCAGGGTTATGGGGAAAAAGCTAAGGTGTGGACTAAATTGGATGGCTCTTTCAAAGAGCCGGCACAGACACGATGGGCCAAATGGCCCCCTTCTGTGCTGTAAGATTCTATTCTATTCTCTATTCTACTATCTAGTGGAGTTTGCAGCTCCAGGACCCCATAATTTTGGTTTACATTCTAGAATAAACTTCAAACTGGGAAGCCGAAATACCCCAGATATGGTAATATAAAAATGATTTACGTTTCAGAACAGTTAGTGGCCCATGTTAGGTATGTGAAGCATACAGTCCAGTCCTCAACCAACATTACATTCAGTGGCACGAATGCTAATATTTGTTCTTGGAATGCAAGTGACACTGACACCGTAGTATTTATTATCAATCCCTCAGAGTCAACCATATTGTTGGGCCTGGAGTCACATGTAGGTAGTTGCAGGTCCTCTCCAAAGTTGGTCAATAATCCAGCAGCTCTTATGGTCATTTACTAATTTTTTTAATTCAATTTCACAACTTAATAGTATTTGAACTCACAACATCTAGGTTACTACTCTATTATTATAACCATTAGGGTATCTGAAAGGTGATTTTATTGAAGTATAGAGTTGTTAAGAGTAGGGAAAAAGCAAATGGAATAGAAAAGGTAAAATCTGGAAAATTACTTCGGACTAAATTGTGAGAGCAGACCAAGGACACAGGAAAAAATAGCACTGATATCCGGATATTCCTTAGTCCAAGAATGATCAACACTTGGAATAAAGATCGAGTTGGGGAGGTGGAAACCCTGGAATCGTTTAAGAAATGATTGGATACAGCATAAGAACATAAGAAATAGGAGCAGGAGTAGGCTATTCGGCCCCTCAAGCCTGCTCCGCCATTTAATGAGATCATGGCTGATCTGATCTTGGCCTCAACTCCAGTTTCCTGTCCACTCCCCATAACCCTTGATTCCCCTGTTTTTCAAAAATCTGTCTATCTCCGCCTGGATTATATTCAATGACTCCGCCTCCACAGCTCTCTGGGGTAGGGAATTCCGAAGATTCTTGACCCTCTGAGAGAAGAAATTCCTCCTCATCTCCGTTTTAAATGGGCGACCCCTTATTCTGAAACTATGCCCCCTAGTTCTAGATTCCCTCACGAGGGGAAACATCCTCCCTGCATCTACCTTGTTGAGCCCCCTCAGAATCTTATATGTTTCAATAAGATCACCTCTCATTCTTCTAAACTCCAATGAGTATAGGCCCAACCTGCTCAACCTATCCTCATAAGGCAACCCCTTCAACTTAGGTCCCTCTGTACCGCAGCATTCTGTAGTCTCTCTCCATTTAAATAATATTTTGCTTTTTTATTCTTCCTACCAAAGTGGATAACCTCACATTTTCCACATTATACGACATCTGCCAAATTTTTGCCCATTCACTTAACCTATCTACAGGAAACTCTTTGGTATCCGGCACCGACGGGACCGGTGTGGTGCCGGTTGATCGAAAGTTCCGGATAACAGAGAGTTATATCTACCGAGGCTATTTTTAACAAAGAAAAATTAAAAATCAAGAAATGTGCAGTATACAGTATTTGGGTACTCACCTACAGAATGTTGTGTTAAATGGATGGTGGAAGATGCTTGATTAAGTACAGTACTGCCAGTTGAGAGTAATCCATAACTCTTTAATTACTTAACAGTAAGTGAGACTCCCGGCAGCGCGGGAGAATCAACTCCTGCTACTGCAGTGTTCGGACTTCCGACAGCGCCAGGAGGCCGAGTAGTGGCACTTTTGAAAACTACCCCATCTGACTAAATCGGCGTTCGCGGACTCGGGATCGGCAACATTGCCGGTTATTTGAGAGGAGTTTTCGGAGTACTCGGCGTTCGCGGAGACTCGGACTGCGACTCGGCAACATTGCCGGTTATTTGAGAGGAGTTTTCGGAGGATGATTTTTGCCGGTTAAGCGAGAATTCCGGATAGTTGGGTGCCGGATAAACAAGAGTTTCCTGTATATCCCTTTGCAGACTCTTTGTGTCCTCCTCACAATTTGCTTTCCCACCTATCTTTGTATCGTCAGCAAATTTGGCAACATTACACTCGGTCCCTTCATCTAAGTCATTAATATAGATTGTAAATAGTTGAGGCCCCAGCACTGATCTCTGTGGCACCCCACTAGTTACATTTTGCCAACCTGTAAATGACCCATTTATTCCGACTCTCTGTTTTCTGTTAGTTAGCCAATCCTCTATCCAATCTAATATATTACTCCCCAACACTGTGCAGTAACCTTTTATGCAGCACCTTATCGAATGCCTTCTGGAAATCCAAATACACTACATCTACTGGTTCCCCTTTATCCACCCTGTTCGTTACATCCTCAAAGAACTCTAGTAAATTTGTCAAACACGATTTCCCTTTCATAAAACCATGTTAACTCTGCTTGATTGTATTATGATTTTCTAAATGTCCTGCTATTACTTCCAGCATTTTCCCAATGGCCTATAGTTTCCTGCTATCTGTCTCCCTCCTTTCTTGAATAGGGGAGTTACATTTGCAGTTTTCCAATCCACTGGGACCTCTCCAGAATCCAAGGAATTTTGGTAGATTACAACCAAGGCATCCACTATCTCTGCAGCCACTTCTTTTAAAACCCCTAGGATGCAGGCCATCAGGTCCAGGGGACTTGTCAGCCTTTAGTCCCATTAGTTTGCCTAGTACCTTTTCTCTAGTGATAGTGATTGTTTTAAGTTCCTCCCTCCCTATAGCCCCTTGATTATCAATTATTATTGGGATGCTTTTAGTGTCTTCTACCGTGAAAATTGTTCAAAGTCTCTGCCATTTCCCTGTTTCCCATTATTAATTCCCCAGTCTCATCCTCTAAGGGACCAACATTTACTTTAGCTACTCTCTTTCTTTTTATATACCTGTAGAAGCTCTTACTGTCTGTTTTTATATTTTTTGCTAGTTTACTCTCATAATCTATCTTCTCCTTCTTAATTATTTTTTTAGTCATCCTTTGCTGGTTTCTAAAAAATTCCCAATCCTCTGGCCTACCACTAATCTTTGCAACATTGTATGCCTTTTCCTTCAATTTGATACCATCCTTAACTTCCTTAGTTAGCCACGGATGGTTCAGCCTTCTCGTAGAGTCTTTCTTTCTCACTGGAATAAACCTTTGCTGAGAGCTATGAAATATCTCCTTAAATGTCTGCCACTGCTTATCTACCGTCTTACCCTTTAATCTATTTTCCCAGTCCACTTTAGCCAACTCTGTCTTCATAACTTTGTAATTGCCTTTATTTAAGTTTAGGACACTAGTTTCAGACACAAGTTTCTCACCCACAAACTGAATTTGAAATTCAATCATGCTATGATCACTCTTCCCTAGAGGATCCTTTACAATGAGATCATTAATTAATCCTGCCTCATTACACATTACCAGATCTAAAATAGCCTGCTCCCTGGTTGGTTCCACAATGTTTTCTAAGAAACCATCCCGAATACATTCTATGAACTCGTCTTCAAGGCTACCCTTGCCAATTTGATTTGTCCAATCTATATGAAGATTAAAATCACCCATGATTATTGCAGTACCTTTCTTGATTTATACTCTGTCCTACAGTCTAGCTACTGTTAGGGGGTCTATAGACTACTCCCACCAGTGACTTCTTTTCCGCCTTCAGTGTGCCAGTTCAGCCTTCGGTCGCCTGAGGAAGGGAGTGTTTGAAGACCAGGACCTCAAACCCAGCACCAAGCTCATGGTCTACAGAGCAGTAGTAATACCCGCCCTCCTGTATGCCTCAGAGACATGGACCATGTACAGCAGGCACCTCAAAGCACTGGAGAGGTACCACCAATGCTGCCTCCGCAAGATCCTGCAAATCCATTGGCAGGATAGGCGCATCAACGTCAGTGTTCTCGCTCAGGCCAACATCCCCAGCATCGAAGCTTTGACCATGCTCGATCAGCTCCGATGGACGGGTCACTTTGTCCGCATGCCCGATACGAGACTCCCAAAACAAGCGCTCTACTCGGAGCTCCGACACGGCAAGAGAGCCCCAGGTGGGCAGAGGAAACGCTTCAAGGACACCCTCAAAGCCTCCTTGAAAAAGTACAACATCCCCACCGACACCTGGGAATCCCTGGCCCAAGACCGTACAAAGTTGAGGAGAAGCATCTGGGAAGGCGCCGAATACCTCAAGTCTCTTCGCCGGGAGCAAGCGGAAGCCAAGCGCAAACAACGGAAGGAGCGCACGTCAACTCAAGCACCCACCCACCCACCCGCTGCCCTTCAACCACCGTCTGCCCCTTCAACCACCGTCTGCCCCACCTGTGACAGAGACTGTAGGTCCCGCATTGGACTCATCAGTCACCTGAGAACTCATGTTTAATGTGGAAGCAAGTCATCTTCAGTTCCGAGGGACTGCCTAAGAAGAAGAATACTATTTCTTATCTCCACCCAAACTGATTCTACATCTTACAAAAAGAAAATACTGCAGATGCTGGAAATCTGAAGTAAAAACAGAAAATGCTGGAGATACTCAGCAGGTCAGGCAGCATCTGTGAAGAGAGAAACAGCGTTAACGTTTCAGGTCGATGACCTTTCGTCAGAACTGGAAAAAAGCAGGAAATGGAACAGATTTTTAAGCAAGTGTAGGGGCTGGGAAAGGGGGGAGGGGATGAAAGAACAAAAGGGAAGGTCTGTGATAGGATAGAAGGCAGGAGAGGTTAAAAGACATTAAGAGATATTCAAGGCAAAAGGAGATGGTAATGGGACAGGTTAAGAAACAAAGGATGGCTCTAGATGAAGTGTAAATTGTGCTGGCAGAATGAAAGGCAGCTGTCATGTGGGAGAAGAAAAGACACAAACAAAAAGTGTGGAAAATATATATATATATGATAGGGGCCGAGGTTATGATCTGAAATTGTTGAACTCTATGTTGAGTCCAGAAGGCTGTAAAGTGCCTAATCGAAAGATGAGGTGCTGTTCCTCGAGCTTACGTTGAGCTTCAGTGGAACAATGTAAGAGGCCATTTCCCATTTATTTCTATTTGTGCCGTCAACTCATCTATCTTGTTACAAATGCTGCGTGCATTCAGATAAAGAGCCTTTAATTTTGTCTTTTTACCATTTTTCTCTACTCTGACTCTATTTGCTGGTGCACTCTTAAGTTTGTATGCTCTGTCTCTTCCTGTCACACTCTGGTTCTCATGGGGGCTGGGGGGAGAAAGGAGAGAGAGAAACTGTCCGAATGCATGAAACTGAACCATCCCTCCCCTGAGTCACTCTGGGATCTCCCCACACACACAGTTTTGCTCCTGTACAGATATGGCTGATCCGCAACTTCATCCTCCAGCGAGCGCAGGCGCGCACCGAACCATCAAATCCCGCGCGTGCACCGTCGCTGCCAGCTCTCGCGAGAGCTGGCGTGGATGTGACTGCGCGGAGCGGAAGCTCGGCCTCTTTTTTTGCGGGCGGTGCAGGGACACGGCGCTGGTGATCGAGGATGAAGGTGAGGAGTTGGCGATTGAACCGCGACTAGCGACTGGTCCCCCTCCCATACCCGCGCCTCTTACACCCTCATCGCCCCTGCAACAAGCCGCAGCGCTGAGTCGGTCCCTAGTGGCTGCTGCGGCCCGGATGGCGGTGGATTCAGGGAGGGAGCCGGAGCGGCCGGTCCGGAGGAGAGCGCTGCTAGGCCTCAGGCCTCGGTTACAGGGTGCTGTGTGTGTGTGCGCGCGGCGGGTTAACTTAACACGTAGCCTCAGTGCGGTCTGGCGTCGGGGTTCATGTGCCCGACACAGGGCCTGCCCAGTCTGGACAAGTATGTGAAAAGGAAGAGTAGCAAACTAAGTGATGGTCCCTTAGATGCTGAGACAGGTGAAAGTATCTGTCTTCACAGTAGAAGACACAGAAGCATTCAAAAAATAGTGGGGAACTAAGGGGCTAATCAGAGTGAGGAACTTAAAGTAATTAAAATCACCAGAGGAAAAAGTATTTGAGAAACTAATGGGACTAAAAGCCAACAAGTCCCCTGGATCTGACGGCCTACATCCTAGAGTTCTGAAAGAGGTGATATTCCAAAATTCCCTAGAATCTAGGACGGTCCCAGCGGATTGGAAGGCAGTAATCTGAGAAAGGACATGTATGCCTTAGAGGTGGTGCAACGAAGAAGGTTCATTAGATTGATCCCTGGGATGAGAGGGTTGTTCTTTGAGGAGAGGTTGGGCCTATACTCTCTGGAGTTTAGAAGAATGAGGGGTGATCTCATTGAAATATATAAGATTCTGAGGGGGTAGATGCTGAGAGATTGTTTCCCCTGACTGGAGAGTCTAGAACTCGGGGGCATAGTCTCAGGATAAGGGGTCGGCCGTTTAAGACTGAGATGAGGAGGAATTTCTTCACTCAGAGGGTTGTGAATCTTTGGAATTCTCTACCCCAAAGGGCTGTGAATGCTGAGTTGAGTATATTCAAGGCTGAGATAGATAGATTCTGGGGAATCGAGGGATATGGAGATCGGTGGGGGAAGTGGAGCTGAGGTCGAAGATCAGCCATTATCTTATTGAATGGCAGAGCAGGCTCGAGGAGCCATGTGGCCTACTCCTGCTCCTAATTCTTGTTATGTTCTTATATTAGAGGAGTTCGGCCAGGGCTGGTCTGGAGGAGATCTACTGGGCTGTCACCAGTCTGCTCTCCCCATGATCTATGGCTAGAGAGTTTGGGGTTGGGTTTATGCGGCGGCCCCCGGCTGATCCAATGTGTTGATGAAGAGTTTGCCACTAGATGCGGTCTGGTTTATTGAAGCCCCAGCAATGGGCTGGTTGCGTCTTGTAGCTTTTTGTGTTTGTTTTCCACAAACTCAAGCGGCTGGTTTCACTTTTCTAGCTCAACATCTCTTTCCCAGCCACTGGCTGCCAGAAACTTATCGAAGTGGACGATGAGCGAAAACTGCGTACTTTCTATGAAAAGCGCATGGCCACCGAGGTTGCTGCTGACTGTCTTGGAGATGAATGGAAGGTAAGTCGGAGCAATGTGTCGTGCTTTGTAAAGTGTTGGAATTTGTGTTGACTGTGGAATTAATGTATTTATCAAAAGCATTTTGAAAGGCTAGTTTTTAACTATGTTGTCCATTTATGTTTAGAATTCCTTAAATGAAAGTTTTGAGATATTACAAGTGTTTTAAGTGCCCTTTTTACTTTACAGTGGTGCTGTAAGCAGTCATGACTCTTTTCAGTTGGCCTTGCTGTCTCCAGATCTAACTTCAGAGGTGGATTTTTTTTGGTACCTCTCTAGATTGGCAGCTCTTCTAGCTGGTAGCAAGTTGAAACACTCTACCGGTCATCAATATGGTTATTTGTTGGACAGTCTGTAGCTTTTGGGGAAGGTACAGCAGTCCGAAACACAGTCACCAACTGTTCTGGTGCAGAATCCACCTAGTTAGGTTGTGGGGTGGGATGCTTGGAATGCAGTAAAATGTAACTATGATGTTGACGTGTTGTTTGTGTTCTATGCTTGTTTTACGGTAAACTAGCTGCGTACTTACCAGGATTCGGTTGTGGAATAGCACAACATTGATGAGAAGGCGGTACTGATTGTATAACAAAAAAAATACTGCAGATGTTGGAAATCTGAACTAAAAACAGAAAATGCTGGAACTGGAAAAAATTAGCGATGTAACAGGTTTTAAGCAAGTACAGAGGAAGAGAAAGGGGGAGAAAAGGGAAGGTCTGTGATAGGGTGGAAGGGAGGAGAGATTAAATGACAAAAGGTATGATGGTACAAAGCAAAAGGAGATGATAATGGGACAGGTGAAGAAACAGAAGATAGGTCTAGAAGAGGTGTAACTGGGAATGGCAGAATCATCAACAGCTGCTGTCCAAAAAAAAACTGGGGACCGAGGTTATGATCTGAAATTGTTGAACTCAATGTTGAGTCCAGAAGGCTGTAAAGTGCCTAATCGGAAGATGAGGTGCTGTTCATTGCGTTATGCTTCACTGGAACAGTGTAGGAGGCCGAGGTCAAGAGTGGGAGTGAATCATAGAAGATAGGAGCAGGAGTAGGCCATTCGGCCCCTCTAGCCTGCTCCGCCATTCAATGCGATCATGGCTGATCATCCAAATTCAGTACCTTGTCCCTGCTTTCTCCCCATATCCCTTGATCCCTTTAGCATTAAGAAATATATCCAACTCCTTCTTGAATCTATTTAATGAATTGGCCTCTACTGCCTTCTGTGGCAGAGAATTCCACAGGTTCACCACTCTCTGGGTAATGAAATTCCTCCTCATTTCTGTCCTAAATGGCTTACCCCTTATCCTTAGACTGTGACCCCTGGTTCTGGACTCCCTGACCATCGGGAACATCCTTCCTGCATCTAGTTTTTCCAGTCCTGTCAGAATTTTATAAGTTTCAATGAGATCCCCCTCTCATTCTTCTAAACTCCAGCGAGTATAAGCCCAATCGACCCAATCTCTCTTCATATGTCATTCCTGCCATCCCAGGTATCAGCCTTGTGAATCTTCGCTGAACTCCTTCCATGGCAAGAACATCCTTCCTCAGATAAGGCGACCAAAACTGCACACAGTACTCAAGGTGTGGTCTCACCAAGGCCCTGTACAACTGCAGCAAGACATCCTTGTTCCTGTATTCAAACCCCCTCGCTATGAAGGCCAACCAACATACCATTTGCCTTCTTAACCGCCTGCTGCACCTGCATGCTTACCTTCAGCGACTGGTGCACAAGGACACCCAGGTCTCGTTGCACTTCCCCTTCTCCCAATCTATTGCCATTCAGAGAATCTGCCTTTCTGTTTTTGACACCAAAGTGGATAACCTCGCATTTATCCAAGTTATATTGCATCTGCCACGCTTCTGCCCAATCACCCAACCTGTCCAAATCATCCTGGAGTTTCTCGGCATCCTCCTCGCAGCACACACGCCCACCCAGTTTTGTGTCGTCTGCAAACTTGGAGATATTACATCTAGTTCCCTTGTCTAGATCATTAATATATATTGTGAATAGCTGGGGTCCAAGGACCGATCCCTGCGGTACCCCACTAGTCACTGCCTGCCACTCGGAAAAAGACCCATTTATTCCAACTCTTTGCTTTCTGTCGACCAACCAGTTCACTATCCAAGTCATACCTTGCCCCCAATCCCATGTGCCTTAACTTTACACACTAATCTCTTATGCGGGACCTTATCAAAAGCCTTGTGGAAGTCCAAATACACCACATCTACTGGTTCTCCCTTATCTATTTGAAGCGGAGAATTAAAGTGACATGCAACCGGAAGTTCAGGGTCCACCTTGTGGACTGAACGGAGGTGTTCTGCAAAACAGTCACCTAATCTGCGTTTGGTCTTGGCAATGTAGAGGAGACCACATCGTGAGCAGCAAATACAGTATACTAAATTGAAAGGAGTACAAGTAAATCGCTGTTTCATCTGGAGGGATTGTTTGGGGCCCTGGATAGTGGGAATGGAGGAGGTAAAATGGCAGGTGTAGCATCTCCTGCGTTTGCACGGGAAGGGGTTGGGGGTGATTGAGGAGTGGACTGGGGTGTTGCGGAGGGTATGGTCCCTTCGGAATGCTGAAAGGGGAGGGGAAGATGTGTTTGGTGGTGGAGGATGAGCCATTGCATGTGGAGGCTGATGGGGTGGAAGGTGAGGACAAGGAGAGCCCTGTCGTAGTTCTGGGAGGGAGGGGAAGGGGTGAGAGCAGAAGTGCGGGAAATGTAACGGACACAGTCGCGGGCCATGTCAACCATGGTGGAGGGGAAATCTCGGTTGAGGAAAAGGAAGACATCAGAAGCACTGGAAAAAGTTAGAGATATAACCAGTTTTAAGCAAATGAGGAGGCAATACGGGTGCAATATGATTTGACAAGGTCCCTGTATGGGAATGTCCACACACAACTTGGACATTAAACTGCTGTCTGTTGGTTGGCCGTTGGAAGTCTCTTGCGTAGAGAATCTTATTCCCCTGAGGTCAGTATAGATTACACTCTGGTTTGTGGGGCGGAGGGGTAAGAATGATAAATGATTACTGGTTTTGTGTGTTGTGAATTTAGTAGCCTTTCCAAATTGTAATACTTCCAAAGAAAGGGAAACACCACTACTGTAATTCTGTCATACATCTTGCTGTTAATAAAAGTACTGGAATATTTTATTAAGTCTATATAGCTGTAAGTGAACAGAGTTCAGTTCACTAATTTGCCTCTGAGTCAGAAGGTTGTGGGTTCCAGTCCCACTCCAGAAACCTGAGCACATAAATCTAGGTTGACACGCCAGTGCTGCAGTGTCGGATGTGCCATCTTTCAGATGAGACATTAAACCGAGGCCCAGTCTGCCCCTCAGGTGGACGTAAAAGATCCCAAGGCACCATTCATTCGAAGAGTTGGGAAGTTCTCCCTGGTGTCCTAGCCAATATTTATCCCCCAAAAAACATCACTAAAACAAATTGTGGTCATTATCACATTGCTGTTTGTGGGACCTTGTGTGCAAATTGCTGACTACACTTCAAAAGTACTTCATTGGCTGTAAAGAGCTTTGGGACATCCTGAGCTCTTGAAAAGCGCGATATAATATCCAAGTTCTTTTTTTAATTCTGGATTTTTTTTCAGGGATACGTTGTACGCATCAGTGGTGGCAATGACAAA
Source organism: Squalus acanthias (assembly GCA_030390025.1). Classification (NCBI taxonomy): domain Eukaryota; kingdom Metazoa; phylum Chordata; class Chondrichthyes; order Squaliformes; family Squalidae; genus Squalus; species Squalus acanthias. Next base: position 222,332,065 of record CM059425.1, read on the forward strand.
CAGGGCTTCCCCATGAAACAAGGTATCTTGACTAATGGCCGTGTCCGCCTGCTGCTCAGCAAGGGGCATTCCTGCTATCGCCCGAGGAGGACTGGTGAGCGCAAACGAAAATCTGTCCGTGGGTGCATCGTTGATGCCAACCTCAGTGTCCTGAATTTAGTTATTATTAAGAAAGGTGAGTGAAAGTCAAGTCAGTTTATACTGTAGATTGAAGAGATTATTTTTGCAATTGTGAATGTTGAATTTGCGGCCTGCACTGTAGTAATCTTGAGCATCCCTGATTATAATCGCAACCATTGGTGGCCGTGCCTTCAACTGCCTAGGCCCTAAGCTCTGGAATTCCCTTCCTAAACCTGTCTGCCTCTCTACCACTCTTTCCTCCTTTAAGACACTCCTTAAAACCTAGCTCTTTGACCAAGCTTTTGGTCATCTGTCCTACATTCACCTCAAATTTTGTTTCAGAACTGTGAAGCGCCTTGAGACATTAAAAGCGCTATATAAATACAAGGTGGTGTTGTAGTGTACTGAAGATTTACCAAATCTATTTCCTTACAATTAAATGATTTAACACTGGGCAATATTTGCACTGTGCAAAGTCAGTCAATTCTGTCTGTGTTCAATCAGCTAAGCTCCTCAACGGATAAAGGCACTGCTATATAAGCTATACAGACCAGACAGTCCCAGCTTTGATTCCTGACTTATTGGGTTAGCTGATCTCAGTTTTTTGAATTGGGGGGGGGCCTTACAGCGGGTACTGAGACCAAAAGCCTAGGGAGAGGAAAAGTCAGTCACAAATGTTACTTTTTACCCTGCTATGTACAGTTGTGTTTTTAAGAGAAATATGTTGTAAAATACACATGTGTAAAGTGCCATTTTTTTGGTTTTGGTGAGGAAACCCCTTTTAAGCTTTGATCTTGCTTATTGTTAGTTGGTTCAATGTCTTTTCTAATGTTTTCTGTTTGACAAACTGGCAGTGATGGGATTGTTGATCCTATTTAAAGGTGCCATATGAGCTGCTGCCACCAAATATGGATTTTATCTTAAAAATGACAACCATCTGCTGCATGGCAGTTTTCGAAATGCTGATTTGTTAAACTCCTTTCTCAGCCTCTGACACTTTGTAGCAACTGAAACCATAATGAATATACTGTTGCAAATTGCTATCTGGTTCCTGCTCTCTGACTAACTAACCTAATGAACTGGTTCATAAAGGTATGAAAACAGGAAAGTGACTTTGGTATAGTGTTGCAATTGGGCAATAATCCTTGAGCCTTTCTGGTTCTTGCAGACATTGTCTCTCGGCAAACACTTGGGTTCTGTGTAACTTGCGCAGCTATCCTGCTGCCCGATTGCTTGTAGGTGATGTGTCCTAAATCCTGTAAAACCTTTGTGTGATGTAGGCATTTTGCTGGTGTGAGAAATTCGATGCATTTTTATACCACTTTTACCTCTCTCGAAAGTACTAACTTGGATGTGGTTTCACAGGTGCCCCAGTGTGGTTGCAATTTTTGCAAACTCCCCCCCCTTTGACTCTTCCCGATGTTACTGCTGCTATCTTTCCGAAAGAGAAATTGGCATTTTGGTTCACTGTTCTCCTCCAACTCTTTAGTAAAGATCTTAGTGAAGAACCACTCTGCGTTGCTCAAATGCAGTCAAGTTTTATGCTCATCTCGTCTATCGAATCTGCTGCTCTGGTCACTAAGACATATGATTTGGATTGCATCTTCAAGCTGTGAGACACCAAATTTGCCTCTTCTCTGCAGCCTCTTTATATTCTCTCAATCCCAGTTCTGCTTTCGTACTAATTGGATATTTTTCTCATGATCTCTCCTATCCCTGTCAGCGTTCCTGCTACAGTCCCCACTGCTTATAGCAGGCCTGTTCGTGCAAACGTGATTTGCCCACTATGTGATGGCCAGTATAAAGCGATAGCATTAATAAAATTAAAAGTAATTTCAGTTGCAGCGCCATACTTTTTATTTGGAAACTTCCCAGTGGCACAGTCGGTTTTGTATACTAATACGTCGGGCTATGGAGTGGATATATTTGGCAAAGGACTGTACCCCAGAACACGCACACTGTCTTGCTCCACATACAAGTAAATTAAATGGTGTACTTCCAGAGAGAGGACAGTTAAAATTCAGGCTGCCGCATGTGCTAAAGATACCTGTAGCTGAAACATCAATCAAAACAAGAGAGAAATGAAATCAAAAATGGCCCAGTACGAACTAGTTAGTAAGCGCAGCTGTTTCTGCCCAAAATAAATGGAGCACTTAAGACGCTATAACCAGCAACTTCAAAATTGACGTTGATGCAAATAGATAATGATTATTGAATTTTGGATGAAATAAGCGACTACCTGTTTTATACGTGGATGTTTTAAGTGCTGGGGACTGTACTACCATTTTCCCTTGGGTCAGTACTTTCCAAAGCTATGGCTACCTCTTTCATTTTCCATCACTTTCAAAGTTGCGGTCTAATTCATGATTGGCTGTAAGGTTTTTGGCATGGCTGCTTCTCTAATGCCATTGTTGTCTATGTTTCACACCTGTGGAACTCCGCTGTTCAATGCTCTGGTAAATTATTTGCTGATCTCTGGTCATTTGCATTTCTAAAGAAGTAATAATCATACATTCTTTCACCAGAGCTGCTATGATGGCTCGTTCGCTGGTCTGTTTTAATGTTTGCCATTGGTACTCAGAATCTCTCATTTCTCACAATGCAGTGGCTGAAATACTTCATCTTTATGCCCTTAAAGAGTAATGCAAGTCGTGTTTCTTTCAATTTATCGAAGCCACTCTTTGTCCCAACCCAACAGTTATCGCCACTTAGCTGTAAGTCTGTCCAACTTCTATCCCCAATCTCAGATGGAACTCCAAAAAGCTATTTCCATGGGGCCTATTTTTCTCTTGTCCTTTTTTTTCCCCTCTCACCCTTTCCTTTTGTCTAAAGCCCGTGTCTGTTCCAAGGCTTGAATACTGCTCTCTTACCTGAGATCTCAGGCTTTTGGATAGGATACCAGAAAAAGCTTCTGTCTTTTGATATTATGGTCTGTGATCCTGAATTTACAGTTACAAATACACATCCATCCTATACACTTGTATTCAAATAGTGACTCACTGCTCTAATTTTTCCCATGATATTTCTTTCTACAGGCTTAAGACTTTTGAAATGCAAGCTCGCTGCTACCTTGTTTATTCCTGTTTGAACCTTGGATGTATGGGCTTTGGCTCTTCATCCAGTCTAAATTAAAAACTAGTGGAGACAGTATATCCACGGCTAATCTGACTTCATCTCATATTTACACAAGCACGTTAGAATGATGGTGGTGCTCCATTTATATTAGGAGTGTTCAACTTGTATTTGAATCGGACAATGTGAAGGCAAACTCTGGTTTATGTTGGTGCTGAGGTATCAGAAGCATGTACTGTCCCATTGTTGGCCAGATGGCTAGCCGTATCGAAGCCAATCTAACATCGGTTTGTGATATAACCAGCCAATCTCATGTCATGGGAGTTTTTTGAGAAGGGTGTGGTCTTTGTTTTATTTTCCCCTGAGATACATAATCCTGAGCAATGCAGTTGGTGTTATAACCTACGCCATAAAAAATATTTTCTCATTGCACTGGCTTGTACTGCAAAAATGTTAAATGCTACACTCCCTGTTGTTGCCAGTTGGAATAGATGGCTTTCGTGGTTCCTTGATGGCTCAGTTGAGTAAATCGTCTATACGGCTCCTAGGTTCAGGCTCAGGATTGTGCCAGGTTAGCTGATCTCAGTCAGGATGATTAGGGGAATTTGGCCAGGACTCCTCTACTGTCCAGTAAACTATGCTGCAAGTATGGTTATACGGACATCTGGTGACGGCAAGATCAGCTTTGAATGTGATGCTTGCCTAGTCCAGTAGTTTAATGTGCAATGTTTAGACTCGCATGAAGAACTGTTGATTGAAAAGGGTGTTGGAGGACGTGTGGAAGGTGTTTTCATGAGAGCTGGGGAAATTGGCAAGAAAAGGATTAAAAAATAGATGTGTGTAATATACAGGAAACTCTCATTTAAACGGCACCTAATTAACCGGAATTCTCTAATAACCGGCAAAATTCAGGAGTAGGTTTTGAGGCTTCCATATACTGTATATTTGTGGCTGTGTAACCAGGGTTCTCGTACCTTTTGCCGTGTAACTATGGCTCCTGTACCTGTGGCCGTGCAACTGGCTCCCCTGTGGCTGTGTGATAGGGGCTCCAGCACTTCTGGCTGTGTGATCGGGGCTCTCGTACCTTGGGCCATTGTCACTCCATGTCCCTTCTTCGTTATCCGGAATTTTTAATCAACCGGCGCCATCCCGGTCCCGTAGGTGCCGGATACGAAAGAGTTTCCAGTAGAATGCCTATATCATTGATGAGACGGCATTACAGGTTTATATAGGAATGTGATTGACAGTACAACTTCCTAAAAGGTTTTATTTCTGACTAGGTGAGAAGGACATCCCTGGTCTGACAGACAGTACTGTGCCCCGTCGTCTTGGACCCAAGAGGGCTAGCAAAATCCGCAAACTGTTCAACCTGTCCAAGGAGGATGATGTACGCCAGTACGTTGTCAGGAGACCTCTGAGCAAGGAAGGTGGGTATATCGGTGTTTCGTACGTTTTTCCGCATACTCTGGAGCAGTCGTTAAACTCCTCTCCCCTGTCTCCTCCGCCCTCGTCTCCGACATGTGCAAGGAGCTCATGGATGACTTTGTCACACAAATTGAGACCATCCGTTCCGCTGCCTCTGCCGCTTCCCTCCCTCCCTCCTTTCCCCTAGCCTACCAGGCTAAACTTCTCCATAGGATTCCCCCTGCCTTTGTCTGAACTTGCAACTTTCTCTACTTTTTCCTGTTATCTCCCCTCGTGTCCTCTCTGAGCTCATCTTGTCCATGAGACCCACCTCCTGCTCTCTCTTGAACTGGATTGTTGTATTACACCTCTACCTATCATCTATCTCTTCCCATCAAACTGCTGACCACCCAACTTCCCTTCCTGGCCCCCATGTTTGCTGATACTGTTAACAGTTCCCTCTCCTCGGTTACTATCCTCCTCCCCTTCAAATCTGCTGTCATCACTCCCTCCTCGAAAAACCCACTCTTGACCCCTCTGTCTTGGGGAAACTACCACCCCCAAATCCGTGCCCACCATTCCGCAACTCCATGTTTGAATCCCTTCAGCCCCTGCCACAGTACTGAAAGTCACAAATGACATCCTATGTGACTGGCCGTGGTAAACTATCCCTTCTCGACCTGTCTGCAGCCTTTGACAAGTTTGACCACATTATCCTCCGCCAACGCCTCTCCTCTGTCGTCCAGCTGCGTGGGACTGCACTCTCCTGGTTCCTTTCTGATCTATCCAGTAAAAGCCAGAGAATCACCTGCAATGGCTTCTCTTCTGGCTCCCGCACATTTGCCTCTGGAGTCCTCCAAGGATCGATCCTCTCCTATTTCTCATCTACGTGCTGCCCCTCGGCGACATCATTGGTAAACACGACGTCAGGTTCCACATGTACACTGCCGACACCCAGCTCTACCTCACTCAGCCCCTCTACTGTCTCTGACTTGTCGCACTGCTTGTCCGACATCCAGTACTGTGCAGAAATTTCCTCCAACTAAATATTGACTTCGGTCTCCGCCACAAACTCGATCCCTTTCCCTGCTAACTGTTTGAGGCTAGACTAGTCCGTTCGCAACCTTGGTGTCGTACTTGACGCGGAAATGAGATTCCGACTACACATCCGCTCCATTACCAAGACCACCTACTTCCACCTCTAACATCGCCTGACTCCACCTCTGCATCAGCTCATCTGCTCAAACCCGCAGCTATGTCTTTGTTACCTCTAGACTTGACTATTCCAATGCTCTCCTGGCTGGGCTCCCATGATCTATCCCACATAAACTTGAGCTCATCCAAAACTCTGCTGCCTATATCCTAATTCACACCAAGTCCTGTTCACCCATCACCCTGTGCTCGCTGAACTACATTGGCAATGTCTCAATTTTAAAATTCTCGTCTTTTCTCCATGGCCTCTTTCCCATCCTATCTCCAGCCCTACAAGCCTTCAAGATCTCTGCTCCTCCCATTCTGGCCTCTTGCGCATCTCCGATTTTCAGCGCTCCACCATTGGCGGCCGTGCTTTAGCTGCCTAGGCCCTAAGCTCTGGAATTCCCTCCCTAAACCTCTCTACCTCGCCTGCTTTAATGCGCTACTTAAAATCTGCCTCTTTGACCAAGTTTCGGTCACCTGTCCTAATATTTTTTATGTGGCTCGGTGTCAAATTATGTTTGATAACGCTCCTGTAAAGCGCCTTGGGATGTTTTACTCCGTTAAAGCTGCTATATATGCAAGTTGTTGTTGCTGGTATATCCCAAACAAGGCTCACAAAAATAGTGGTGATTCATTAAAATATTGCTGTGCTATTTTGGAATCTTGTTTTCATTAGCCATGCACCAATTGCAGTTCAGATCAGAAACTTGGTGCTGTGGATGGAGTTGAACGAAAGAATGTTCAAAGTACATGTCTTTTCGAGACAAGAGGAACAGACTAACTACAGCTCAGCGGGGTTCCTGTTTTGTGAATGTTTAAGAACATGTCTTTCTGTTAGCATTCTATTTTTGTTATTTATTTTGCACTTTGACTTTAATTCCCAGGTAAGAAGGCTAGAACCAAGGCTCCCAAGATTCAGCGTCTAGTAACTCCCCGAGTTCTGCAGCACAAACGTAGGCGCATTGCCCTGAAGAAACATCGTACCCTAAAGAACAAGGAAGCTGCAGCAGAGTACGCCAAGCTTCTGGCCAAGAGAATGAAGGTTAGTTTGTTCTGTGCTTTGAGGAATTTCTTGGTGATACAACTCCACAGGTCTGTGTGGTTAGCTTGCACCTTTTGGTTACTCTAAAATTGTGTGAGCCCCCCCCAATGTAATGTTGACATTTGGTCCTAAAAGAGTTGCACTTGGACTGGGATTCTCCTTCACGACACTTAAATTGAGCAAGATCTGTTGCAGAAAGTCCCGTTCACTCATCACCCTGTCCTTGTTGGCCTACATTGGCTGTGTGTTTAAATACCTCGCCCCCTCCCTGTCTTAAACTTTCTCCAGCACCCCACCCTCAAACTCTTGTTCTTATAACCTCTGAAATTCCCTCAAACTTAGACCGTCCTTAAAAGTTATCTCTTTAATCAAGCTTTTGGTCATTCCGCCTAATATGTAATTTTTCGACTGTGTCTATATTTTCCCTTCAGCCTCTGTGAAACACCTTGGGACATTTTTTTCATACATTATAGACAGTACATAAGTGTTGTAATTAAGCATTTGTTCAAAGAGGAGTTGCCTCGATAAACAGCAATAATATATTGAATAGGATGCATTAGTGCTGTTGTCAGAAATCTGACCTATTTGAATTTGTTTGCAGGAGGCTAAGGAAAAACGCCAGGAGCAGATCGCAAAGAGGCGTCGTCTTTCTTCACTGAGGGCTTCCACGTCTAAATCTGAATCTAGCCAAAAATAAAAATGTTGGTGGAATAGACAAATAAACTTTTGTTCAAACCTCCTGCTTTGTTTCATTTGTATATTGAGAACAAAGGTTTGAGCTTGGTGGGTCTTCCACAATTTAACGGCGTGATCGTTCATTTATTGACATGAATTGAGAGATTAAATATTAATTTTCAGCATTTTAGGAGCAAATGGGCAGTTATTTTACACTTCAATTTGGAGAAATGCCTTTTTATCTCCAAGGGTTAATGTTGCATTTAATTTAATGGGTGCTTTTACCTAAAGAAAATTCAGGTAGAAACCATGGGTTGAGAAAGCATTTATTATACAGTCAAAAAATTTACTTTATTTAAACAACATTTTAGAATTGCTTTAACAACAATAAAACACCTGAAGTCCCAAAACGCGTAACTTTCGGAAATCAAATGTCTCTTAGACTAACCCCATTACGAAAGTTATGTACTCATGGGCCTAGAAACTTGAGTGCTGGAAACCTGCCGGTGGCACCGCGGGGCCACAGTTACCGGCTGCCAAAATTAATAGCACTGGCAGCAGCAGTATATTGGTGGGGCTCGTTAATTAACATTAACACAGCGCTAAACTCCCTGCAAGGCCAGTTTTCGGGTGGTAGTTGCAGCAGGAGGCCCAATGTAGAGTGGCCATAGTGTCATTGCAGTGAGAACAGCCTTCTCTTAAAGCAAGGCTGTAATTTTAGAAAGCAGTGTGGTCCCTTAAACGGGAACTGCTTTCTATAATGAAAAAAATAAAAAGCATTTAAAAATAGGCAGTTTTTAGCTGTTGGAGCTCAACTGCCTGCTTGGGGGGGGGAAAATAACATTAAAAAGAATTCCCAAATGGCAGTCTTCAGCTAGTGCTTCAGCAGTGACTCAGATGGCTCAGCAAGCCAGGGAAGAGCAACCAGGGTCTCGCACGCAGCACTCCAGCTTTGTGTAGGGGATCACGACCTGGCTCCAGTGTCCCAAGAAGCTTCATGACCTCAGATCAGTGGTCACGGTCAGTGAATGCATCTTCAAAAGCCATCTCCTACCAACTGCACCACTAGCCTCACACAGTTCTCATTGCACGACGTGCCCCCACACCCCTACCAACGGCTGGGCTGAAAGGATACAGGATGCTGGTATCCTCGTACGTTATTCTCATTCTTGCTTTCCCAACCTCCCCTCACCACAACTCCACCCTTGTGCCTTCAGACACCATGCAGCCAGTTACTGACCAAGAAGAGGGAGAGGAGAGTGAAGAAGAAATGTCGTCACTCGATTTCACAATCCCAGCCACCAGCTCCTGAAGGCCATCTGCAATGTCTCCCACTGAAAGTCAGCAGCTTTCCACCAACCATGCTGCAGCCACTAGGGTAGCACTGCGTGACATCAGTAGGATAGGCAAAGGTACACAAGACAGTCACTAAGAATGCATAAGGGTGATGAGTTGATATCTTGATGTCATATTGGGTGGATAGATGTATAAAGTTGGATTGGAAAGTTTGCTTTGTGGTGACTTTTATTTCAGCATTGTGGCCGAGAGGATGCTGTGATGGTCAGTAACAAAGGGAAGGTAAGGTGTGGGACAAATGTTGAAAGGGGAATTGTGGTTGTGGTCACTGGTACTGTAAGTGGATGCTTGCATCCTGGATATACCGGCCAGAAAGGGGCTGTCTGGGTTGCATCCTTCCTTCTGCTCCCTCCTCTTCTGCGTCTTCCTCTTCCCTCTGCAACTGGATGCTGGAAATCTGAAATAAAAGCAGAAAATGCTGGAAATACTTAGCAGGTCAGGCAGCAAAAATTCGTGTTTCTCTCCCCACAGATGATGCCTGATCATCTGAGTATTTCCAACATTTTCTGTCTTCTGAGATGCCTTCCTTTACCATCCGAGGCCTTGCAAGCATTGAGTAGGACTCCCTGCACACTTTAAAAACTTTTAACATCTATTGCATCAAGCCACTACTTCAATTAAATATAAAAAGTCTAGTCCAAAAGCTTAAATGCAAACTAACCTGAAAGATATGTGTCCCTTTAAGTGCTGACAGGGTCTCGGTCTGCTGCACGCTCGCTTTTCAGAACAAGCTTAGGACCCAGCGCAAAGGTCCAAGTTCACAGAGCATAGCGTTAAGTCGGCGTGCACATCATGCTCACCAGATTTGCATTTCCAGGGCCTATAGCCCTCACCAAAATGGCGGCCGCTGAGTCCTGCGCCAGAGGCGGGTGTTAGAATGGAGGCCGCCATTGTTTTCCAAAAATCTGCCACTAACCGGTGGCGGTAAGTCGTTGAAGGTAAGCATGCAGGTGCAGCAGGCGGTTAAGAAGGCAAATGGTATGTTGGCCTTCATAGTGAGAGGCTTCGAGTACAGGAGCAAGGATGTCTTGCTGCAGTTGTACAAGGCCTTGGTGAGACCACACCTTGAGTATTGTGTGCAGTTTTGGTCGCCTTATCTGAGGAAGGATGTTCTTGCCATGGAGAGAGTGCAGCGAAGATTCACCAGACTGATACCTGGGATGGCAGGAATGACGTATGAAGAGAGATTGGGACAATTGGGCTTGTATTCGCTAGAGTTTAGAAGAATGAGAGGGGATCTCATTGAAACTTATAAAATTCTAACAGGACTAGACAGACTAGATGCAGGAAGGATGTTTCTAATGGCGAGGGAGTCCAGAACCAGGGGTCACAGTCTAAGGATAAGGGGTAAGCCATTTAGGACTGAGATGAGGAATTTCTTCACCCAGAGATTGGTGAACCTGTGGAATTCTCTACCACAGAAGGCAGTTGAGGCCAATTCATTAAATATATTCAAGAAGGAGATAGATATATTTCTTAAGGCTAAAGGGATCAAGGGATATGGGGAGAAAGCAGGGACAGGGTACTGAATTTGGATGATCAACCATGATCTCATTAAATGGCGGAGCAGGCTCGACGGGCCGAATGGCCTACTCCTGCTCCTATCTTCTATGTTTCTATGGTAAGTAGCCCAATTTCTAGGCCGTGGTATTTTGACAAATACTGCTGTAGTGTAGCGTGGCTTTCTCTTGTAGCCAAGTCATCTGCTTTACAGACAATCTAAGCCTGCATTGAGGCACGAAGCTGTGAGGTAATGAGCAGTCATGAAGATTCCAGGTGAGGTTGGAGCAGTCGTGGTGAAGCTGAGTCTCTCACTAAGTCTAACTTCTGCTTAGCTTTAATAGTCTTTGGCTGCGAAATTCTGCTCCTTTGTGCCTCCGGGGGGGGGGGGTGCTAACGGGGTGCAAAGGGCTTACTGCCTGGGTGGGGGCCGGTAGCGCCCCGGGCTGCTATGCCGCTGCCGATGGCGTCATTGCCGTGCACCACGACCCCTTAGTGCCCTGCCGCGGCAGAAATTTGGCTGCACCCCGCGAGGCTACCGTGGGCAGTGTCAGCGCCAGCCTCGCGGGTCGCGAGCCGGGCCGACCTCCGCTCGCGGGACACTAATTAAAGGGAGGTGTGGCCGCGACCCGCGCCGTCATAGGTCGGCCCTCCGTGGTGGCCCTTGACATAGTCCGTGGCCGCCATTGTGCAGCCCGGCCCCGCATCTCAGGGCCGTGCTGCAGCCACGGCACCACACCGCCCTGGTGGGCTAGTGTGGGCCATCGGAGGCCCTGCAGAGCTCGCAGCGTCCCTCCCCTTTAACGGAGGGGGAGGGGCGCTGAAATTGGTCAGCACTGCGCGGAACGGCCACACACGGCGCAACCGCGCTTAGCGCCCCCACAGGAAGTGGAGCACCCGAGATAGCACTCCGCTGCCTTGCTGGGGCAGTAAGCCGAATATAACAGCCGGGCGGTACTTCCGCGCCAGGCACTAAATCTCTGGTGATAATTTGGTTACTGCCCCCAAACGGGGCGTAACCGAATTTTGCCCCCTTTAACTATGAACCACACCTCCCGGGGCAGTGGCTTGTCAACAATAGGTTCCTCCAAATACAACCCACGATTGATTAACATTTCACTTGTTTTCTATGTGTCTTTCATGTAATCAGGTTAAGTAGCCGAGTGTTCAAAATATTTCCACCCGACCCAGAGGCGGTTCTTGTTGTTATAGTGATCTGTTACGTGTAAATTAACAATTTTTTTAACAGTCCTTTTCCTTCAGCATGCTGGAGCCGATTTAATATCAAGCTTTCATTTATCAGATGTATCTTTACTACATATCCTCATCTTCCTACATCTAGCTGATTATTCCTAATATTGCATTGAGTAGAGCAATCCTTCATAATATCTTTAAATTTATGTTCTCTGGTTTAATTTGAAGTAGTTTTTATATATGGTCCTTTGGGTCTGGAATCCAGATATGTTTTTTGAGCAAGACCAGCAATTTATTATAATCAACGCATTCACTGGAGTTGGTACCGCCAAACTCAGGTTTTGTAGGGGTCGCTCGTCTGAGATGCGTTGTAGGTAGTGAGATTGATTTAACGTATTGCCTTATTTCAATACTGAGCAACACTGCAACTAAATATAAGACGTTAATAAACTTGCAGAATGGATGTGTAAATGGCAAATTAATTTCAATAGAGGTAAGTGTGAGGTGGTGCAGTTTGGTAGGAAGAATAAGGAGGCCACATACTCCTTGGAAAATAAGACTCTAAATGAGGTATACAATCTTACAGCACAGAGCGGCGAGGCGGACCTGCGAGGGAACAGAGGCGGCGAGCGGCGGTACTTAAGGTGAGCCCCGAGGCGGCAGCGAGGCCTAGAGCGGCGAGGCGGCTTACAAATCTAGGTTCCGGGAGAGGGAAGCAAAAAATATTCGTAGTGTGACGTCACCAAAAAGCAGGTAAGTGATTGGTTGGTGAGTGTTTTCTTTCTCAATTTTTCTAAACTTAAATTTTGTGGCTTCTACGTTCTCTTTGTGTAGCGGGGACTACTGTTAAGTAAGGGCCCTTGAGTATATCACTTAATTCCAGTGTAATTGGTGGGATCCATTTAATTTTAATTTAATTTTAATTAATTAATTAAAGGGTAAGTCATGGCAGGACAGCTCGGTGCTGTGACATGCTCTTCCTGCGCTATGTGGGAAATCAGGGACACTTCCTGTGTCCCTGAAAACCATGTGTGTGGGAAATGTATCCAGCAGCAGCTACTGACAGACCGCATTGCAGCGCTGGAGCTGCGGATGGATGCATACTGGAGCATTCGCGATGCTGAGAACATCGTGGATATCACGTTTAGGGAGTTGGTCACACCGCAGGTAAAGGGTGTACAGGCAGGAAGGGAATGGGTGACCACCAGGCAGAGTAATAGGCGCAGGCAGGTAGTGCAGGGGTCCCCTGTGGCCATCCCCCTCTCAAACAGATATACCGCTTTGGATATTGTTGAGGGAGATGGCTTATCAGGGGAAGACAGCAGCAGCCAACTTCCTAGCACCATAGGTGGTTCTGCTGCACAGGATGGGAGGAAAAAGAGTGGGAGAGCTATCGTGATAGGGGATTCTATTGTAAGGGGAATAGATAGGCGTTTCTGCGGCAGCAAACGAGACTCCAGGATGGTATGTTGCCTCCCTGGTGCAAGGGTCAAGGATGTCTCAGAGCGGCTACAGAGCATTTTGGAAGGGGAGGGTGAACAGCCAGTTGTCGTGGTACATATAGGTACCAACGATATAGGTAAAAAATGGGATGAGGTCCTAAAAGCAGAATATAGGGAGTTAGGAGGTAAATTAAAAAATAGGACCTCAAAGGTGGTAATCTCAGGATTGCTACTAGTGCCACGTGCTAGTCAGAGTAGAAATAGAAGGATATTTCAAATGAATACGTGGCTAGAGGAATGGTGCAAGGGAGAGGGATTCAAATTCCTGGGGCATTGGAACCGGTTCTGGGGGAGGTGGGACCAGTACAAACAGGATGGTCTGCACCTGGGCAGGGCCGGGACCGATGTCCTAGGGGGAGTGTTTGCTAGTGCTCTGGGGGAGGGTTTAAACTAAAATGGCAGGGGGTTGGGAACCTGAGCAGGGAGACAGAGGAAAGGGAAACAAGGATAAAAGCAAAAGATAGGAAGGAGAAAAACAAAAGTTGCAGTCAGAGAAAACAACGGTTTAAATCAAACATGGCCACAGTAAATACTAATTCTAATAGGTCTAAGAGCGTTAAAAAAACAAGCCTGAAGGCTTTGTGTCTTAATGCAAGGAGCATTCGGAACAAGGTGGATGAATTAGCTGCGCAAATAGAGGTAAACGAATATGATTTGATTGGGATTACCGAAACATGGCTCCAGGGTGGCCAAGGCTGGGAACTTAATATCCAGGGGTACTCAATATTCAGGAAAGATAGGCAAAAAGGAAAGGGAGGTGGGGTAGCATTGCTGGTTAAAGAGGGGATTAACACAATTGAAAGGAAGGATATTAGCTCTGATGATGTGGAATCTGTATGGGTTGAACTGAGAAATAACAAGGGGCAGAAAACGTTAGTGGGAGTGATATATAGACCTCCAAACAGTAATGCGGAGGTTGGGGATGGCATTAAAAGGGAAATTAGAGAAGCGTGCAATAAGGGCACAGCAGTCATCATGGGTGACTTTAATCTACATATAGATTGGGCTAACCAAATTAGTAACAATACTATGGAGGAGGAATTCCTGGAGTGTTTACGGGATGGTTTCCTGGACCAATATGTCGAGGAACCAACTAGAGATCAGGCCATCTTAGACTGGGTATTATGCAATGAGAAAGGATTAATTAGCAATCTTGTTGTGCGAGGCCCCTTGGGTCAGAGCGATCATAATATGATAGAATTCTTCATTAGGATGGAGAGTGAAGTAGTTGACTCAGAGACTAGGGTCCTGAATTTAAATAAAGGAAACTACGATGGTATGAGGTGCGAGTTGGGTAGGATTGATTGGGGAATGTCACTCAAAGGGTTGACGGTGGAGAGGCAATGGCAAACATTCAAAGACCGCATGGACAAACTACAGAATTTGTTCATCCCAGTTTGGCATAAGAATAAAACAAAAAGGGTGACTCAACCATGGCTAACAAGGGAAATTAGGGATAGCATAAGATCCAAGGAGAGGGCATATAAATTGGCCAGAAAAAGCAGTAACCCTGTGGATTGGGAGCAGTTTAAGATTCAACAAAGGAGGACAAAGGGATTAATTAACAAGGGGAAAATAGAATACGAGAGTAAGCTTGCAGGGAACATAAAAACTGACTGTAAAAGCTTTTATAGATATGTGAAGAGAAAAAGATTAGTGGAATCAAGCATAGGTCCCTTGCAGTCAGAATCAGGGGAACTTATAATGGGGAACAAAGAAATGTCAGACCAATTAAATACATATTTTGGTTCTGTCTTCACAAAGAAGGACACAAATAACCTCCCAGAGATGTTGGGGAACATAGGGTCTGATGAAAGGGAGGAACTGAATGAAATCAGTATTTGTAGGGAAATGGTGTTAGGGAAATTGAAGGGATTGAAGGCCGATAAATCCCCAGGGCCTGATAATTTACATCCTAGGGTACTTAAGGAAGTGGCCCTAGAAATAGTAGATGCATTGCTGATCATCTTCCAACATTCGATGGAATCTGGAACAGTACCCATGGATTGGAGGGTAGCTAATGTTACCCCTCTATTCAAAAAGGGTGGTAGAGAGAAAACGGGGAATTACAGACCGGTAAGCCTGACATCGGTAGTGGGGAAAATGCTAGAGTCCATTATAAAAGATGTAATAGCTGAGCACTTGAAAAACAGTGACAGGATCGGACAAAGTCAACATGGATTTACAAAAGGTAAATCATGCTTGACTAATCTATTGGAATTTTTTGAGGATGTAACTGGTAAAATAGATAAGGGAGAACCAGTGGATGTGGTGTATTTGGACTTCCAAAAGGCTTTTGATAAGGTCCCGCATAAGAGATTAGCGTGTAAAGTTAAGGCACATGGGATTGGGGGCAAGGTATTGACTTGGATAGAGAACTGGTTGGCAAACAGAAAGCAAAGAGTTGCAATAAATGGGTCTTTTTCCGAGTGGCAGGCAGTGACTAGTGGGGTACCGCAGGGATCGGTCCTTGGACCCCAGCTATTCACAATATATATAAATGATCTAGACAAGGGAACTAGATGTAATATCTCCAAGTTTGCAGACGACACAAAACTGGGTGGGCGTGTGTGCTGCGAGGAGGATGCCGAGAAACTCCAGTATGATTTGGACAGGTTGGGTGATTGGGCAGAAGCGTGGCAGATGCAATATAACGTGGATAAATGTGAGGTTATCCACTTTGGTGTCAAAAACAGAAAGGCAGATTATTATCTGAATGGCAATAGATTGGGAGAAGGGGAAGTGCAACGAGACCTGGGTGTCCTTGTGCACCAGTCGCTGAAGGTAAGCATGCAGGTGCAGCAGGCGGTTAAGAAGGCAAATGGTATGTTGGCCTTCATAGCGAGGGGGTTTGAGTACAGGAACAAGGATGTCTTGCTGCAGTTGTACAGGGCCTTGGTGAGACCACACCTTGAGTACTGTGTGCAGTTTTGGTCGCCTTATCTGAGGAAGGATGTTCTTGCCATGGAAGGAGTTCAGCGAAGATTCACAAGGCTGATACCTGGGATGGCAGGAATGACGTATGAAGAAAGATTGGGTCGATTGGGCTTATACTCGCTGGAGTTTAGAAGAATGAGAGGGGATCTCATTGAAACTTATAAAATTCTGACAGGACAGGACAAACTAGATGCAGGAAGGATGTTCCCGATGGTCGGGGAGTCCAGAACCAGGGGTCACAGTCTAAGGATAAGGGGTAAGCCATTTAGGACAGAAATGAGGAGGAATTTCTTCACCCAGAGAGTGGTGAACCTGTGGAATTCTCTGCCACAGAAGGCAGTTGAGGCCAATTCATTAAATAGATTCAAGAAGGAGTTGGATATATTTCTTAAGGCTAAAGGGATCAAGGGATATGGGGAGAAAGCAGGGACAGGGTACTGAATTTGGATGATCAGCCATGATCGCATTGAATGGCGGAGCAGGCTAGAGGGGCCGAATGGCCTACTCCTGCTCCTATCTTCTATGATTCTATGATTCTTCTATGAATGCTTCATACAATGCATCAAAGATTACCTTCAAGAACAGTCTGTTTCTAGTCCAAGGAAAGAAGCATTTTTTTAGTTCTCAAAATGAGAATAAGAGATCAATTGGAAAATAGCAACCACAGCAATAGTTCGGTTCAAAGCTGACTGAACGGGCTGGCGATCTTTTCTCTAGAAAAAAGTAATCTAACAGATAACATTTTAGAATTCTAAAGATTTAGACTAAAGGAAGGCCTGGAGTTTCCGCTTAATTGCGCTGTTTTTTTCGGGGTAATTCCCCCGATAACGGTGTAGCCAACGCAAAACATCACAGAATTTTAAGCGCAAATTCCGTTCAACGCAGTTCGAGTTTCTACGATCTTTTGGGCTAGTTTTAAAAGCATCGTGGTAGAAGCAGGCCCCGCCACAAAAGTGGTCACACCTCCAGGGTGAATTCATCACCATTTGGAGTATATTTTTTAAAAGTAATTTTCAGTAATTTAAAATCGGGTTACTCACAGGTGGTGGATTGACTCTGTGATTTAAAATGCTTATTTTTGTGATAAATCCATCTTCAGCTGCATTCATCAAACATTACCAAGTTAACCACTCTTAAATATATCAAGGAATATTATTTAAAGCAGTTTTTTTTTAAAATTACGATTTAAAACGCTGCCCGATTGCACTGGTTCATGTCAGATTTTGTATTTGACGAGTTTGAGCGGAAACTCGGGGGGGGCACTTTTCAAAACGAGTGCAATTTTGAGTGCAATTTGCGCCAGAATTGCCAATTGCGCCCAAAGCGGAAACTCTACCCCAAAGTCTTTAAACTTCTGAAAGGATCTGGTAGGGTAGATGTTTCCACTTGTGGGGGAATCCAAAACTAGGGGTTATAAAATATAAGATAGTCACTAATAAATCCAGTAAGGTATTCAGGAGAAACTTCTTTGCCCAGAGAGTGGTTAGAATGTAGAACTTGCTGCCACATGGAGTGGTTGAGGGGAATAGCATAGATGCATTTAAGGGGAAGCTAGAAAGAAATTTAGGGGTCCGTGTACACAGTCAGTAAAATATAGCAGTCAAGTACACAAAATAATCAAAAAGGCTAATGGAATGTTGCCTTTATATCTAGAGGACTAGAATATAAAGGAGAGGAAGTTTTGCTACAGTTATACAAAGCCCTGGTCAGACCCCATCTGGAGCACTGTGTACAGTTCTGGGTACCGCACTTTAGAAAGAATATATTGGCCTTGGAAGGAGTGCAGTGCAGATTCACTAGAATGTTACCAAGGCTCCAAGGATTAAATTATAAGGAGAAATTACATAAACTAGGCTTGTACTCCCTGGAATATAGATTAAGCGTTGATTTGATTGAGGTTTTTAGGATTTTGATAGGGTATAGTGAGAAACTTTGCCTGGTGGGGGAGTCTAGGACAAGGGGACATAACCTTAAATCACTGCCAGACCATGCAGGAAAGAGATTAGGAAATACTTCTTCATGCAAAGGTTGGTAGAAGTGTGGAACTCTCTGTCACAAAAAGCATTAGATGCTAGCTCAATTAATAATTTTAAATCTGAGATTGATACATTTTTGCTAGCCAAGGATATTAAGGGATATGGAGCCAAGATGGGTAGATGAAGTTAGGATACAGATCAGCCATGATCTCATTAAATGGTGGAAGATGCTCAAGGGGCTGAATAGCTTACTCCTGGTCCTATGTTCCTACATAAGGGAGAAAGGAATAAAAGGATATGCTTATAGGGTTAGGTGAAGTAGAGTGGGAGGAGGCTCGTATGGAGCATAAACCAGCATAGAGAATCCTTGGTTGAAGAAACTTTGTCTACACTTCGTCCCACCCCACTTCCTGTAAGGACTCTATTCCATTCTCCAAGTTTCTCCGTCTCCGTTGCATCTGTTCTAACTATGCCACTTTCCATACCAGTGCTTCCAATATGTCTTCCTTTTTCCTCAACAGAGGATTCCCCTCCACCATGGTTGACAGGGCCCTCGACAGTGTCCATCCCATTTCCCACACTTCTCTCACCCCTTCCCCTTCCTCCCAGAACCACGATAGGGTTCCCCTTGTCCTCACCAGCTTCCACATTCAACTGATTATACTCCACCATTTCTGCCACCTCCAACACAATGCCACCACCAAACACATCTTCCCCTCCCCTTTCAGTATTCCGAAGGGACCATTCCTTCCGCGAAACCCTGGTCCACTCTTCAATCACCCCCAACATCCCCTCCCCTTCCCACGGCACCTTCCCGTGCAAGCGCAGGAGATGCAACACCTGCCCTTTTACCTCCTCCCTTCCCACCGTCCAGGGTCCCAAACACTCCTTCCAGGTGAAACAACGTTTTCCTTGTACTTCCTTCAATTTATTGTACTCTATTCACTGCTCATAATGCGGTCTCCTCCACATTGGGGAGACCAAACGCAGATTGGGTGGTCGCTTTGTGGAACACCTCCATTTAGTCCGCAAGTGTGACTCTGATCTTCCGGTCACCTGTCATTTTAATTCCCCGCCCCACTCCGACTTTGTCCTCAGCCTCCTACACTGTTCCAATGAAGCTCAATGTAAGCTAAAGGAACAGCACATCATCATTTGATTAGGCACTTTACAGCCTTCCGGACTCAACAGTGAGTTCAACAATTTCAGATCATAACCACTGCCCCCATTTTTTCAGACGGCAACTGTTGCTGATGATTCTGCTATTCCCATTTACACCTCCTCTGGACCCATCTTTTGTTTCTTTGCTTGTTCCATTCCCATCCCCTTTTGCCTTGCACCATCATCACTTTTATCATTTAATCTCGCCTGCCTTTCATTCTATCACAGACCTTCCCTTTTGTTCTTTCTTCCCCTCCCTCCTTTCCCAACCTCTGTACTTAGTTAAAACCTGTTCCATCTCAAACTTTTTCCAGTTCTGACGAAAGGTCATCGACCTGAAATGTTAACTTTGTTTCTCTCTCCACAGATGCTGCCTGACCTGATGAGTGTTTCCAGCATTTTCTGTTTTTATTTCAGATTTCCAACATCCACAGTATTTTTGCTTTTGTGTTAAAACCAAGGCTTTATACTGATCAAAATCATGAATGTACAAAGTGCAGCAGGGAGATGAAAAGGGAGAATGACTAATACAGAATGTGAAAAAGACTAGCAGATAATATAAAAGGAAATAGCAAGGGCTTTTATAAGCATATTAGAAGTAAATGAATAATCAGAGAGTAGGATCAGTCAAGAATGAAGGGGAAATCTGGTCAAAGAAGGAGGAGGAATATTAAGATATATTACTAAATATATTTTCAGTTTTTTTTGTGACGGCGGATGTGATAATGTAGACGTACCAGAAAATGTGGAAAAATTGTTCACCATAAATGTAGAAAACAAATTGGTTCTGAAAAAAAATAGTAGTACTCAAGGTGAGTAAGTCAACAGGTCTTTAAGGAATGCTCCCAAGATGGTTGTCAGAGAGGAGATAGCAGAGACGGGCCACAATTTCTAAATCCTCTTTAGATATGCAATGAATACAAAGAACCCTCAGTACATTGGTAGTTTTTGGATGTCGAAAATTCTCAAAAGTTCATGTTTTACATAGTTTGTATGTGACAGTTGCCATGTGGCAGTGGGAGCAAAGATGGTGCATACCTGTAGAGAATCTGGAAAGAAAAAGTTTCACTGACCAGACACAATGAAGCAAGTTCCCAGAAAATAATACGGCCCAAAATCCCTGATGCTAGAAGAATTGCCAATATAACACCTTTTTTCAAGAAGGGACGAGAAGGAAAGCCTGGGTAACAATAGACCAGTTAATTCAACATCAATTCTGGACAAATTGCAAGTATCCATAATTCGAGCATTCAGAAATGCCTAGGATTATCAAGGTTTGCCAGCACACATTTGTTAAAGACAACTTTGACGACAAAGTGATTTACTGTCGCGAGGGAATGCAATAGATGTAAATGGCATCACAGCATTTGACTATGTTCCACAGGAGGCTGATTAGAAAAATTTAGATACATAGTTGAAGAGAAAATGCTGATCGACAAGTGAAAAAAGGGTTAGAGTTAATGCATGTTGCTTGAATTGTAGAAGGGTTGCAAGTGGTGTACTCCAGGGCCAGTACTGCATCCACATTTGTTTGAGACATCTTATGGAACAGCTCAATCTGAGGAAATGGTACGGGCTTTAGCTGTGTTTGTTGTAAAAGGCTGGGAAGGTACAGTACCAATTGTGGACCAAGAATTGGAGCTACCAATGCAGCATTACCTATTGATTTCAATCTTGCGGGAGTGTTACTGCATTATCAAGAAAGGATTTTATTTTTATATCAAATTTGGATTGGATATGAGGAGCAGGATCAATATCTGCTGATGACACAAATGGGGAGTTCTGGCAAACTAAAAGATTTGAGGAGGATTTAGGCAGGCTTGTGGAATGATCAGACAGATAGCAGCTGCAATTCGTAGTGAAGACAATGGTCCTAATATTTGATTGGAGGAAATTTCTTGTCAGACAAGCAGTGACACAAATCAGAGGCAGTGGAGGGGTCGAGAGAGGTGGTGGTGGCGAGGTAGAGCTGGATGTTGTCGCCGTACATGTGGAACCTGACATTGTGCAAATACAGAATTCCTTCAAAGTGAGTGTGCAAGTAGAAAAAGCCATAAATAGCCAATATCATTTTAGGTTTAATAAACAGGGGTATAGAGTACAAGAGCAAAGAGATAATACATTTGTACAAAGCAATGGCTAGGTCATAATATGCATTTTTGGGCACTCCATTATAGAAAAGGCCTTTAAAGCTGGAGAGCACAACAGATACACCACAATATCAGGGATGCACAACTCTAGTTGTAAGAGATTTGTGATAGTGGGACTATTTCCACTGAAGCAGAGGCGGCTAATATTTTAACAGAATTGTTTTTAATTTTTGAAGTATTTTATAGGAAAATATTTTCTTACTTGCCCTGCCATTGAGAGAGGTCATCAATTTAAAAGTCAGTAAAACAGTGAAGTTGAAACAGACCTACTTTTAAAAGTAGTGGAGAGCAGGGCAGTGGGATAAGCTGTGGATTGCAATAGCAAAGAGCCAGCAGAGACAATGGGCCTAATGGCCTCAGGTGCTTGCATGATTCTAGGGGGGAGGGTTGATAACCAAATAAAATTAACAGCTAGAAATTGCTTCATGTTCTTCTGAGGCTAGGAGTCCTGCTACTTTTTCCCCAGTCCACCTTCGGTCTTCCCTGGTCGCAAATCAATAGCGGTCAAGACATCAAGTGGGTAATCTATTCTTAGGCCTTTACCAGTGCTGGTTAGCAGACTGTTCAGATCCAAATGTTGATTTGTAAATTGCATTTGTAATTTCTTGTGTATTCTGGTATTTTTCAGTTTTTAAAAAAATGATAAAGGGATAAGGACATTTTTTAAGAGAATATTAAATTTTGGGAGAAAAAAAATATATATTTTGCTGAATGTGGTTTAAAAAATGCCTTTAGATCTCAATGGTCATCAACTCTAATAACTCCTTACACTAAATGAAAGAACATTAAACAAAAAAGGATTAACCAGACAGGGAAGCATGCAAGAACATTCTATTTCATCCCCCCCTCCTCCAGTACGCTGGAGTCATCTCAGCTCACAAGTTAGCCTTTTAAAAAAAAAAATCAGCAGTGATACCAAGGAGGAGCTATGCTGGTAAGAAAATTGAAGTTTTTAAATACAAGTTAGATTTTGATAAGTTCATCATTTCCTTATATACTTTGAATGAAAATATTTGCTTTTTTCCTTTCCCAGATCTACAAGTCCTTAATTTTGTCCTCAAACTTTTTTTTGCCCCTCTGCTGATTTTTCTCTGTGGTGTTCTTACTATCATGCATTAATTAAAAATGGCCATCAATGCCAAGTATTTTGGCTGCATGTTCTTGTGACATATGATCTGAACAAGATGGCCAAGTGACTTCCAGCCAGCCAATCATCTTCGATTTTCCACAATTACTTAACGTTTCAAAGAAATTTCAATTACTGTGAGGTGATCCACTTTGGTAGGAAAAAAAGAGAAACATCATCTACACTTTAGAAAATAAGAAACTGAATGGGATAGAAGAGCAAAGGGATCTAAGGATACGGGTGAACAAATCATTAAAAGCAGCATCGTAGGTCAGCAATTAAAAATGCTAACAAAGCACTGATTATTTCTAGAGGCATAGAATTCAAAGGTAGTGAAGTTATGTTAAGCTTGTATAGAACCCGGGTCAGGCCACACTTAAATTATGCAGTTTAGTATCCATACTATAAATCAGACATAGAAGCACTGGAGAAAGTGCTATCAGGAAAGATTAAACAGGTTGGGGCCTTTACAAAAAAAGAGACTTCAGAGGTCTTTTAAAATTATGAAAATTATTTCTGATTTAGACTTCAATGTAGGGGGTACTGTAGACGATACAAAAATTGGTCATGTGGTTGATAGGAAGAAAGCTGTAGACTGCAGGAAAATATCAATGGACTGGTCAGGTAGGCAGAAAAGTGGCAAATGGAATTCAATCTGGAGAAGTGTGAGGTAATGCATTTGGGGAAGGCTAACAAGGCAAGGAAATACATAATAAAATGGTAGGATACTGAGAAGGGTAGAGGAAAAAAAGGGACCTTGGAGTACATGCCCACAGATCCCTGAAGGTAGCAGGACAGGTAGATAAGGTGGTTAAGAAGGCATACAGGATACTTTCCTTTATTAGCTGAGGCATAGAATACAAGAGGAAGGAGGTTATGCTAAAACTGTATAAAACGTTAGGCCACAGCTAAAGTACTGCGTACAGTTCTGGTCACATTACAGGAATGATGAGATTGCACTAGAGAGTAGAGAGATTTACGAGGGGTATAAAATTATGAGGGGCCTAGATAGAGTGGATAGGAAGGACCTATTTCACTTCACAGAGAGGTCAATAACTAAGGGGCATAGATTTAAAATAATTGGTAGAAGGATTAGAGGAGAGTTGAGGATAACTTTTTTCACCCAGAGGGTGGTGGGGGTCTGGCACTCACTGCCTGAAAGTGTGGTAGACACAGAAACCCTATTTGCATTTACAAAGTACTTGGATATGCACTTGAAGTGTTGTAACCTACAAGGCTACGAACCACGAGCTGGAAAGTGGGATTAGGCTGGATAGCTCTTTTTCAGCCGGCACAGACAGATGGGTCAAATGGCCTCCTCCTGTGCCGTAAATTTCTATGATTCTTATGAATGGGTTGAACAAGGTAGATGTGGGAGAATCCAAAACTAGGGGCCATAAATACAAGATAGTTACTAATAAATCCAATAGAGGAATAAGGATAAATGTCCTTACTCAGAGTGGCTAGAATGTGGAACTTGCTACTACAGGAAACGGTTGAGGCAGATGCTTTCAAAAGGAAACTAGATGAGTACATGAGAGAAAAGGGAATAGAAAGATATGGTGAAAGGCTGAGATGAGGTAGAAGACTTGTGTGGAGTATAAATATCAGCACAGAAGAGTTGGGCCGAATGGCCTGTTTCTGTGCTGTATATTCTATGTACTCAGTCCCTTTGCCAATAAAAGTGACAATTTTGTATAACTATCCTTTATTGAACAAGTAATTTTGTTTATACTTTCACATACATCTTATTTAGAGAATTATACCAACAGCTGTCACATACAACAACTGTGTAGCTGTACAAGATTTGGACCATAGATGCAATCTGCCTTTCTAGAAGAAGTGTTAAAATATAAAATCAATTATTTTACAGCTCAATGTGGTAAAGTCTTTAATACAGGATTACATATAGATATCAGAACAGAAATTTTGTCCTTCAATAGTATTTGTACTGCCACAATTTACCCAGTGCTTTTATAATTTCTCTCAGACTATTAAATCCTGAAGAAACAAGATGTCAGCAATATTTATCAGATTTATTTTCAATAAAATTACTCTGGTTTTACCATACAGAGAGAGACAGAGAGGGAGAGAGAGGGAGAGCTCCAACTGTGCTTCTACTGCAGAATGTATCAAAAATCGCAGCATAAAATTATAGCATCCCTTTATAAATGCAGCACTAAGGAACTGCACTGTCAGACACCAGGGTTGATTTTTATCCTCACCACCCAGACATAAAGCATCAGCTGGGCACAGCACAGGGAGAAGAGAAGTCAAACAGGCTGTTCGTTATGAGCATGTGATCCTCCCCAACTGATTTTCCTCTCTGCAATCCAATCAGGTGATGTTTTATGCCTCAGTGGTCTGACAAAAATCTGAATTAACCTAGAATGATCCCCTAGTTTCATTATAGTATAGCTAGTTATTTCATTCTGAATTATAGAATTTCAAAGGAAATCATCCAAAACAACTTAAAATCCAGTCTTTGATACTAAAAAAATACAAAATGGTCAGAACCATCCTTTGTGATATTGTACAAAACACTGCACTACTAGATCATTGATAGTAAATGGCAGATCTGCCTTAAGACATTTAGTGTTTAGCAGTTACATTTTATTAAATCTCCCTTCCATAGAAGTTCAGAAACATACTGAACATGTTTTTCATTATTCACAATGCAACAGGGCCTCAAGTTGTGCAGCCATATTTCCATGTATACCAACATCTTAATTCTAATCTAGGCACATATGCTTAGTTTGAAGTGTGTACATTCATACTTTGGACATAAATCATATAGTGGTTCAATTCCATAATGATATTGCAGTTTTTTTTTTAAATGAAGGGAGGCTCAAAACACTTCCGGCACCACTCGATCCTGGTGCAGGGCGGTGAATCAATCGAATGTGCCACCTTCACTTGTTCTTCTGTCAAACGTTCATAAGCTGCTCTGTACTCCCTATCAAAAGCATCTGTAATCACAAGTATCAAGCCAGGTTAGGATGCACTAGTGTAACATATTCAGAACTTACATTTTATTTTTGAAGATATTAACTCCTCATATGCCTGAAGTCAGACAAAGCAGTTAGAATGTTACAGCACAGGAGCAGGCCATTCGGTCCATCGTGCCAGCTCTTTGGTAGAGCTGGCCAATTAATCCCACTCCCTTACTCTTATTTTATCCCTTCAAGTATTTATCCAATACTCTTTTGAATGTTACTAGCCACCTCCCTTTTAAGCAGTGCATTCCAGATCACAACTCGCTGTGTAAAAAAGTGTTTCCATCTCGTCACCTCTGGTTATTTTGGCAAACACCTTAAATCTATGTCCTCTGGTTACTGACCCTTGTGCCACTCAAAACCCTTCATGATTTTAGAAACATAGAAGATAGGAGCAGTAGGCCATTCGGCCCCTCGAGCCTGCTCCGCCATTCAATGAGATCATGGCTGATCATCCAAATTCAGTACCCTGTCCCGGCCTTTTCCTCATATCCCTTTAGCCTTAAGAAATATATCCAACTCCTTCTTGAATATATTTAATGAATTAGCCTCAACTGCCTTCTGTGGTAGAGAATTCCACAGGTTCACCACTCTCTGGGTGAAGAAATTCCTCCTCATCTGTCCTAAATGGCTTACCCCTTATCCTTAGACTGTGACCCCTGGTTCTGGACTCCCCGACCATCGGGAACATCCTTCCTGCATCCAGTCTGTCTAGTCCTGTTAGAATTTTATAAGTTTCAATGAGATCCCCTCTCATTCTTCTAAACTCCAGCGAGTATAAGCCCAATCGACCCAATCTCTCCTCATACGTCATTCCTGCCATCCCAGGTATCAGCCTGGTGAATCTTCGCTGCACTCCCTCCATGGCAAGAACATCCTTCCTCAGATAAGACGACCAAAACTGCACACAATACTCAAGGTGTGGTCTCACCAAGGCCCTGTAAAACTGCAGCAAGACATCCTTGTTCCTGTATTCAAACTCTCTCGCTACGAAGGCCAACATACCATTTGCCTTCTTAACCGCCTGCGGCACCTGCATGCTTACCTTCAGCGACTGGTGCACAAGGACACCCAGGTCTCGTTGCACTTCCCCTTCTCCCAATCTATTGCCGTTCAGATAATAATCTGCCTTCCTGTTTTTGACACCAAAGTGGATAACCTCGCATTTATCCACATTATAATGTATCTGCCATGATTCTGCCCAAATCATACTGGAGTTTTTCGGCATCCTCCTCACAGCACACACGCCCACCCAGCTTTGTGCCGTCTGCAAACTTGGAGATATTACATCTAGTTCCCTCGTCTAGATCATTAATATATAGTGAATAGCTGGGGTCCTAGGACCGATCCCTGCGGTACCCCACTAGTCACTGCCTGCCACTTGGAAAAAGACCCGTTTATTCCAACTCTTTGCCTTCTGTCTACCAACCAGTTCTCTATCCAAGTCAATACCTTGCCCCCAATCCCATGTGCCTTAACTTTACACGCTAATCTCTTATGCGGGACCTTATCAAAAGCCTTGTGAAAGTCCAAATACACCACATCCACTGGTTCTCCCTTATCTATTCTACCAGTTACATCTTCAAAAAATTCCAGTAGATTAGTCAAGCATGATTTACCTTTTGTAAATCATGTTGACTTTGTCCGATCCTGTCACTGTTTTCCAAGTGCTCTGCTATTACAACTTTTATAATGGACTCTAGCATTTTCCCCACTACCGATGTCAGGCTTATCGGTCTATAATTCCCCGTTTTCTCTCTACCACCTTTTTTGAATAGTGGGGTAACATTAGCTACCCTCCAATCCATGGGTACTGTTCCAGAATCTATCGAATTTTGGTAGATGACCAGCAATGCATCTACTATTTCTAGGGCCACTTCCTTAAGTACCCTAGGATGTAGATCATCAGGCCCTGGGGATTTATTGGCCTTCAATCCCGTCAATTTCGCTAACACCATTTCCCTACAAATACTGATTCCTTTCAGTTCCTCCCTCTCATTAGACCCTATGTTCCCCGACATCTCTGGGAGGT
This sequence comes from Squalus acanthias, assembly GCA_030390025.1. Lineage (NCBI taxonomy): Eukaryota > Metazoa > Chordata > Chondrichthyes > Squaliformes > Squalidae > Squalus > Squalus acanthias. The sequence goes on from CM059425.1 coordinate 222,359,505, forward strand.
TATTTATGTCCTCCTTTGTGAAGACAGAACCAAAGTATGTATTTAATTGGCCTGCCATTTCTTTGTTCCCCATTATAAATTCCCCTGATTCTGACACCCATCTTTTTCTCTTCACATATCTATAAAAGCTTTGAGTCAGTTTTTATGTTCCCTGCAAGTTTACTCTCATATTCTATTTCCCCCCCTCTTAATTAATCCCTTTGTCCTCCTTTGCTGAATCCTAAACTGTTCCCAATCCTCAGGTTTGCTGCTTTTTCTGGCCAATTTATATGTCCTCTCCTTGGATCTTATGCTATTCCTAATTTCCCTTGTTAGCCACGGTTGAGTCACCTTTTTTGTTTTCTTTTAATGCCAAACTGGGATGAACAAATTCTGCAGTTCATCCATGCGATCTTTGAATGTTTGCCATTGCCTATCCACCGTCAGCCCTTTGAGTAACATTCCCCAATCAATCCTACCCAACTCGCGCCTCATACCATCGTAGTTTCCTTTATTTAAATTCAGGACCCTAGTCTCTGATTCAACTACTTCACTCTCCATTTTAATGAAGAATTCTATCATATTATGATCGCTCCGACCCAAGGGGCCTCGCACAACAAGATTGCTAATTAATCCTTTCTCATTACATAATACCCAGTCTAAGATGGCCTGATCTCTAGTTGGTTCCTCGACATATTGGTCCAGGAAACCATCCCGTATACACTCCAGGAATTCCTCCTCCACAGTATTGTTACTAATTTGGTTAGCCCAATCTATATGTAGATTAAAGTCACCCATGATAACTGCTGTGCTATTATTGCACGCTTCTCTAATTTCCCTTTTAATGCCATCCCCAACCTCCGCATTACTGTTTGGGGGTCTGTATACCACTCCCACTAACGTTTTCTGCCCCTTGGTATTTCTCAGTTCAACCCATACAGATTCCACATCATCAGAGCTAATATCCTTCCTTTCAATTGTGTTAATCCCCTCTTTAACCAGCAATGCTACTCCACCTCCTTTTCCTTTTTGCCTATCTTTCCTGAATATTGAATACCCCTGGATGTTGAGTTCCCAGCCTTGGTCACCCTGGAGCCATGTTTCCGTAATCCCAATCATATCATATCCGTTTACATCTATTTGCGCAGCTAATTCATCCACCTTATTACGAATGCTCCTCGCATTAACACACAAAGCCTTCAGGCTTGTTTTTTTTAATGCTTTTAGACCTTTTAGAATTATTATTTACTGTGGCCATGTTTGATTTAAACCCTTGATTTCTCTGACTGCCACCTTTGTTTTTCTCCTTCCTGTCTTTTGCTTCTATCCTTGTTTCCCTTTTCTCTGTCTCCCTGCTCAGGTTCCCAACCCCCTGAACTCCGCTATCAAATCTCCCCATAACCTTCTCTGCTCGAAGGAGAACAAACCCAGCTTCTCCATAGAACTGCCCCTCATCCCTGGTACCATTCCAGTTAATCTCTTCTGTGCCCTCTCAAAGGCCTTGACATCCTTCCTAAAGTGTGGTGCACTCAATGGAATACTCCAGCTAAGGCCTAACCAGTGTTTTATAAAGGTTTAGCATAACTCCCTTGGTTTTGTACTATATGCCTCCATTAATAAAGCCAAGGATCTCATATGCTTTAACAGCCTTCGCAGCTTGTCCTGCCATCTTTAAAGATTTGTGTACATACTCCCAGTCTCTGTTCCTGCACCCCCCTTTAAAATTCATATTGTCTCTCCTCATTCTCCCTACCAAAATGCATGACTTCACACTTCCCCGCGTTAAATTTCATCTGCCATGTGCCTGCCCATTTTACCAGTCTTTCTATGTCCTCCTGAAGTCTGTTACTATCCTCCTCACTGTTTACTACATTTCCAGGTTTCAATATCATCTGATGCCCTGTATACCCAAGTCCAGGACATAAATATACATCAAAAAGAGCAGTGGTCCTAATACCGTGGTGGGGAACACCACTGTATTCTTCCCTCCAGACTGAAAAACAACCAATCACCACTACTCTCTGCTTTCTGTCCCTTAACCACTTTTGTATCCTTGCTGCTACTGTCCCTTTAATCCCATGGGCTTTAATTTTGCTAACAAGTCTATTAAGTGGTACTTTGGCAAACGCTTTTGAAAATCCATATACACATCAATGTTACTTCAATGAAGAACTCAATCAAGTTAGTCAAACACGATTTGCCTTTAAAAATATACGAGCTGACTTCCATTTATTAGCCCATACTTTTCCAAATGCCAGTTCCTAGACGAGTGCATTGGCCAAGGGCAACTCTCCTTCCAATTTCCCCATCCTTCTCAAGGAAGTTCTGACTGATACTCAGCATCTTTAAGAAATGCACTATATCAGGAATATGGAGTGGGAGGTGGGGGACAAAAATCAAAAAATTTGCACAACACCATTTTGTGGAGCTTCACTACTCTGTCTGAACACTCCTATTTTAAGTGGTGCAATACATCAATACAACATTTGTTTCAGGAATTATGATAAAGATTGCAAAACAAGGCTTTGAAAACCAATACAAAGTTAATCTGAAAAAAATCTTGCAACTTGGTTTGAGAACACTAATTTTGAGTCTTGCTTGCAACTTGCCAAAAGTTGCTCAGCTTATGTCCGCTACTGGTGCCAAGAAAGCAGCACCATAGCGTTTAGCACAGATCAGCATCACTTCCAGTACTGGATAACAATGGTGATCCATCCAGGCATGGATACTTCCAATACTGGCTAAGTGCTGCATTACTGGAGTTGGGAAAATTGCCTTAAGTTTCAATCTTGGAGATGCAGATTTAAGTTTATTTTATTTTTTGGAAGTACTTCATTAGATCAGAAAAGTATTTTCCATGGAACATGCTCTACTCTGCATTTACTACCAGCTTCAAATGTTTTGTGGACATTTTGTACACTTCTCTAAGGGGCAGCCACTCAGCACATATTCAGGGGACAGTGTGGAAAGTTGCAGCACTGGTATAAAAGTTTTAGGATAGCCTAAGGTACAATCCACATCAGGGTCACAGCACTTAGTATCATGAATGACATCCAGCAGCTGTACATTAGGATTGCCCTAACTTTTGAAATGAACATTTTAAAATTAAGAAGTGTGCAGGAGGCAGGGGACCATTTTCAAAAGGCTGAAGGCTACAACAAATCTGAAAATGCTTCTTCCTACACAGTCACAGAATCCAGCCTTACTTACCAATATCAATATTCTCTCTCCCAAGGGCCACCAGGGAAAGAAAAAGAATTTCCCTGTACATACTCCTGTGGAGAAAGAAAACAACTCCAATGACTATCCAATTACTGATGAATCCAAATCTGTCAAATCATCAACATACACGATTACAAACTGAGGCAATGGCTGCTTCCAGCAATCATTCACAGGCATTAGAATATACAAATATAAGGGCAGGAATGAGATGCATGGAGTTGCATCACACCTGGACCTGTAGTTAGTCAGTTATTGGTGGAAGGTTTATGGCATAAACTATTCTTGTTTTCAACATTTGCATATTTCAGAGAGTTCACATGAGTTTCTGACCTTTGTCGCTTGGTTTCAGGATGTTTGCTGGTCTCCTTCAGGAGTAGGCATATAGGTCCAAACACATCGTTGGTCTGGATACTTCTCACAATAATATGCAGGGGACTCTTCTCCACCTGACTATCTGGAGTTACTCCACCAACCAAATCTTTGTCTGTGGATACAGAAGGTTAATTTGATACTTTAGATACAGAAGCATTTACTTTGATGACTATTTATTTCGCTGTTTTATGCTCATGTAGTGCACATCTACAAAAAAAAACCCGATCTGTCAGCAATGCATTTTGTTTTGAGAGGTTAGGTGCACAAAATTTGAAAATGAGAAGCAACTTAAAAAAAAGTCCATCTCTGCCTTTCCAAAAGTATCAGAATGCACAGAGGAGTTTGGGAGTACAGATAATGGGAGTGAGTTAATCAGAGCAATACAATGGATGTTCAATTCAATTTGTCTGAGACCCAAACCCATACCAGATTGTGAAATTCAACAGATAACTGAATAAAAAAGACAATATTCTTGACAGAAACTTTGTTATTAATTTCACTTAACACACCATCTTTCTCTAATTTATATAAAACCATTGTGGAGTTATCAGTGTTCAGATAACAGATAAGTTGCACTTTTCTTACATTAAAAGCCATGACACAGCTTTCTTAAAGTACAAATTTTTCCATCAACTTAAAATTTGTACATTTCTGTTGATTGTTTTTATACAGAAGTGACTGCTGATCCAAACAGTGATGTTTCTGTCCATTATTTCCCGTGTTCACAGTTCCCTATTGAATATGTTCCCAACTATTAAGATCCAACTCTCAACCACTTAATTGTACATTTCATGTTTGGGGTTTCAATCCAACCAGCAATAACTAATAGTGATTTGTTCAAGCAGAACTTTGATTACAAATGCACTTACTTCTCTTGGGCCCTTGTTGGTCAGCACAGCGATGATAAAATGAGTGATTGTACATCAGTATTTCTTCTAAATTGAATATTTCTGATTGTGATGGGGGTGTGGGAGAACTATATCTATTGCTGTTGCATTAATTTTGTATCGTTAGGCAAATTACTACAAGTCCACAAATTAAGCAATAAGAGGGACACCAAGTGAATGCAAAAGCTTGGTGAAAGAAAAACCTTCCTATGGAATCCATCTCACTCACTTCTGTTTCTCCAACGTATATACAGGGGATCACCAGGCTCTTGATGAAGATTAGTGTTATCCCAAAGTAGCTGTATGTAGACCGATTTGCTGTCTTGTGAAAGACTTGACTGAGACATCTAGAAGGGAAAAAAAGTACATGATTGAGAACTATTTTTCATGTCTTTAAAAATGCACATTTAACAAGTGAATTAATAAATTGCTTTTGTCAATGGAAAAAATATAGCAGCTTCTATTCAGTTTATTTGTATAGAGTATTTCAATAAAATAGAAGTTACACGAGACTGCATAAATCATGAGCAACCAAGTTATACAGGGTCCTTCACAACTTGTGTGGTATAGTCAAAAAGCTTTTGCATTGCAAGTATAGTGTGACCAGATATAAAGGACTTCTCTTGTTGCACAGTAGTATGCAATAACAGCCTCAGCAGATCAAGTCATCATTGCAGTACTGGTAACATTTGTTTAGTTGAAGAGGATGCAGGGGAGCGGATTACTGGGCTTAACATTTGTCGTAGGTTGCAGAAGTTTGAGACTGTTCTTTAATTTTATTTTTATTTAATGAGTTAGTGTAGCAGTAGTGAAGTCTTTCCTATTTTTCCACCCCGTCCCCTCAAAAAATTGTGCTCATCTGAGGGATGTTAGTGCTAAAGGGATGATACGCTTCTCATTTCAGCCACACGCATCAGTAGCAAGCACGCCCAGTTCAGGTATGGCACAGTGAAATACAGAGTAAAGCTCTATCTACTCTTCCACAATGAGTCTCAGCCTCAATCTCAGCAGAGCACTGCACCAGCGTGATCATGTGGACTCTGAGCGAGACTGCCAAATTAGGAACAGTTTTGTACTGTAGATCCATGTGCACCAGCAACTGGATGGAGACAAGACCCATGCAGCTAGATGATACTTTAATTCGTTCAGTCCGCAAGCGTGACCCCAAGCTTCCAGTTGCCAGTCACTAATTCTCCGCTCCACTCCCCCTCTGACCTCTGTCTTCGGCCTCCTACATTGTTACAATGAAACTCAACGCAAGCTCGAGGAACAGCACCTCATCTTTCGAATAGGCACTTTACAGCCTTCCGAACTCAACATTCAGTTCAACAATTTCAGATCATAACCTCTGCCCCCATTTTTTCCCCAGACGGCAGCTGATGATTCTGCTATTCTCATTTACACCTCCTCTAGACCCCTTTTTTTCCCCCCTCTTTACTTGTCCCATTACCATCTCCTTTTGCCTAGTACCATCATCCCTTTTGTCATTTAATCTTTCCTGCCTTCCACCCTATCACATCCTTCCCTTTTTACCTGCCTCTGCACTTGGTTAAAACGTGTTATATCTCTAACTTTTTCCAGTTCTGATGAAAGGTCGTCGACCTGAAATGTTAACCGTTTCTCTTTCCACAGATGCTTCCCAACCTGCTGAGTATTTCCTGCATTTTCTGTTTTTATTTCCAATTTCCAGCATCCGCAGTATTTTACTTTTGTATTTGTGATATTTTCATCCCATCAGTCTGGACTAACAACTTGCCCTATCCTGTATGAGAGGTGTGGAGCAGCTATCATACACTGTCATGGGGCATATATTACATAAATTATGTTTCTCACATCAATATAGTTTTACTTCATTTTAACAAGTACTTCATGTTGACTTTTTCCAGGACGATTTTAGTGTCTGTTCAAAATGGAATAAATTCTACCATAGTAACTGATGCGCTATGCATGGTATATATAATTAGATGTCTCTCTTCATTCTGTTGAATTTTCAATGATATAAAGGAAGTTGCTGCAACTAGAATTTAGTGCTATTAAGGAAAATGTAGCGATTTACAAGAGGTCATCCATTTTTATTCTTTGATTACTCAATGACATTCTGTCCAACTTCTTTTGTTACACTAAAACATACTAGTTTAATAGCATTTTTTTAAAAAAAAGATCAGGAGCACAATTTGCTGGAGAAACTGCACCACCCTGAACCACACAGCAAGTTACTGATCCCAGCCACACCAGAGCCTTAAATAGACATCCTCTTCCAACACAAAACCAAAACTGGAAGTGCACTCTCTGGTGGCATCCACTCCTTTTAAAAAAATATCAAAAGATCACCATTACCAGAAAAAAAACAGCCAATAGACATGGCAAGTGATTTGTTACTGCTTCTTTCTCCCCAAATTTGCATTTTCACCTGTCTATGGGACTTCAGGCAAAATCGCAGCATCTGGACAGCAAATCATGTTACAGGTGGCAAGAGTACAAGTTGTCACAGGATGTTGAGCTGTGCAGAGTCTCCTGTCCTACTAATAGGTAATTTGGACATTTTTAGGGAAAAGAACAAATGTACCTCAAACAAAGAATTTACTGTTCATTTCAAAAGTTCAAAGCAAGTTTTGCAAGTGTGGGCCTGTTGAACCTGACTGCATCTATGGGTTCCCTGTGCTGATGTAGTTTAGAGTTGAAGGGGTTGTCCTGAAATTAACTAAGGTTCCAGCTCAATCTGAAAGAATAAATGGTGAATGATTTCTGAAATGTGCAATTTTGCAATATTGGAAAGACTGAAGCCATTGCTTTCAGCTCCCACCACAAACTCCACTTCCTTGCCACTGACTCCACCCTCTTTTAAAAAGAGAGTATGGCCCAGATATTTCGATCGCAGGCCTCCCACGGGCGGAGGGCTGCGATCTGGAAAAATCTGTGCCAAGACCGGAGGGCTCCCGGGAGGCGCAGAGTTCCGCTGCTGGGCCTCTCCAAACTGCCGGTGTGCAGGGCCCACGTATCCCAGAAGCGCAGGCGGTTCGCAGCGCCCCTAGGATCACGTGGGCCATGGGGAGCCAATCAGAGAAGGGAATCTCCCTTCATACATTTGACAGGAAGACCTGTCAAATATATGAATGGAGATCACCCCAAAACATAGTAAAACTTTAAATAAATTTTTTTTAAAAATCACATTTTAAAAATGACTTTCAATTACAATAAATTAAGTATTTTAAAGAAAAATGTTATTTTTTGAAAAAATAATTAAAGTTTTTAACGGGGCTAAAAATAAACTTACCTTTCTTTAAAGTATTTTTAAATGATAAATCAGTGGAAATTTTTTTTTTTTCCAACTCTTATCCTGGTAAAAGCAGGCCTTATGCCAGGCGCAAGAATTGTAAGTGTTTTCTGCGGGCGGAGGGTCTCCAAAAAGCGGAACTCTCCGCCCGCAGAGGCCCTTCTCCCGGGCAGGCAGAGGATCTGTCAAGAGCTTTCTTGACAGTTCGGAAATGCCGGTTTCCAGCGCACGCGCAGTGCATGCCTGAAACCGGCATTTGCGATGTCCCTACGGGTGAGTACACAGCGCGTACCCACCCGTAGGGATCGGAATTTCTGCACTGATATAAAAGGATATATAGAGAAAGAACAGAAAAATAGGTTGAACAAGTAGCAGGCACCATGAGCTGAATGACCTCCTGTGCTGTAAATTGCTGTAAACAGAATACAATAAAATAGAGCAGCTCCAAGCCACACTAGGTCAGTCAGAAAAAACAATCTGTCAAAAACTGAGGAGGCTGAAACTTGTTCAGAGCAAGATTGACCATATCTGCGTAAGCAATCTTACATTTGTTCAGCCTACATTTATGAAAGCACGGCCAATGGGAAACAGAGAAGCAAACTTCAGGCCACTTTGGAGCATAGCAGTGGCAAACACTCAGAATGGCTGTTGTGCAATATGGAAAAATGTCATAGTAGCAGAGTTGGCAAGTAAAGAAAACTTCACTCAGAATTTAGAACATAGAAACATAGAAAAATAGGAGCAGGAGTAGGCCATTCGGCCCTTTCGAGCCTGCTCCGCCATTCAATATGATCATGGCTGATCCTCTATCTCAATACCATATTCCCGCTCTCTCCCCATACCCTTGATGCCTTTTGTGTCGAGAAATCTATGTCCTTCCTAAATATATTCAGTGACCTTTGCATCCACAGCCTCTGTGGTAGAGAATTCCACAGGTTCACCACCCTCTGAGTGAAGAAATTTCTCCTCCTCTCCGTCCTAAATGTCCTACCCCGTATCCTGAGACTGCAACCCCTCGTTCTAGACCCCCCCCAGCCAGGGGAAACAACCTCCCTGCATCCAGTCTGTCTAGCCCTGTCAGAATTTTATACGTTTCAATGAGATCCCCTCTCATTCTTCTAAACTCTAGTGAATACAGGCCTAGTCGACCCAATCTCTCCTCATACGACTATCCTGCCATCACAGGAATCAGTCTGGTGAACCTTTGCTGCACTCCCTCTATGGCGAGAATATCCTTTCGTAGGTAAGGAGACCAAAACTGCACACAGTACTCCAGGTGTGGTCTCACCAAGGCCCTGTATAACTATAGTAAGACATCCTTGCTCCTGTACACAAATCCTCTTGCAAGGATACCATTTACCTTCCTAACTGTTTGCTGCACCTGCATGTTTGCTTTCAGTGACTGGTGTACAAGGTCACCCAGGTCCCTTTGTACATCAACATTTCCCAATCTGTCACCATTTAAATAATACTCTGCCTTTATGTTTTTCCTAGCGAAGTGGATAACTTCGCATTTATCCACGTTATACTGCATCTGCCATGTATTTGCCCACTCACTCAACTTGTCTAAATCGCCTTGAAGCCTCTTTGCATCCTCCTCACAACTCACAATCCCACCTAGTTTCGTGTCGTCAGCAAACTTGGAAATATTACATTTGGTTCCCTCATCCAAATCATTGATATATATTGTGAATAGCTAGAGCCCAAGCACTGATCCCTGCGGTACCCAACTAGTCACTGCGAAAAAGACCCATTTATTCCTACTCTGTTTCCTGTCTGTTAACCAATTTTCAATCCATGCCAGTATATTATCCCCAATCCCATGTGCTTTAATTTTGCACACTAACCTCTATGTGGGCCTTTATCAAAGGCCTTCTGAAAATCCAAATACACCACATCCACTGGTTCTCCCTTATCTATTCTACCAGTTACATCCTCAAAAAAACTCCAGCAGGTTTGTCAAACACTATTTCCCTTTCATAAATCCATGTTGACTTTGTCTAATCCCGTTGATATTTTTTTTAAGTGTCCTGTTATCACATCCTTTATAATAGACTCTAGCATTTTCCCTACTACTGATGTTAGGCTAACCGGTCTGTAGTTCCCCGTTTTCTCTCCCTCCTTTTTTAAATAGTAGGGTTACATGCTATACCCAATACGGAGTGCCCAAAATGAAAGCACCCCATTCCCTTACCCTGAACACAAATGTTTACAAAAGGCCATTAAAACAGCTTGTGAACGTAACAGATTTGAAGATCAAGTTAAGGACACTCTAGAACATGAGTGAACTGATAAAAATGAAGACAGGAAGATCTAATACCAATAGGAGTAAGCCTTACATCTAGGTCCAACTGGCTGTGGGCAATCTGGGTGTGTACCATAGAGCTTCATACAAAGTTTAAAATCAATATTCCAATTAATTTTCACACATCTGAAGTTTCAAATGCTAACTGATCTTGCTATAGTGATTTTGAATTTATCCACCAAATAAGGCAACGGTGTGAAGAACAGCCATTTCCAAAACTACAGATCAAATGAAGTTCAAGCAGGACAAACCAATGTCTAAAAAACATAAGCATAAATAGAACCGAGTTGCCTGGAATTCATGGGCCCACATGCCAGAACCTGTGAGGAGAATGTGGACCATGGGCTATAGTTCAGACAACCCAGCCGTACATACTGCAGAATGGGAATTAAATCACCTGTTCGAACAGAGTACTAAAAAAAGGATAAAAGCAGCACTGGTTCATTCTCTCAAGATTATAGGAATGTACTATTTGTACATGGAAGCCAAGAAGAAGTTGAAAAAAGCAACACTACTGCTCTCCACATGCATCTTCAGACTACCTCATTAGAGTTCTCAAAATTTCCCCCAAGCTGAAAGAACTTCAATTATTAGAGGTGGCCTATAAAATAAGTAAACACTGCAGCCAACTCACTGAAACTTTCTGTAGCACTTTATCCTTTATCACACCAATGTACCATGATGCTACAAGGCTCAATTTTTATAGCCCTCTTACTAACCAAAATGTCATTGTATTCCCAAGTGTTTGAGTACTTCAGTTATCATCTTGTTAAAAAATAAAGATTTATAATAGTGATTAGTATGCGCTCATTTGAACACAAGATGGTTTGGTGTGCTAACAAATTGCATCCAGTCAAGGTATAATTTATGAACATTACTTGTTCAAATACAGTAACCACTAATCTTCTACGTACCTGCATTCCTTTATTACAATGCTCGGATGTCAGGATGAGACCCGGCAGGTTGCTTGGCAAATCCAGCCTTCTGAAATACCAAACAAGGTTCCAAAAAATGATTGGGTGCTGGTTGATGAACGTGGAGCTGTGAATCACCTGATCGCCCTCATTCTCCAGCAGAGACTCCAACTCCTTACGCAGCACTAAAGGACTTAGATATGGTACAGAGACAGGCTTTGGATTAGGTCTGCTTTCGAGACCCACAGGATCCTAGTGAACAAATATAAAATGGTGAAGGGTGAATTCATTCATTCATTCATAAACTAAATGTGTAGATCCACTTACAAAAGAAAAATTGAAACAGAAACCAGTTTCAGGAATCCTCAAAACAAGTCCTCTCCTCCTGGGGGAAGGGGAGGAAAAAAAGGAGAGAGGGGAGGAAGTTGAGATGGCTTCAAGGTGACACACTGGGCAACAAAACATCAAAAATAAGTCAAGTCTTGGCAGAGGACTTGATAAACCAATACTTGAGCTAGGCCAGTCAAAGTACTCCAGAAACAGTTAATAAAGTTGAGCTCATCCAACTCTGCTACCCATATCCTAACCAGCACCAAGTCCCATTCACCCATCACCCCTGTGCTTGCTAACCAGCAACACTTAGACTTCAAAATTGTTATTTTTAAATCCCTCCATGGCTTTGCCGCTCCCCAGCTCTAACCTCCTCCAGCCCTACAACCCTTTAAGAACTCTGCATTCCTCCAACTCTGGTCTCTTGTGCATGCCTCACTTTGTTCAGCCCACCATTGGCGGCTGTGCCTTCCGTTGTCTAGGCCCCAAGCTCTGGAATTCCCTCCCTAAACCTCTCCGCCTCTTTCTCCTCCTTTAGGCCACTCCTTAAAACCAACCTCTTTGACCAAGCTTTTAGTCTCCCGTCCCAATATCGCCTTCTTTGGCTCGGTGTCAATTTTTGTCTGATTACTCTCCTTGGGATGTTTTACTATGTTAACGGAGTTATATAAATCAAGTTGTTAATGATTACCTCGCCAGCCTGGCTCATTAATGGGATCTGAAGGGATAGACCAGGCACTGGGAATCTGCTCACATGGCTCCAAATCAGCCTGAAATCTAATGCTGTAACAGAAAGAGTGGTCCTGGCTAGACAAGCAGTGGGAAGCGTACTAGTGCTGGTAAGCTGAGCAATTTCAGCTGGTCCCTGCACACACTTGCCGAATTTTGTTTTTTTGGGGGGGGGGGGGAGACGTACCACCTAAATTCAAAATAAACCTAAATGACGGTTACAATATTCATTCCATTTACAGACCGATACTATAAGCAGTAATAAAGAGAAACATGGAAATTTGTCCTCCTAAACCTATTCAGGTTTTATTTTAGTGCCTAAGCAAGCAGATATAAAAGATGCACAAGACTGATCTGAAACCAAATATGGAAATCACTGGAAGATCAACATTGCTGTTGATCATAGTGAATATTTATCCGAACATACCTCAAACTTTGTTATATAGTACATTCACTTACTTTTATATAATTGATTTAGAAAGACCGGAGGATTACAAAAAAACATTTTGTTTGCAGGATGTAGGTGATATTGGCAAGGCTGTATTATCTATTGCCAATTGCCTAAAAATGTGGTGGGCACTTATTGAAGCAACTTTGTGTAACTGAGTGACTTGCTATAGCATGTCTGAGGGCATTCGCAATCAGTCATTTAGTGAGAGACTGGAGTCAGCTTCTTCTCTCAAGGATGGTAATGATCCAGCTGATTTTTTTTTTACTCCTGGTGAAATTTCACAATTTTCCCATGATGGAATTTGAACTCAACTGCTGCATAACTGTATCCAACAAGCAGTGTATTGATTTCACCCAAATTTTTTAAATTTTAATAGTTATAATAGAAATAAAAAGGAAGTTCCAGTGCCTGAACGCCACACAACTGTGCTAGCTATCTCACTTTTAAAAAAAAGTTCAGAAAGTTACAGCTGGAGGCCCTGAATTATAGACAGGAATCAGAACAGAAAAACTAACATACAGTTTAGAAAACCACCAGGTGGCGCTTATGTCAAAAAAAATAAATTGATCTGTATACATCATAAAAACAAGCAATTTTAGAAAAGGGAAAAGGCCGTTTGGTTCAGTTAACCTATCCCATTTTGGTTGATCTAAACACCATCTTCCTTCTCAACACATCCTTCAATCCTGTTTCTTCAGAAACATTTGTCACCCGTGGTAACTTTATTCCATTTATATCTATTACTTTTTGAGAGAAACAATTCAGCCTCAACTTCCTCCTGCCAGGCAGGAGGGTTGCCTCCCAGTCGGGGAACACTTCAGCAGTCAGGGGCATTCAGCCTCGGATCTGCGGGTAAGCGTTCTCCAAGGCAGCCTTCGGGATACACGACAGCGCAAAATCATAGAGCAGAAACTGATAGCCAAGTTCCGCACTCATGAGGATGGCCTCAATCGCGATATCGGGTTCATGTCATCATGGCCGGTCTTTCCAGCTTTTTAAAAAAAAACTAACAAGAACCAAACTCAACTGCAGAGGATATGCAGCCAGCAGGTGTTTTGACACGTTGGACCCCCTGGGACACATCTCATTGTCTTGGCTGTGCTCTTAGTGTGTCTTTGATGTAGGGAAAGATTTGAATACATTTTTGCTGTGTTTATATTGTGAATTCTGGGAGATTCTCTCACAGCTACCCTACCTGAGGAAGGGGCGACAGCTCCGAAAGCTTGTAATTTTAAATAAATCTGTTGGGCTATAACCTGGTGTTGTGCGACTTCTCATTTTTGTTCACCCCAGTCCAACGCTGGCATCTCCACATCATGTCCTAAATATTAATCATGTCTCCTACTTTGGGCACCTCCCAGCAGTGTGGACAAGTTGTCAACCAACCCGCTCAATACATTTTCCAACATGAAGAAAATAATTTATATACACGCAGAATTAATGTGGTGGACTTAAAGGGAACCCAAGTTTCAAGTGGGGATCTTGATCAACAATCAAATGATCTCCAATACCGTTCTTACACTTTGAAAATATTGAAATATAAATATGAATAATTCAATTTTTAACTTTATTTCAGGAAATAATTCAATGCCTACAGAGCACAAATCTGTGGCAGTACTAAATCCAAAAGTTACTTTTTCCAAACTTAATCATTCTATTACGTCAATTCATTTCACATCTGGCTGCATTAACTACTTACCACACTTTCCTGCAGACTATTTGGGAGGCTGGTTGTTGAAATACCATGTGTCGGCCGCTGAGACACATCCAAGTTCTGCAATGGACCACCTACACTGTAACTTCGGATCAAAGATGCTGTCCGTTTAGGGGTTTCATCATTTCCATTGTCTAGCAATTCCTGGGAGTCCTTTGATAAAGCACTGGTCCAAAAGGGGAAGAAAAAAAAAATGCCTTCCATAAAAATCATACAGCACAGAAGGAGGCCATTCTGCCCATCGCATCTGCGCCGGCTCTTGCGAAGAGCAATCCAGTTAGTCCCACTCCCCTGTTCTTTCCACATAGTCCTGCAATTTTTTCTAAGTATTTATCCAATTCCCTTTTGAAAGCTACTATTGAATCTGTTTCTACCACCCTATTTGTTGTGCGCAAATTGGCTGCCGCATTTCCCACATTACAACAATGACTACACTCCAAAAGTACTTCATTGGCTGTAAAATGCTTTGAGATGTCCGGTGGTCGTGAAAGGCGCTATATAAATGCAAGTCTGTCTTTTTTTTCCTATCAGGCAGTGCAATGCAAATCCTAACCACTCGTAATAAAGGTCTGATGGATCCAGCCCTTCTCGCCTCCTTTACCCGACATGTATCTCATTTGCATACTCTGATCCAAACTTTACCTGGTTATACATAAACTTTTAGTTTGTTAAAGCCATCAAAATAAATGCATTTTGCTCCTCCACTAGATCTTCCTATGCCATACATTTGCTGAGATCGCAGATAGAGCTCCCAAGCCTCTAACAATGCCTGTATAAAACTGGCCGCTAGGAAGTGGGCGATAGTGGGAGTGAGGTACATTTGAAATCTCAGTCTCAATAGTCGGCAGTGATAGGACATAGATTTGTGCTTTCATCCTTTCACCAGGTGATGACAAAGCATGGGAATGAAGAATTAAAAAATAGCCAGTCTCCCTCTGGGCTGCTCTCACACGCACCTTTAAATAGTTTCAGATGTATATTGGGAGAAGTCTGGGAGCAAAGACACTTGCTTTGGAATAGTGTGTGGTTCAAGAAGGAAATACATTTAACAAAACATTATGGTTAGACAAGCAAAGAAACTCTAACAAGAAGGGAATGGATGTCATTTGAATATTACAGAAACTTTACCATTTATCTTCAGAAGAGGACTCCTCCTGGGTTACTGTAGGAACGGGTGAATCTGCCAAGTTTATTAGATTCGATGTGGCAGGAATACAGTCAGCTTTCTGCACCACACGTTCTGCTGCTATGGTTATATTGTTGCTGTGCAAACTGTCTCCAGACACACTGGACTTCAAGAAAAAACTGAGAAAAACAGATTGCCACAGACTTCAATTCAGGTACTGATCATAAAAGTGCAGACAGCAAATTATGTAATTTTACGACAAAAAATAAATCTGCATAATTACTACCAAAATGTTATTTAAAAAAAACTAAGCAGCTTTATCTTGAGTCAATATTAATTTTGCTGTAACTATGTTTCACTGTCACTTAAAACAATGGTAACAGGAAAGCCCAATAAGCACTTCATTAGAGTTAGAAAAAAAATACATGGGCCCGGAATTTGCAGTGGGTAATAACGAACGAACAGCGTTCACTGTTGTTACCCCTTTGAAACTGACCGTAACTTCAGGATGTAGCGCATGCGCATTCTAACACAGAAATCCTGAAGTTGCGGTCAGTCATTCACTACTCCAACACTAGCTGCGCTCCTCCCCCGTCCCCAACACAGCTGGCAATCAGTGTAATCAGGGAAATCAGTGAAACTGACGAAAACTTGGGCTTTTCCACGGTAATATCGCTGTTAAATACCCCATTAATGATAGACCTTGTTGGGTTAGGTGTAACTGGGGTTTTAACAATGTATTGACTGCTGAACAAATGTTACGACACTGGAAAAACTAATTTTAGTTTTGTGAGTGTCAAATTTCTTCATAATGATGAAAATTACAATAAGAAACTTAGATATTTTAAAAGTTTGTTCATACTTAGTTCAGGTTTACCTTTCCCCCCCCCATACGAGAGCCCCAATCTTTGATTTGCTCTTCCTGGTTCCCTGTCTGAGAATTCTGCATGGTAATTGGCTGCTTAGACAGCTTGTTGATGTCACAGCAGCTCGCACTAGGAATTCCCCACTATTCTACACTTATCTGACCTACACGTCGAGAAAGGCAAACATCTTGTCAGAAATCTCAAGATCTTTGTGGGCAGCTTCCTTCAGGGCCAGCAGCAAATGCCTTTGCTTCACCGCTGACTGCAAATTCCAGGCCATGATATATTTATCAGTAATATTTTTCTTAAAACACAAGAAAAAGCAGTGGTATATCCAAAGAGACTAATCAATTCTACCACTTTTTCTTCCACATATTTTCAGGGCACCAAACCACAGCAAGCTCCTGATACTAACTGAGCAGGGAGGGAGAATATACAAAGCAGATGCCAGGGCAAGTCCACCCAGTCTACTCTCCTACACCTCTTACCTGCTGCATTGACCAAAGGCTTGGAAAGAAATAATCTTATTCTTAAATATAAGAATGCACAGTACCAAACATGAGATTTTATAAACTGGAGCAAAAAACAAACAATTCAGTACCTTCCGGTATCTCGTAGGTCCTTAAACTCAATGTTCAGAACTGGCAAAAAAGTATTTTTACAAAATGGACAAGTGGTATTAAGGTTAGAATCATCTGCACTCCAGCCAGACATAATCTCCTCATCATAAACTAAAGCTTCACAGACACGACACTGAGAACAGCTGGACATCAATACCTTGGGGGGGGGGGGGGGGGGGGGGGGGGAGAAAAAGAGTGCAATATAACAGATTAATCAAATAATATCTCAATGTGTTTGTTAGAACAATTTATTCTGTTGAGAAAAAAACAATTTATAAATTTGGATTTAGTCAAACAAATGATAAATCAAACAAGGTGCTCTTGATTGGCCATCAAAAAAATTATACAGTACCACAAAATATTTGAAATATGATGTGCCTAAGGGATGCACATTTAAGCTGCAGTAGCAGCCCCATGGAAGTAAAATAACTACGGAACTAATTTAAAACTAAAGCTAATGTTTTAAAGTAAAACATTCAGTCTACACTACCACATCTACTTGCCGAGGTAGGAATGTCACTGAAGGCATCAGATAATTGTGAACGGCTAGAGATTTACTTTCTAATCTTGAATTACTGTGACTCACTTGAAGTCACGGCCATATAAATTACCCTGGGGTATAATTTCTAATGCAACATTCTTATAAGTAGATGCCATAGCAAAAAAATGACAGATAATGGCATCCACACCAAAAACAACAAATGAATCTGACAATCTAATGACAATCAAAGGTTGACTATGCCATTAACTGATGTTCATGGTGTGTAGACTATGAACCAGTATTAACATGATGGCAGATATACTGGGTTGTTAAAAAAAGCATTTTAGCATAAAGAGCAGAGTTTAAAACAGGAACTTGATGTTAAAATTCCCAATAAACTAGATTCCCATTGTTTATTTATATTACATTTTTCTTTTTCCTCACCTGGCCTGACATCTGCAGCCAAAAGTGCACATCCCGTTTCCAAGACAGCAACATATAGCCATTAACAAGCACCAAATATTCTCTAGACATGATTCTATTCTCCGATTTTACTTTCTACTTGCAGGGAGATGCCAGAGTCTCTTGCTCAGTGCTGAGCAGAAACTGAACCTGTGTATGCCCATCCTCTAATTGCACAATATTTGCTCCCTAAGCATGATTAACTACTAAATATTACGCAGTAGGTAACCATGTACACCTGATCAACCAACTCTGAAATCAGAGATAATCATCCTTAGTAAAGCGTCAGCTTGATTCAGTTGGTAGCACTCTCACTTCTGAGTCAGAGGTTGTGGGTTCAAGTACAAAATTTGAACACAGAATCTCGGCTGATACTTCAGTACAGTACTGAGGGAGTGCTGCACTGCTGGAGGTGCCATCTTTCATATGAGACTTTAAACCCAGGCCTCATCTGCCTATTCAGGTGGATGCAAGTATGAGTTTCTACATAACATTAAGAGTTTTTGTCTTATTTAAAACAAGTGGCAAAATGTGTGATTCTGTTGCTTCAACTTTATGGTTTATAGTTTTAAGGATGCTCTTGTAAAAGGCATGGGGATCAAAGCATAACTTTCTTACCTCCATTGCACAATTCTGGAAGATACTTGATGTACTGGCACAATGGGAGGATCCATGATCTGATTTCTCAGGCTCATTGTCCTTTCCTACTTTAGACGAATGTGCAGCACCTAGTTAAGTATATAGTATTAAGATATATTATAAAAAATCATTCATAAAAAAAATTCACTAATGTCAAGGCAATATTAATATGTAGGGGAGAGTAACCTTTTAAAGATAAGGCTATCCCCCCCCATATATGTATAAAATATTTTACATAAATCAGTGATTACAGACTAGCTTGCACAGCAAGTTATAATACGGTCATAAGTCTCCCAGACAATTGGCCCTGGACTGATGGGCCCCATGAGAGCTCTGTTTAACTGCAACAAGCAAAATCAGTTCTGGTAATCTTTGTTCGGATCTCAGCAGACAAATGGTACAAAGCTTCCTTTGATCTGGTACTACTGAATCATTTTAAAAATGGATTTACATTAAGGATAGTTTGTGGGGAACTAGAATGTCATTAATACAGGAGGGTTTAAAATTAGGATTGCTTGGTATTATGATAAAACTGGGGGATATTACTGACACAGGCAACAAGTAAGGTATGATTGACGAGAGATCAACACAATTAGTAATTACTGAATATGTATGGATGACAGTCCATTTATCAACAACCAAATCTGGAAAAGCTGCTGGTCCAGATGGTGTTTACCCAGAATTCTTAAAACTACTGGGACTCAAAGCTAAGAGCTGGTTGACCTCCTTCTTCGAGGTACTGGCAACCGGTAAAATTCCACTTATTTGGAAGGAAACTAAAATAATTGCCCTCCTGCAGCAGGGGGAAGAATGCTTGTGAAGCCTCCAGCTACCGCCCGATCTCCTTACTTTGCACTTGTTATAAAGTACTGGAGAGGCTACTACTCCACAGACTCGCCCCCATCATTGGGCCAACCATCCCTAAGGAGCAAGCGGGCTTCCGGAGCGGCCATAACTGCTGCGACCAAGTGGTCGCTTTAACAACACAGATTGAAGCAGGCTTCCAGCGCCAGCTCAAGACCGCCGTAGCACTCGTGGACCTGTCAGCAGCTTATGACAATATGGAAACATGAACTGCTTTTCAAGCTCTCCACCATTTTACCCTGCAGAACAACAATCCATCTTCTCAACTCCATGCTTAGCAACCGACGCTTCCGTGTACACTCTGGCACCCAGAAGCGTGGATATAGGACATGGAACTACTGACTCCCACAGGGTTCTGTCCTGGCACTCCTGTTATTCAACGTTTACAACAGTGACCTGCCCAAAACAGAGTCCCGCAAGTTCGTATACGCTGATGACATTGCCGTGGCCATGCAAAACATGGATCTGCCCATCACCGAGGAAACCCTGACCAGTGATTTACAGAGGATGAAGGCCTACTTCCACCGATGGTGACTTTGGCCAAACCCGCAAAAGACCGTCAACCTCGACAGTCCACCTCAACACCCATCAAGTAAACCAAGCTTTGAAAGTCTCCTTTTGTGGCGCAGAGGTAAACCATGCCAAAAAAAACCCTCCTATTTAGGAGTCGCGCTTGATCGCACCGTGTCATATAGACAGCATCTCCAGAACCTTGGAAAGAAACTAAAGAGTACGGTCAACTTGATCCAGAAATTCGCCGGATCCATATGGGGAGTAGACACAAACGGTCAGTCAGCAGCGCTCGCCCTGGTGTACTCTACAGCGGAGTACTGCATGGCTATCAAGTCCACATGTCAAATCCGTTGATGTCCAGCTGAATTCTACTATGAGAATTATCACCAGTACGCTTTTTATCGACACCAACACCATGGCTGCCCGTGCTTGCAAACATCGCACCACCACACCTACGCCGCAAATATGCAGTCTCCAGAGAATACAACCACTACACAAGCAAAGACATGCTGATCCAGGCCGACACAAACAATCTACCACCAACCTGTCTCAAATCTAGAAGGCCATTTTGGACCGTCGCCGAAGTCCTTCAGCGATCTCCCCTCAGCCTTGATGACCGATGGCGAAATGCTTGGAAGAACCGTGGCATATGGAATGGATTCCATAGAGGACCCCATAGTACAACCTGAAGGATCAAACCTTCCTCGCAAACAGTGGACAACCATCAACCGCCTTAGTACCGGTCGTGGTAGATGCTGCCACCTTCTCCATAGATGGAAGATTAAAGCATCCTCATCGTGCGACTATGGAGATCTAATCAGACCCTGGAGCACATCATTGAGCACTGCCCTCGGAGGAAATTCGCAGGCAGCCTACAAGATATCCACGCTGTTACACCAGAAGCTTTGGCCTGGACATCTGACTCAGATATTGACATCTGATTTGCTTTGTAACTACCATACGAAAGAAGTAGTCCATTTATTTTATAGAACACAGTAACTTACTTGTTTCTTTGCGAATTAAGTAAAATTGACTATAATGAATGTATTAGTGAAGCACAGGAGATATCAAACATATATTCAAGCCAACATACCGCCACTCTGAAGCCAAGATCAGGTATTAAGGGAAGGGTGGAAATAAAAACGTAAGCACTTTTGCATACCTGCCAAAGCTAACTTAACAATGCCAGATGCTTGGAGCAATTCACTCACTTGCCATTCACCCTAGTTTATGAATTGTCCAAGCAGGCCTGAACAAGGAGGGGATAAAACAGGGTAACAAAAATATAAAATTTTGATTTACTGAGAGGCCGCGCAGAGTGAGCAGACAAGTCTGATTCCACATTGAGTTTCAGATCTCAAGCATGTTGTGGTGGTAAGCTGCAAGGTTCCTCCAGGAGGAGAGGAAATGTTATCCAGTGGGCTTGTAATGTTACTAGTTAATAGTCTAACCCAGACTATAATTTTAAAGAGTGCTGGTAAGTGGAATAAAAGACCACCAATAGATAACTTCCTCAGGCATTCCGAATATAAACCGAGCTGCTCAGAAGTGGAGGATTTGATGGGGAACCCTTCGGGAGTTTGGGACTGAGTAAGCAGGAAGAGACAAATGTCAGAAAATAATATTTGTGATCAATAAATTTCATGGAGCAGCAATTCACAAATAGTGAAAGTATCAAAAATAACTAGTTTTGCAGTACATAGAATATACATGGTTTGCTTAAAAAGCATCAATAGCTGGATTTTAAAAATGCAAATATAATATACTATTAGTTTTAACTAACCAGTCAGAAGGTGTTTACCAGTATCACTGCTGCTGCTGCTGCCAAGGCTAGTGCTGCTTTGATTAAGGCCATTTGTAGCCATTGTTGTAGGTAGACCCATTCTTTCAGTTGGGCTGCCACTATAGCTATAATCCTGACCACCAGGAGGAAAGCTGGATTTTGAATCATCAAACCGTTCATCCTTAACATGGAAAGAAACAAATAATTCAAATTATAAGAAATAACCAGCTGAATAGCCATTCTTTTCAAAAAAGGAAATACATTCAATGAGATCACCTCTCATTCTAAACTCTGGAGAATATAGGCCTAGTCTACTCAATCTCTCCTCAGGACAATGCCCCCCATCCCAGGAACCAGTCTGGTGAACCTTCTACAAAAGGGAGGTGGTAAAAGGGCAGGTGTTGCATCTCCTGCGCTTACACGGGAAGGTAGCGTGGGGAGGGGAGGGGAGGGGAGGGGGTGATAGAGGAGGAGTGGACTAGGCTGTTGCGGAGGGAGTGGTCCCTTCAGAATGCTGAAAGGAGAGGGGAGGGGGAAGATGTGTTTGGTGGTGGAATCACGCTGGAGGGGATTGTCCGAAGGGACCGCTCCCTCTGCAACACCCTGGTCCACTCCTCTATCACCCCCAACACCCCTTCCCCTTCGCCCGGCACCTTCACATGCAAGCGCAGGAGATGCAACACATGCCCTTTTACCTCCTCCTTTCCCACTGTCCAGGACCCCAAACACTCCTTCCAGATGAAACAGCGATTTACTTGTACTTCTTGCAATTTAGTATACTGTATTCGCTGCTCATGATGCAGTCTCCTCTACATTGGGCAGACCAAACGCAGATTGGGTGACCGCTTTGCGGAACACCTCCGTTCAGTCCGTAAGGGTGACCCTGAGCTTCCGGTCGCCTGTCACTTTAATTCTCCGCTCCACTCCCACTCTGATCTCTCCGTCCTCGGCCTCCTACACTATTCCAATGAAGCTCAACGTAAGCTCAAGGAACAGCACCTCATCTTTCGATTAGGCACTTTACAGCCTTCTGGACTCAACATCAAGTTTAACAATTTCAGACCATAACTTCTGCCCCTATTTTTTTTTCTCACATGGTAGCTGTCAATCTTTCAGCCATTGCCATTTACACTTCATCTAGAGCCATCTTTTGTTTCTTAACTTGTCCCATTACCATCTCCTTTTGCCTTGCACCATCATCCCTTTTGTCTCAATCTCTCCTGCCTTCCATCCTATCACAGTTCTTCCCTTTTGTTCTTTCCTCCCCTCCCGCTTTTCCCTGCCCCTACACTTGCTTAAAAACTTGTTCCATCTCCAGCTTTTTCCAGTTCTGACGAAGGGTCTTTGACCTGAAACGATAACTCGGTTTCTCTCTCCACAGATGCTGCCTGACCTGCTGAGTAATTCAAGCATTTTCTGTTCTTATTTCTGGTGAACCTTTGTTGCACTCCCTCTATGGCAAGTATATCCTTCCTTAGGTAAGGAGACCAAAACTGTACACAATACTCCAGGTGTGGTCTCACCAGGGCCCTATATAATTGCAGTAAGACGTCTTTGCTCTTATACTCAAATCCTCTTGTATTAAAGGCCAACATACCATTTGCTTTCTTAATTGCTTGCTGTACCTGTATGTTAACTTTCAGTGATTCGTGTACAAGGACACCCAGGTCCCTCTGAACACCAGCATTTCCCAATCTTTCACCATTTAAAAAATACTCTGCTTTTCTATTTTTCCTACTAAAGTGGATAACCTCACATTTCTCCACATTAAATTCCATTTGCTATGTTCTTGCCCACTCACTTAGCCTGTCTATATCCCCTTGAAGCCTCTTTGCATCCTCCTCACAACTTAAATTCCCACCTAGCTTTGTACTATCAGCAAACTTGGATATATTACATTATGGTCCCCTCATCCAAATCATTGATATAGATTGTGAATAGCTGAGGCCCAAACACTGATCCTTGCAGCTAAGGTCCCGGCAGACTGGAAAACTGCTAATGTAACACCCTTATTTAAAAAGGGCAGTAGACAGAAGGCTGGTAACTATAGACCGGTTAGCCTAACATCTGTGGTAGGTAAAATTTTGGAGTCCATTATTAAGGAAACAGTAACAGGACATTTGGATAATCATAATTTAATAGGACAAAGTCAGCATGGTTTTACGAAGGGGAAGTCATGTTTGACAAATTTGCTGGAGTTCTTTGAGGAAGTAACATATAGAGTGGATAAAGGGGAACCAGTGGACGTAGTGTATTTAGACTTCCAAAAGGCATTTGACAAGGTGCCACACAAAAGATTATTGCTTAAGGTAAAAAAATCACGGGATTGGGGGTAATATTCTGGCATGGATAGAGGATTGGCTATCTAACAGAAAGCAAAGAGTTGGGATAAATGGTTCATTCTCAGACTGGCAATCAGTAACTAGTGGTGTTCCACAGGGGTCAGTGCTGGGTCCCCAACTCTTTACAATCTATATTAACGATTTGGAGGAAGGGACCAAGTGTAACATATCAAAATTTGCAGATGATACTAAGATGGGAGGGAAAGTAGTGAGTGAGGAGGACATAAAAAACCTGCAAGGGGACATAGACAGGCTAAGTAAGTGGGCAGAGATTTGGCAGATGGAATACAACACTGGAAAGTGTGAGGTGATGCACTTTGGCAGGAAAAATCCTAGAGCAATTTATTATCTTAATGGCAAGAAACTGGAGAGTACTGAAGTGCAAAGGGATCTGGGGGTCCTGGTGCACGAAACTCAAAAGGTTAGTATGCAGGTGCAGCAAGTGATTAAGAAGGCAAATGGAATGTTGGCTTTCATTGCTAGGGGGATAGAATATAAAAATAGGGAGGTATTGCTTCAGTTGTACAAGGTATTGGTGAGACCGCACCTGGAATACTGCATACAGTTTTGGTGTCCTTACTTAAGGAAAGACATCCTTGCTCTCGAGGCAGTGCAAAAAAGGTTCACTCGGTTAATCCCGGGGATGAGGGGGTGGTCATATGAGGAGAGGTTGGGTAGATTGGGACTCTACTCATTGGAGTTCAGAAGAATGAGAGGCGATCTTATTGAAACATATAAGATTGTGAAGGGGTTGGATCGGGTGGATGCGGGGAGGATGTTCCCGATGACGGGTGAGACGAGAACTAGGGGACATAGTCTTAGAATAAGGGGCTGCTCTTTCAAAAGTACCCCACTAGTTACAGCCTGCCAAATCGAAAATGACCCGTTTATTCATACTCTCTGTTTTCTGTCTGTTAACCAATCCTTAATCCATGCTAGTATATTACCCCAATCCCATGAGCCCTAATTTTGTTTAATAACCTCGTGTGGCACCTTATCGAATGCCTTCTGAAAATCCAAATACATCACATCCACTGGTTCCCCCCATCTATTCTGCTAGTTACAACCTCAAAAAACACCAACAGATTTGTCAAACTCGATTTCCCTTTCATAAATCAGTGTTGACTCTGCCCAATCCTATTACTATTTTCTAAGTGCCCTGTTACCACGTCCTTAATAATAGATTTTAGCATTTTCCCTACTACTGGTATCAGGCTAACTGGTCTGCAGTTCCCCGTTTTCTCTCCCTCCTTTCTTAAATAGTGGGGTTACATTTGCTACCTTCCAATCCGTGGGAACCGTTCTAGAATCAATGGAATTTTGGAAGATGACAACCAATGCATCCACTATCTCTTTCAAAAACCCTAGGATGTAGGCCATCAGGTCCAGGGGATTTATCAGCTTTCAGTCCCATTAATTTCTCCAGTACTATTTTTTTACTAATACTAATTTCTTTCAGTTCCTCATTCTCCCCTTGGTTCTCCACTATTTCCGGGAGATTTTTGCATCTTCTTCCATGAAGACAGACACAAAGTATTTGTTTAATTTCTCTGCCATTTCCTTATTCCCCATTATAATTTCTCCCGTCTCAGCCTGTAAGGGACCCGCATTTACTTTCGTTAATCTTTTCCTTTTTACATACCTATAGAAGCTTTTACAGTCTGTTTTTATATCTCTCGCTAGTTTACTCATCTCTTTCTACTCTGCTCTTCTATATAAGGAAATAGGAAAACAAATGTATATTTTCATTAGAAAAAACCAATTACAGCTGGTCAGAACAAATTCAAAA
The DNA here is from genome assembly GCA_030390025.1 of Squalus acanthias. Lineage (NCBI taxonomy): Eukaryota > Metazoa > Chordata > Chondrichthyes > Squaliformes > Squalidae > Squalus > Squalus acanthias. Next base: position 222,385,167 of record CM059425.1, read on the forward strand.
CACTCATTAATAGAACCATTGTAATTTACAGCACAGAAAGAGGCCTTACCCCCAATTGCATCTGCAATGACTTTCTGCTGGAGCAATTCACAAACTAATCCCACGGCCCTATTCTCACTGTAGACCTATAACAACTTCTAATTATAAAGTTGTAGCTATAACTACTGAAAATTTAGCTAATGATTATCTTCATCAATCATCCCATTCTTGTCCACTATCTCTCCTCTGTAGTCCACTTCCATGGAACTGCCTGATCTTGCACAGTACGTTCCTATCAGTCACAACAAAGTCAGTGCATCTCCAGCAATGGCTTATTTTCCCACCCAATTCCCTAATGCCCTTCCTTTTCTTAATACAGGTGCCTCAGTGACATCATCTGCAGGCATGGAGTCAGCTACCATACATATGCTGATGACCAACTCTACACTTCCACCACTTTGACTCCACCACTATCTCTTCAATGCCAAACTACCTGTGCAACTAAACAATGGAAATACTGCAGCATGTATATTCAGCCCCCTGCTAAAACAGTTGTCTCGACACTAACCCCATCTACCAGATAATCTGTAACCTTGGTGTCCTGCTCAACCCAAAGCAGTCTCACACCCCATATTCTGGCCACCACCAAACTGCTTACTTCTACCTCTGCAACACTGTCAGCCTCCTCCCACCACAGCTGAAACCTTAGCCCACATGTCCGTCACCTCTGGACTCGATTTATTTAATGGTCTCATCAGTTTCCCAACCTCCACCCTCCATAAACACCAACTCATGCAAAATTCCGTGACCTGCATCCTGTCCCACATGGCTCATCATTCCAATCCTTACACACACATTTGCTCCCTATTCCCCCAACACATCTATTTCAAAATTCCCATTCTCATCTTACAAATTCATCCATGACCTTTCCACACCCTCTCTGTGACCCTATTTATCCCAAACTCTATTCCTCCAACTGTGTACATCCTCCTTTTACCTAATTTCACAAGCTGTAGCAGAGCATTCAGCTATCTCAACCCCACTCTCTAATTACCTCCCTAAACAACTCCACTTTGCTTCCTTCTTCCCCTCCTTTAGATACCTTCTCAAAACCTAGCTATTCAACTATGACTTTGGTACTCCCCAAATTATACTGTTTCCATTTTGACTCCTCTGAAGCACTTTGGGACATTCTTCTACTTTACAGAAATGTAAGTTTATTATTCCTCAGCTAATGTAATTTTTTATTTTGCAAAACTTGATTGTAGGAGTTTCATTTTTCCAGCAAATATACCTGAATTTTTCCTGATAAGACCATGGTCAGGATATTTATTTAATTAGAGAAGCAGCAGAATCATAGTCAACAGTAATAAGACTATACTGGAACTCTTTCCAACAGGAGGAACATCCTTGAAGGAGATGGCAGTTGTACAGTGTCACCCCAATATCAACACTCGACACCTTAGGATGTACCACAGTATCCGAATAGAAACGACACCAAGTTCGATACCTTTGGGCAAGTCAATGTTGCCTTACTACTGGAAGGTGCTTTGAAAGTATCGTACAGTTCTCATGTTTTAAGTAGTATAAAATTGAAGGCGGCATGGCAGGGAGATCACCAGAAACTACAGCCAGGCTAACTGCATCCATCTTGATGTCAACTAACAATATGTTCAGGCCCTGATGCATCTACTTGGCTCCACAGTCTCTGGTTCAGGAGGAAGCCAATTGCAAAGACATCTACAGATACTCTGGACTAACAACAGAAAACGCTGGAAAAACTCAGCAGGCCAGGCAGCATCCGTGGAGAGAGAAAGAGAGTTAACGTTTCAGGTCGATGACCTTTCGTCAGAACTGTGAAGAGCCGGAAATCAAATAGATTTAAGGCCAGAGTAAAGCTGGGAAAAGGGGGAGGGGATAAAAGAACAAAGGGGGAGATGAAGAGACATTAAGAGATATGCAAGGCTAGAGGTGGTGTTAATGTGACAGATTAAGGCTGAAAGAAGTGTGAAATCCACTGGCAGAATGAAGGACAGCTGCTAGCTTCTAGGAGGAAAAAAAAGGTGGGGGGGGCAAATAAAAGGGTGGAAAAAATAAAATATAAATGTGATTGGAGCTGAGGTTATGATCTAAAATTGTTGAACTCAATAGAGTCCAGAGGGCCTAAACGAAAGATGAGGTGCTGTTCCTCGAGCTTACGCTGCGCTTCCGTGGAACAGTGTAATAGGTCGAGGACGGTGAGGTCAGAGTGGGAGTGAAGCGGTGAATTAAAGTGACAGGCCACCGGGAGCTCGGGGTCCCCCTTACGGACTGAACGGAGGTGTTCCGCAAAGCGGTCACCCAATCTGCGTTTGGTCTCCCCAATGTAGAGGAGACCACATCGTGAGCAGCGAATACAGTATACTAAATTGCAGGAAGTACAAGTAAATCGCTGTTTCACCTGGAAGGGGTGTTTGGGGCCCTGGACAGTGGGAAGAGGGGAGGTGTAAGGGCATGTGTTGCATCTCCTGCGCGTGCACGGGAAGGTGCCGGGCGAAGGGGAAGGGGTGCTGGGGGTGGTAGAGGAGTGGACTAGGGTGTCGCGGAGGGAGCGGTCCCTGCGGAATGCTGAAAGGGGAGGTGAGGGGGAAGATGTGTTTGGTGGTGGGATCACGCTGGAGGTGGTGGAAATGGCGGAGGATGATCCGTTGAATGTGGAGGCTGGTGGGGTGAAAGGTGAGGACAAGGGGAACCCTATCGTGGTTCCGGGAGGGAGGGGCAGGGGTGAGGGCAGAAGTGCGGGAGATAGAACGGACACGGTCGAGGGCCGTGTCGACCACGGTAGAGGAGAATCCTCGGTTGAGGAAAAAGGAAGACATGTCGGAAGCACTGGTATGGAAGGTGGCATCATCAGAGCAGATGCGGCAGAGACGGAGAAACTGGGAGAATGGAAGAGAGTCCTTACAGGAGGCGGGGTGGGAGGAAGTGTAGTCCAGGTAGCTGTGGGAGTCAGTGGGCTTGCAGTGAATGTTAGTCAAATACTCTGGACCATGGGATTGGCACTGCTACTAGCAGGAAAGGTCACCAGAATCCCCAACTGTTTTTGCCTCTCCTTTCTGCATCAGCCAACGCCATGCATGCCCATGCATCACACAGACCATTGATACAGATGTCATTCCACTAGATAGCAACTGAAAAGCGATACAGCTGCCCAACAGCACTGCACTGCTGAATTGCCCAAAGTACAAGGTCCTTGATGACTAGCCTCTGTGCCCATCATCAACATCTATACCCAAATTGAGGCAATTGTCAAATAAAAGCAAAAAAAGTTTGGAAGCCCCTGTTCCCACCAATCAGGCTCCAGCAAGCTGGCCACCTATCACACTGTTGATAAAACAGCACATCTGAACTACTCATTGTATATATTTTTATAAAAACAGATCTTGTACAGTATTGAGAATCTAAAAGGCAAGATAGTATTACAATCTGCGTAATTGACTTGTGAAATAAATTTCTTATCCTACTGCCTCTCAAAACAAATCGACTATGCAGTGAGCAAAGTTGTGTCTAACCTCATCATCAGAGTAGGAGTATGCTGATGCCACAGCTCCCCACATCTTGCTGGCAACATTTGCTGCTTGTTTCATACCAGACTTAAGTACATCCATCTTGGGTCCAGAGAGCAGATTGTCGAGCTTAAATCCTGAAATTGATGTAACTACGGACCCCAAGGAGCCATGCTGGGTGTTCCTCACCAAGGCAGTTAATGAAACCGAACGCATTTTCTGTGAAACAGGCTTGTGCACTTTAGGTTGGCCAGCAAATGTTTTTGACCTGGACACAGATATAGATGTTGTTTGTAGATCTTCTGGTGGAAGAGGGCTAGATGGGAGACTTGACCTTCTTTCCTGTGCATGACCGTGTACGCCATCACTGACATCTGAAGGCTTCTCTTCATTCTCGGTCTTGTGCAGTTCCATACTGGCTGATTTGCCCCCAAGAGGGCTCTTAAGGTTCATATACATTTCAATCTCATCAGCAAGTTTTCGAGAGACAACTGGTGGTACATTCTTCTCAACATTAGAGGGAATTTTCTTTTCAGTCTCCGAGACCAGCAATGATAATGGGTCAAAACCCATCTTAACATCTTCTCTTTCTACAGGTTTAACTGCAGGGTGCACACTAGTCCTTTTCTGCATGGGATCTTCAACTTCATTTCCTTCATCAATTGGAAGAAAACTATCTGGTTCAACTTGTAGGTCCTCCATTACAAATGCTCCATTTTTAGTTATCACTGCAGTCTCAGTATCAACAAATGATGCTTCCATTTCAGATGAAACACCCAAGCATTTATCAGCGGTAATTTTGCTGTCATCACCTTGACACTCTCCAGTTTGATCGGCTAAGTGATCCAAGGTTGGAGAGGTCTTAATCTTTGAAGATAGCTCTTTGGTACTGCACAAAGCAGCAGCCAGGATCCTAGCATCAGCACCCATCATCTCCGCTATCTCATTTGGATCAGTTTCAAGGCTTCCCTTTTTAAGTAACATGTTAGACCGCGTATCGGCACTGAAACTGCAACTCCTTTCTGCCCAGAGCTTTTGCCGCTGCTGGCTTTTCTCACTGTTCTTCCTGTGTGCTCGAGTACTGGGGTCACCAACTCCATCACCATCTTGATAATTGTCATTATCTACCAGCAGCAAGCTAGCCAAATTACCTAGCATTGAAAAGATAGCAAAAGTAAAGGATTAATGTTGACAAGTCATACAATTTATTGTTCCCTTATTTCAATAAGTGAACAGCTGCGCCTTAAAACTAAATGAGGGTGGAGGTGTAGGGAAGCTCCATTCCAATTAATCAGTAATCCTCAAATGTTTTTAAAAACACCAGAGTCAGAACAAATATTAAAGCCAATATACAAACTAGTACAACAATCAAGGGAACTTCATGTCTGGAGTGTTTAATAAATGGTTGGCACCACAAATAATACAAGTTAGCACAATTCTTCACATGTCAAATAATCCTCAGCCACATATTCAAGAGAAGCAAATGTAAGACAGGGTTGGTGGAAGAAAGAGATAGAAAATCACCTCAGACTAGTCTTCTACATATCCTAATGGCTGGTTCAAGAGCATTCCTGACAGAGGACCAGGAGCAAATTGTGAGAAGGATGGGGAGGAAGAGGACACAGCCAAACAAAAAGAAAATCACTTTCTACTACATTTGAAGCAAATTGGACCTATGGCATTTGAAAAGCACCAATAACCAACTCACAGGAAATAGTTAAAAAGTATTTGCTCAGTGGTGGAACTCTTGCCTCCGAGTCAGAAGGTTGTGGGTTCAAGTCCCACTCCAGAGACTTGAGCACAAAATCCAGGCTGATACTTCAATCAGAACTGAGGCACTGCTGTCTTTCAGATGAGACGTTAAACCGAAGCCCCATCTGCCCTCTTGGGTGGATGTAAACTATCCCATAGTACTTTTCGAAGAAGCACAGGGAGTTCTGAGTGCCCAGACCAATATTTATCTCTCAACCAACTCCTAAAAACAGATTATCTCGTCATTATCACATTGCTGTTTGTGGAACCTTGCTGTGCGCAAACTGGCTGTTGCATTTCCCTAGGTCACAACAGTGACTACACTTGAAAAATTACTTCATTGGCTGTAAAGCGTTTTGGGACGTCCTGAGGTTGTGAAAAGTATTATATAAATGCAAGTCTCTCTCTTTCTTTTAGGATGTCACACAACTGTAAAACTATCATTCTTGCCTACCCATTCCTGTTATCTTACCCGTTAACATGAATTACAGGATTCGGCTGCCATATCCTTACTAATTTTTACGTTCTGTAATTACATTTTCTTAGCAGGAGAATTTGACCAGTTTAGCAACTCTGAAAGATGAACTTGTCAGACATGTGAACCACAGGAGTTCCTGTTGAGACTTGCTGAGAGGACTGTTCCACATATTAAAGACTATAAAAATATACCAAGACTTTTTATTCCTCAGTGGAAATGGTATTAGCTTTCATTTTCAGTATGAAATCCCAAAGTAAAAAGATTCCTTTTCATATTCTTTTAAAAGATAGATATCAAGTTCTCCAATTATATGAGCTGTTAGTCTTTAAAGTTCAATAGGCTTTAAGTAAAGACAGGGACAAGGGTCTAGATACCCTGTGCATTAGGTATAGCAAAATCATAAAACTTGTCTATAGGCAGGTTTATGATTTAATTACACTTGGTGCAAAGAAACTTTCCAAGATTTTCCTCAGAAACCTGTAGCAAATAAAGTGGTCACTTTTTGCAGTGCTGTTGCAATCCTATGCTGATTTTAAGTATCCATTCAGAGGGAGCTGTAAGAATTGCATTGAAGCTGCAATAAAAATAGCATGGACAACTGAAAAATCTTTATGGGAAAAAAGAATGAACTTGCTTTTATATAGCACCTTTCAGGTCATCAGGATGTCCCAAAGCACTTGATAACCAATTAAGTATTTTTTGAAGTGCAGTTACTGTTGTCACGTATGGAAACGTGGCAGCCAATTGGCACAGTGAGGTCTAGCAAACAGCAATGAGATAAAACAGGAGATAATCAGTTTTAGTGATGTTGGTTGAGGGATAAATATTGGCCAGGACACCAGGAGAACTCTCCTGATCATCTTTGAATAGTGCCACAGGACATGGCCTCAGTTTAATGTCTCATCAAAAAGAACCACCTCCAAAGTATCAGCCTAGATTATGTCCTCAAGTCTCGAGTGAGGCTTGAACCCACGACCTTATGACTCAGAAATGAGAGTGGTGCTGCTGCGCTAAGGTTGACAGTAACAAACAGAAAAAAGAAATTACAATCTAATGCAGGGAGATTGCAGAGGTGTTCATTCACATGCTATTTTCAAAAGTCAATACATGAAACCTGAATGTGGGACTCGCCCAGTGCCGTAGAAGCAAAGACACCAGCCATGATTTGAACTGGGATGTAAATCGGGTGGGTGCTGACAGAGGGGAGGTGACAAACCATCCCGACTTTGGCAGCATGCCACGGTCAGTTCCTCGCCTGAAACCGGTAGCTGGCCAGTCGCGCAATGTTCCTGTGGCAAAGCATTTCATGCTCCATACAGAATCTGCACAGTATTTTCTTAAAACTTAAACCATGCAATAGCTCAACTTGAAAAAACTGAATTTTATGAAATTTTAATTGATGTAGAACAACATTTCCCATACATTTAGTCATTATTTGGATATTTACATGACTTGTATAGTTTTGGGCCATTAAATAAAAGTTCTTCAATACATTAGATGCTCCAAAGTATGGTAAAGTTCCTTCCTGTTTACTGTCATTGTTAGTTTTTCCACATAATACTCTTAAATTCCCCAATAAAGCATTTTGGTTTTTGAAATAATTAACTGTGAAAACCAAAAGCAGAACACACAATTAACCCCTTCCTCCACATACTAATTTCTTAAAGAAAGCAAAAAGGACTGATGAAAGGTAACAGATGTTAAAGTTGGATTTAATTCAGAGGAGTTTTTTTTAAAAAATTACAGTAATAAGTTAATATTCACATAATTGAGCAGTGCTCAGTTCTCCCTTTGGTCCTAAAATATGTCTGAAATTTCCCCTTGTTGTGAAGGGTCTTGGGCATGTTACTACATGCAAGTGTTGTCTACGTAAGAACTAGGAGCAGGCCATATGGCCTATTCAATAAGATCATGGGTGATCTTCAACCTCAACTCCACTTTCCTGCCCTATCCCCATATCCCTCGATTCCCCTAGAGTCCCCTTCGCCATTTCTAGTGGCACACAGGAACTCCAAAACACTTGCAATCCATTGAAAAGAATCAAGATAAATTGGTAATGCAAAAATGACAATAAGACACACTAATCCAATAAAATACTAATAACTCATGATAAAACAATTGCTTACCGCTGCTTCCTCTGCTGCCAACAGCAGCACATTGCAACTTTACAATGCTGCTACTTGAATGAAGTCTTTCTGGCGAGTGGGAATTCTTAATTACTTTACTCACTGCTGGTTCCTCACCAGTGTTGTCTGTGCTTTTTTCTGTTGATGAAATGCAATGTAAATTTAGTTAAAGATGGTTTCCACTTCAAATTCAAGTGAAGGATTTGGAACTCAACTCAAACCTACATATACAGTAAAGACGAGAATGGACTGTGAGCACAGAACTCAAATACAAGAACCAAAAAAAAAAAATCACAGATCTCAAGCAAGATTTCATTGGCTGTAAAGTGCTTCGAGACGTCCGGTGGTCGTGAAAAGCGTTATATAAATGCAAGTCTTTCTTTAAGAATAGAGTTGAGAAATTCCTCTCTTCTACAGATAATTGATATGGGGAACAAGCACCAGAAAAAAAACGAATTGATTCTCGCCAATTGATACTTTAAAAAGGACTGGATCAATATTTAACTGATGTTTGTTGAGATATAAACATATGTCGATTCGTATTGATTAGGAAGAGGGAATAGATTTTGTGGAGGGGAGGCCGGATGCTGGTGGTTCTTTTTTGGGAATGGGGAAGAGCAGAGTCTACAATTGAAGTAGCCATCACGTCCTATGAAAGGCGAAAACTTGATAGGTTGAAGTTTCTAAGCTTTTAAACACTCTTCTCCCTGCATTATCAAGCCTCTAATCATTTGAGACGCTTTTGAAGGGCTAATAGGGTGGCACCGGAGTTAACCCAGTGCTTAAAACAAAAGGAACAGTCTACAAATGCCCTCCCCGTGTACAGAAGGGCACCATTAATACAGCTGGCTTCAACAAACTAAAATATATTAAATCACTATAATTTTGCCCATCTATCAGACAGCCCATATCCAGTGGTGCCATCAGTTGTAGAAGGCTTCAACCATATTGGTGGACATCGTGAGATACCTCTCCAAGGTCACCATGGACCAGAGGCTAGCAGTCTGAGCAACCTTCCTGGTGGATCCTACTCATCCTCAACCTCTAGACAGCTGAAGAAATTGCTTCACAGTTTTCAAACTTTGCGACATCACCTGAAAACGTTCTGCATTTTGCAAGGTTCTAATGTTGATGCAACAGAATTAGAGTAATGGCATTATTTTAGTTCTGAGTGAATTAAAGATTGTTTTTCAATGATTTTTTTTTCCCCAATACAAATTATTTCGGGAAGAATTTATTTAAAAAAATCCTCCAGTTGTCTTTCCTCCTCTTTCCATGGTAGTGACTCATGACTGAGTCCTACAAACACCAGCCATGCTGCAGTACCTCACCCATCTGGTTATTCTTAATGTGAGCCTAGACAAGGAACACTGGCAAGCTGAACCAAATCTTCTCACCCGATAGCTACATAAAGTGACAATAAATCGCAGTCGGATAATATCATTTCCACATGATCACTTTTTAAACAGCGATCTTAAAAGTACTTTATGCCATTTTTTACATTCCTAGAGCTCATTATAATTTTCTCTATAAACAAATATTTATGGTATAAATATACATCTACAGTACAAAATCTTTTTAAACAAGCTACATTCCATTAATTAAAAGCATCTCCTGTCCTGGAATGTTGCTCAAATTGACAAGCTGCAGCAGGAACTTCTCTGCGATGACTCTCCTTCCCTAATGTTCTTTACCTCCCAATGGGGAAGTACTTAGCTGCTTGACTCATGCTCATGACAGCATAGCTGATGGTGTGCAAAAGGTTGTTCGACATTAAATTCAAAGAAAACACTTGATTAATGTTAAGTTAAAAGTCACATTGATTCTTTACCTTTACCTTTTTGCTCTTTAATTGTACCAGATGAGCCAATTTCTACCAGTGTTTCTTCATGAAGATCAATGTCTTCACGTCGAAGTTCATCTTTAGATCCATACCCTTGGTCTGACTGAGCACCTGTAAGAAAGTTAGTCCACAGTTTGAACAAATTAACTGCTTCCCATGTGAACCATCCAAATACATTAAAAAAGCCATTTTCTATCTTGCACTGGAAATGAGTGTTCTTCAGACTATAAATAGAGAATTCTCCCTTGTGAACATGCAGCATACATTAATATTTACATAAATCTCAGTTTAATGGAGTTGTCTACCTTTCAAAGACATTTTAAAATCTTCCTGAAGTTATAATTACATGACAATGTCATTTGTGCAATCTTTCTCTACTATTTGACAAAATTTATTTGCATTTCCCTTGAACCCAAAGCAGAACACCTTAATTTTCTAAAAGTCTGAACACTTTGGACAAATATTCAACCAGCACAAAAGGCTAAAAAAACGAAATAAGACTGTATATTGATCTAGTACTATTTTCTGGAAATTCTTCAGTGGTGTGTAACTAGATGCTAGACTGTTTAAAACAAACTTCAAAAGCACATTATAATCTTATGAAGTTGCTGCGTATTCAATAATTTATAGATAATAGGCTTATCCAGGTATGACGACATATGACATGCTTTCCAAGTAGCATTTAACTTTTTTCATTACATTTCTTAGGATACGCTAGTAATTTAACAATGAAGTAAATAACCAAATACAATGAAGTTTGTTCCTTAACATTCATTTGTACACAACATTGAAGGGGGAAAAAGTAGTAGTACTTCCAGTATAAGGCACTTCCCTACATTTACATATTACAAGAAATGGTGGCGAGTTGGCAACATAGACTGATAAAAGATTAAAGATTATTCAATTTCCACAAGTTCCAGATTTATTTCCCTCCCATAGAGATCTGCCACTTAAAGCTACTCTAATAAGTGTCAGAGTCTTGACCTGTATGTTTGTTTGCATAGACCAGCCTTAGGCCAATGCAAAGGTGTCCAAGGTAAGAAAAACTGGTTTGACCAACATACAATAGAGTGACTCTGGATGTGACTAGACACCATCACGACTCTCCACCAGAGGGCCTCCAATTGGGAGGTACCAGTTTTAGTTCCTGTTTACAAAATGTCTGTTAAGTTGAGGAAGCAGGTAGTGTTCAGAATTATAGAACTGTACAGCACCGAAGTAGTAAACTACTCACTGAAGGTGTTCCTTCCTATTTTACTAACAAGGATATATTGGTCTGCAAACATTACAATGAAAATTAAATTGATTTTCCTGTTAACTTTCATCCACTTGTAAGCCAAACTTGGTCAGAATTTGACAATTTCGAATTGTGCTTTTCCGCAGGTAAATATACATTAAAAATGAAGACGCTCTAGTAAAAACAAAGACAGAAAGGGGCACACAAAGGAAACAAGTGAGAAACACACCAAGTGAGCAAGAATAATAAAGTGAAGGGGGATAGGTAATACAAATGCTGTTTCATTCAATCAGGAGGAATTAACCTAAACTAAAAGCAAAATCCCCACTGCAAACTAGATCTTGCAATCATAATATGCAGCATGCAGCAAAATTCAGTGACAAGTAGCAAAAGCAAGGAAAATGAGTCCAGATCAAGGAGCTTTCCACATTAAAGACAACTAATCTCTGCTCAATAAAAGAAAGCATAAGGGAGCTTTAGGAGAGTGAGTGCAGGATGGTGTAAGGGACAACGGTCACTGCTGAAAGAACAAAATAATTTGCGGACTGCATGAAGATCACTAGTGGAGGTAGTGCAACTCAAAAGTCAATACCTGTGCTACCGTGATTATCAGTGGAATCTAGTCTGATTAGGTCTCGGACGAACAGCACATGCTCTCCATTGTTAGCATCGTTAGAACTATCCACGCTACCATGGCTCACAGCATCTGTATCACTTCCACCTGTTCATAACATCAAATGAGGTATGGAAAAGTAAAAACAAAATGGAAAAAACTTGCATAAGAAACCTTCAAGGGAGGAAAGCCTTGACCAAAGCTACCACTTTTTATTAAACAGTAGTTTTCAAATAAAATGGATGTTTAACAAAAGAAGTTTCTACTCCAAACCTCTGGTTACATAAAGGCAGCATTTTTCAGTTTGTTCAAGACTTATCCAAGAAAGGTTTTCTCTCATGCACCAGACTTCCAACCAAAACCTATTTCTTTTAAACTTAGCTTGCATTGAAAATATAACGATACACGAATACAGCAAACTTTAACCCTCTGAAAACCAAAGCATCAATTCTTGCACTATTCAATCTTATTTACAGAAACAATGTTCAATCTGTCAGGAATTGCTCAGCAAAGACTAATCAAGTTCTTAAAGTGGTTAAAAGTTAATGAACTATTGAGTTTACGTTCAAATTCAGAGAACATATTGGGCCGAATTTTGCTCTAACCAATGAATGAACAGTGACAGCCACTCATTACACTTGCCCATAGACTTTCTATGGGGTTTTGCACAGCAAGTTACTGTCAGCCAAATATCTAGAAAGTGCAGCACCCTTTACAGAACATCTGGGACATGTGTGAACAGGGTAAGCAACTGTGCATCTCCTTGACCAATCAGATTGAAGAATTATTAATGACCAGCAGTCTCAGAACCAGGAAATCAGTTAGAATAGTGAATTCAATGTCAAATCAGGTACAGAAAGTGAAATAGAGGGAAAGAAAGATTGGATGAAGAGAGACATATAAAAGAGACAAAGATTTAAAAAAAAATTAAACTTTTGAAAAAATCTCCAACAATAATTGAAAGCTTAAGGAATGAGACTCCACGCTTATAAATGTTAATTTTCAGTGCCAGGGAAGGTTGTTTGGCAGTAATTAAGACTTACCACAGGGTTAAAAGGGTACCTAGACTGGAATGGACAAGCCCTAACTTTTGCTGGCGAGTTTAGTCCGCATCTATGAGGCAAGTACAGGAACTTCACACCGTTCAACACATTGGAACGGTGACTCAGACAGCGAGATGCTGTTTTCAGGAAGGAATGTCACATCTCTGACAGCAACTTCCGGATTTCTGCCTTTAACTGCGCATATGGGGTCGCTGTAAGTTGCTGTCTGACTTGCACATAAATAACGGTGAGCACAGTTAGCCCCGCCATTACTTTCACAATAAAATCCGGCCAAATAAAATGGAGCGAAAAACAAAACACAGAATGTTACCACCCAAGACCAGTCTCATGAAAAATACAGCACGGTGCTAGAGACGAAATTTGGCAATGGGAAGGCAGCAATTCTCCTGCCTGCTTGCCGAGCAGGAGCATGATGTAGAAGATCCAAGGTAAGAAATAAAATGGGCAGCAAAAAATTCCTAAGTACCACCAATGTTCCCTTTAATTTTATGGGGGTGTGTGCGTCACCTTTAAAACGACATGCGCAGTTTTTCCTATTTAAAAGCCGGTGAGCCAGCTGTGCGGGGTCTGCGTGGCTGCGCAGCTTAAAGGGAACGTCGAGTACCACCCAATAACATACATTCTCTGGTGCAGTCCAATTGTTACTCAATTCTCAGCCATATGATCGCATGTTTGAGTGACTACAGCTTCCAATCATTAACTGGATCAAGTGGAGTGCAGCAGGATAGCTTTGGAAAGGGTTCCATCAATGGATGATAATTTTCAATTTACTCCACCCAATCTGTACCTTATGTTGATGTAGCAGAGTAGAGTATTAAAAGTAGTAGTAATAATGATAAAGTCCACAGTCTCGACCATCTGATCCAATTAGCTGGAGGACTACAGATGGTGGCGAAAGGCCTCCAAGTATGACAAAATGGCCTTGGAATCCAGCTTCCTTCAAGGAGTGCACAGTCTGCTCCTCACCTCCAGTAACCAAGCGGAGATCTGGATCTCACCTTGAAGATTATTGCTGGTGTGAACCACTTCCTACCATATTGCAGCACAGTACTGATGCTCTGCACCATACCAAAGTTACACAAATGAAACCAACTTATTTTGGGCCTGACTTGCAAGTTAATTTCCATCATCTTGCTGAATCTCCCCGCACCAAATCACCACTCCACATCAAGAATCTGGGTATGCAATCTCTTCGAGGCTTCCCCAGTGCCAAGCTAAATTGTTAACGTGTTCCAAAGCAGCATCATGGGTGAACATTTCCTGCCATTTTTCTTTGTATCGCAGCACTCCAGCAGAATATTCAGAAGTAGTAACAATTAAAACCATTTTCAAAACATATGCATGTTGTTCTGTGCAAATGAACAGAAATGGGGATGTTCGCTGATGACTGCAGTGTTTAGCGCCATTCACAATTCCTCATATAATGAAGCAGTCCATGCCCGCATGCAATAAGACCTGGACGACATTCAGGCTTGGGCTGATAAGTGGCAGGTAACATTCACGCCACACAAGTGCCAGGCAATGACCATCTCCAACAAGCGAGAGTCTAACCACCTCCACTTGACATTCAACGGCATGACCATCGCCGAATCCCCCACCATCAACATCCTGGGGGGTCACCATTGACCAGCAACTTAACTGGACCAGCCACATAAATACTGTGGCAACAAGAGCAGGTCAGAGGCTGGGTATTCTGCGGCGAGTGTCTCACCTCCTGACTCCCCAAAGCCTTTCCACCATCTACAAGGCACAAGTAAGGAGTGTGATGGAATACTCTCCACTTGCCTGGATGAGTGCAGCTCCAACAACACTCAAGAAGCTCGACACCATCCAGGACAAAGCAGCCCGCTTGATTGGCACCCCATCCACCACCTTAAACATTCACTCCCTCCACCACTGGCGTACCGTGGCTGCAGTGTGTACCATCGACAAGATGCACTGTAGCAACTCGCCAAGGCTTCTTCGGCAGCACCTCCCAAACCTGTAACCTCTTCCACCTAGAAGGACAAGGGCAGCAGGCGCATGGGAACACCACCACCTCCAAGTTCCCCTCCAAGTCACACACCATTGTGACTTAGAAGTAGATCGCCGATCCTTCATCGTCGCTGGGTCAAAATCCTGGAACTCCCTACCTAACAGCACTGTGGGATTACCTTCACCACACGGACTGCAGCGGTTCAAGAAGGCGGCTCACCACCATCTTCTCAAGGGCAATTAGGGATGGGCAATAAATGCTGGCCTTGCCAGTGATGCCCACATCCCATAAACGAATGAAAAAATAACTTCCTCACTTGCTTTACAAACAGTGAAGCTCCCATTCTCAATAAAAACTCAGGCCCAGTATCTTTTCATTACCTGGATATCCTCAATTCCCTTCCTAGAACAAGACAATGGCCCAGAATTTTCTGGGAAAATAACCGAGTTGAATGCGTGCGCTGTTATTAGTGTGTACATAACCCAGCAATTTGAGGCGTGCAAGAGATACGGCTTAAGTTGTGAGTCGCCACAAATTGCTGGACGACTTGTGCTGCTCCACTGCTAGCTTCGTAAAAACAGGAGCTTGCCGTCAACCTCCCCACGAGTTTCAAGAAATTGCTGGATTTGCGCTGTTAAAATGAGTTAAACACGCCACAAAGTAACGACGCAGGGACCCTTTTAATGACGAGATTTGTGATCCTGCAATGCCACTCAACTTCTAGTCCAGAAAGGGAACAATTGAAACTGTGAAGTCTCATTCCTGCAGGTAATAAATTGTTCCTAGAGATTAAATATTTTAATTTTTGTTCTTACCTTTTCTTTGTCACTTTTTTCCACTCAATGTAATCTTTCTTTCCCTTCATTTATCTTTCTGTATCTAATTTGACTCTAATTAACTCCATTTCCTTCTCAGTCGTTCTTGTTTCTTTCTTTATCCTTAAATCTCATTGGTTAAGGAGATAGACTGTTGTCCGTCATTCACCAAGGTGCCAGATGCCCAGTTGACCTCGCTGCGCCGTTATCGGCTCGCACTTCCAGTAAAAGTAATCTGTTCTGATCAGTTTGTGCAAACTCCACAAAAAGATGGCAAGAGGGAATAGTGGCAGTAATCCTTACTTCTTTGTGTTCTCTAATAGTATCATTGACTGCATCAACTGTTTCAATCTCAGATGCATTGGTCAAATCAATATTTATGGACATCATTTGGGAATCCGTCCAACCTGATCATTTTAAGTGGATTCGATTATATCTACAAATTGAATTGAATTCTACCAGTTCAGTCAGCTTCCCTGTTATGATCTTTTCACTTCTGCAGTTCCCATTTCTGTTGTTCACTTCACTCTTCCTGCCAGTATGTTGGCAGTAATTTATGCTTAGACAAATTAAAAAATTCAACATTTCTTTCATTCCATAGCCTTGCAACAGGGCCTAGGAGAGTCATCAGCCTGTTTTGTTTTTTTTAATTGGCCACTAGTATGTACTCTCCCACTGATTAAATCATCTCACTCAACAAACAATGCAATTTCATTAGCTGGAACATAGAGCTGCTTTCAAACATTGGCTTAAATGGCCCAAAAGATGTCTTCATCAGGTGACTAATTGGCAAAGTCATTTTCAGTTAGACTTACTAGGTTAGTGAAAGGTACTACACAATTTGAAAAGGTATTGCATGAAGATGCTCCAGCCCTGCTTGCTCCATCTAGCTCATGTGTTTATTGGAGCACCGCATATTGTAACATCCTGGATCTGCACAACCTTTTTTTCTTTTTCAGCGTACTATAGAAAAAAATGTTGTTCAGGAAACCAGGAGACACCATTTGGTTACCCCCCTGCTATTGGTCTTTCAAGTCAGTAAACAGCTGCATAATTTAGAGAGATGAACAGAACCTCTCACCTGCTCCCAACCCCCCAAAAAAATTACAGCAGTCACTCCATTACTTAAAAAAAAATCATTTCTCAACACATCAACTTTGCTCCTTTAAAAGGGTTACCTGAGATCAGTGGAACTTGGGCATTCGAAGAGCTCGATTTCTTAAACACTTGACGAAACTGTGTGACACCACGAACTACATTTCGCACTTTTGTCCACAAAAAGCAACCACTGCGATTACTGCTGGGCCAGGGACTCTCCAAAACAGCCTACAAAAAGGAAGTCCATCACCCACAAGCTCAGAGGTAATAACAGAAATACTTAAGAAAAGAAAGACTTGCATTTATATAGTGCCTTTCACGACCACCGGACGTCCCAAAGGGCTTCACAGCCAATAAAGTACTTTTTGAAGTGTAGTCACTGTTGTAATGTAAGAAACACAGCAGCCAATTTGCACACAGCAAGCTCCCATAAACAGCATTGCGATAATGACCAGATAATATTATAGATGTTGATCTCCTTCAGCCCCACAACTACACCGCCCCCCACCCACCCCCCGAGATATCTGCGCTCCTCTAATTCTGCCCTCTTGAGCATCCCTGATTATAATCGCTCAACCATTGGTGGCAGTGCCTTCTGTTGCCTAGGCCCTAAGCTCTGGAATTCCCTACCTAAACTTGTCTGCCTCTCTACTTCTCTTTCCTCCTTTAAGACGCTCCTTAAAACCTACCTCTTTGACCAAGCTTTTGGTCACCTGCCCTAATTTATCCTGATGTGGATTGGTGTCAAATTTTGTGTCTTAAAATACTCCTGTGCAGCGCCTTAGGAAGTTTTACTACGTTAAAGGCGCTATATAAATACAAGTTGTTGTTGTTGTTGTTGAGGATTAAATATTGGCTTGGACTCCCCTGCTCTTCGGAAATAGTGCCATAGGATCTTTTACATTCACCTGAGAGAACAGACGAGGCCTCGGTTTAACATCTCATCTGAAAGACAGTACCTCAGACAGTGCAGCACTCCCTCAAGTACTGTACTGGAGTGTCAGCCTAGATTTTTGTGCTCAAATCTCTGGAGTGTGATTTGAACCTACAACCTTCTGATTCAGTAGAGAGTGCTACCAACTGAGCCACAGCTGACACAGCCAACAACTTTAGTCTTTAAAAAAATTTATTTTAATTCCATCTACACAGTTATTTAACTTTTTTCACTCAATATGTGCTCCACCAGCCCTGACAATTACTGTCAGGCTACAACCTTTAATGTAGTAAAACATCCCAAGGCACTTCACAGAAGCGTTATCAAACACAGGAGTGGCCCTGTTATATTGCCATTTCTGCAATGATTCAAACTGTTCCTTTGTTAGCAAAGACAGCAATATTTGGAGATTAAAGTTACCAATCTGATGACACACTGAATTCTGGAAAACATAGTGCTACCACCTCAAGGGAGATGTTCTCACAGCACCAGATGCAGTATAACTAACTTGTTAAGCAAACTTTAAAACGAACCCAGACAATGAAAATCTAACTAACTTCTTAAAGTTTACAATATAGCCAGAATTTGAATGTCGGTGAGCAAAGCTCTGCACAAGTATGCATACACAAAGCCCTGCTTTGCCTGGTTTGAAAATATATCGACTCTAACTCTACACTGCTGGCTCATATTGCTCTACAGTAGGTACCAGTCTCAAACTGATAGCAAACTTGCATTTCTATAGCACCTTTAATGCAGTAAAACATCCCAAGGCCCCTCACAGAAGCATTATCAAACAAAATGTGACACTGAGCCACATAAGGAGATATTAGGGCAGATGACCAAAAAGCTTGATCAAAGAAGTAGGTTTTAAGGAGCGTCTTAAATGAGGAAAGAAGGGCAGAGAGGCGGAGGGGTTATGGGGAGGGAATTCCGGGATTTAGAGCCTTGGCAGCTGAAGGCACGGCCGACAACAGTGGAGCAAATAAAATTGGGGATGCTCAAGAGGCAGGATAAGAGGAGCACAGATATCTCAGAAGGTTATAGGGCTGGGGGATATGACAGAGATAGGGTGGGGCAAGGCCATGGAGGGATTTGAAAACAAGTATGAGAATTTTAAAATCGAGGTGTTGCTTAACCAGGAGCCAATGTAGCGAGCACAGTGGTGATGGGAGAACAGGACTTGGTGAGAGTTAGGACACAGGCAGCAAGTTTTGGATGACCTCAAGTTTACAGAGGATAGAAAAAGTGTGAAGCTGGCCAGGAGTGAGTTGGAATAGTCAAGTCTAAAGGTAACAAAGACATGGAGGGCTTCAGCAAATGAGCTGAAGCAAGTTTTTTTTTGGGGTGGGGGGGGGGGGGGGTGGGTGCTGGGTCACTGTAGTTAAGAATCTTGGCTTGTGGTTTCGCACTAGCAGCTGTTGTGTGAGAAGTTCAGAGAACCAGTAGACTTCCCGTGAGCAGGTGAAAAGGAGAAACAGAGGGCAGGGAAGTAGGGGGTGGGAGACATTTCAAAAGGTGGGGGAGAGAATCGCAAGGGGAAGTCAGGAGGTGGAAGGAATTTTGATCCCACCAATAATTAACAGTAACGCACTGAAATTACACCAATAATTAATAATACTGGTAACACTGATTCCACTCATAGACCATCAGTGAGTTATGGTATTCCAGCTGGTTGTATGTAACTGATTGTAATAGGTGGAATGCCTGGATATCCGACCTGTAACTAGTAAACCTGTGTTTATGCTCCACACAAGCCTCTTCCCACCTTACTTAATCTCATCCAATCACCATATCCTTCTATTCCTTTCTTCCTCAGGTACTTAACTAGCTTCCCCTTATAATCTTATCCTATAACCTGCTGATATTCACCCTGAAACTACAGCCAGCATCCCCCTGCACTGGAAAAGGTGTTGCATTTCCAATAGGGCCCATCTCTTTCCCTATCTCCTTGGACCTGGGTTCTGCATGAAGGTGAATATGAACTGGGAGCCACTCAGTACATGGACTGCATACCGGCCAGCATAGACCAACCTGAAAGGTCGCACAAAGAGCAGTGGGCTCAGTGTTTGGGCCGTTTCTCACAGGGGATATCATCCTAAACTCTGCTCAGCACCAACATTTCTAGACCATTCCCTATGCTCAGACCCAGTAAAAAGAGTTTACCTTTTATGTTGCTTTTTTTTCCCCAAATACATCCCATTTCCTTTTAAATATTGGTCAAGTCTCTGCCTCAATAGCTCTTTGGTGTCACTGAATTCCTTTACCCCAGACATCTGAGGCAAAGCTAGCCCAGACTGAGAAAGTCATCTCTTTCTGCTTGCTACAATGATCCTTAAAAAATGACTTTGGGAAGTACCAGTTGCCTTCTGGTGACAGCCCCATAATAAAAAGCTGCTCACAATTCACAAGATCTTTATACATGAAGAAAGCCATTTGGCCCATCATAATCTGTCATCGTGAATTTGCAGTAATGGTTTTGAGGCCATGAAAAATATTCACATAACTTTCCTGCACCACACATTGCAAACAGATTTAGTTTTCAACTTACTTTGTTGTAATAACCATAAGTAATGGCATTCGGTTGCACACCTGCATTTTTCATTTCAAACAGAACTCTAACGGCAAGTACTGGGTGCTCCAAGAGTCCACACAATTGCATCAACACCCTGTAGCACACCTATACATGGTAAAGGAAAAAAACCCAAGAAAGTGAATTCCATTTGTGCACAGAACAGAATGAAAATAGTGAGACGAAACAGCACTGACAGAAGTACAGCTCAGTTTCATACAACACTGCCATTGAAACATTTCTTAATCTAATAACATAGGAACAGGAGTAGGCCGTTAAGCTCCTTGAGCCTGTTCCGAAACTTTGGAAAAATCTTCAAACATTTGAATTAGTGACAGCTTTTCATTATTTATAGCACATTGGATTTTTTGGATTTCATTAGTGAACAGCCAACTAACGCTCATATTTCTAGAGGCGGATACTCGAGGATAATGAACAAATCAGTAATGTGTGTGTGTAAAATTACACTGCTGCATTCTTCCACTTACCTGCAAATCATATTTTTATTGAGGTGAAATGTGCACTTGCCTCATCTAGTGGATCCACCTTCATATTTCTCATTTTGATGAGTACACTGTATGCTTGCTGCAATGCTCTGACCTTGGAATGGGAGACCCCGACATATGCTGGCAGGCAAATGAACCAAAGACTGTAACAATGGCTGAACAAACACTTGGACCAGAGTGCAGGGATTGAGAAGTATTTCTTTGCAATTTTCTGGGCAGTTTTTATCTCCTGTGAAGCAAAGTATTGATCATTTCTCCAGTATGTAGCAATACAACAATGTTACAGTATATTCGCTTCTTCCAATAAATTTTCACTGTGGTTTTCCAATTCTTTAGCTTTCGCTCTCAATTTGAATAACTTGATAGAGTAAACACCTTCAGACTTAGCCAAAGTCTGACAAATAGTTTAAGTTTTAGTACTGTATAATGTTAGTAAATTTGTGTTAAAAAGCTCCCTTTCTACAAGATATTCTGCTACCTTTTTATACCTACCATTAGGACATGTAAACACATTTACTGTAGAACACAGATGAAATGCTAAGATGTTAACGGGTATCCGTACGAACCAAGTACTATTGTTTAAACTTGCACATAAAACTTCCCTCACCTGTTTAGTTCTTTTTGCCATGAGGGCTGGACTGCTGGGGTTAGTAGCTCCAATTAAAAGTTTGATGGGCATTTTCACTTCCTGTGGTCTGTCAAACAGCTCTGGTTTAAGCACTGGGAAGGTTTTATAGCTGAAATAAAAATTCAAATTGAAGTTCACGGAAAGATTTTTGCATATTCTAATTTGTTTATAATAGTTTAAACAAACCACAAGATAAAATATATAGGGGTTACAATATAATTAAGTTAACATCCCAAAAAAATTAAATTAACTGCTGTTTTAAGAGGTACCATCGCATTCAAAATAAACAGGTGAAACCTTTGTTAAGATAGTGGACAAGGCAAATTTTGTAAGAACCTATTTGTTACTAATATTGCACCACATGATTTCAGTTTCATGTTCTCAATTAGGTTTTTAAATTGAGCCTCCTGACTCTCCTGGTCAATACAAATTTTATTTAACACACAATTAAGTTTGAGATTTTGCTTTTTACAACACAAGCACCAACAGATGCAGCCCTGTAAAATAGACACGGCAATGTCAAGTGCCATCTCAAAATGTTGAACATTTCTTTAGGGAAAAAAAATAGGCTACTTCATTTCTGGTGCAACACGGTTACTGTTGACCCCTATTCATTACAAAGGCCTGCAAACTAGTCTTAGTCATAACAGAGACCACTATTTATTCAAAAAACACAAATATTGCACTTACAGTATTGGATACCACTTTTTATTTTGGAGATGTAAAAGTTGACCAGAAACCTAAAATCTGTATTGGTATTGTAATCTAAAATCACAGGTCTAAAGGTTAAACCAATTCAGAGTGGTACATGTCCCAGAGATAAGGCACCTCTGAAGCCCTGGAGTGAAAAATAAAAGTTGCTGACAATGAAAAAAGCCTCAACTCACTCAAGCTACATGAATCCCACTTCAATATTCTCTCCTGACCCAAAACTGCAATTAAACTTGTAATGGGGCTTGTATTCATATAGCAAGTTATCACGTCCAGGATATCCTAAAGTGCTTCATCTCCAATGAATTACTTTCGAAGTGTAGTTACTTATATAGCCAATTTGTACACAGTTGTATCCCTCAAAAAAGTCACTTCAAATCAGCAGTTACAGGAATTTGTCCCATATTTGACAAAACCCTGTGCTTCAATATATTGTCATAAAGAATTTGAAACACTGTGCACGAATTGTGGAAATACTTTGGCTCAACCTTTTTCCTGTATGCAATTAACTATAAGGCGTCGCATACTGATCATGTGCTGATAACTTGAATTACACAGTAGCTAGATACCAAATATGGTACTGAAACAATGAGGGACCCCCTCTGCCCCATTACCAGTTACACACCTATTCTACTTTGGAACCAAAACACCTTGGGTTGAGTCAGAAATAGTCATTAAACTACATTACAGCCTCACTGTAATTGTACTAAGGGAGTACATCAGGTGTAACAAATGAGTTCTTTCTCCCCCACTGCCCCCCATAGCTTCCAGTTGCAGTCAAGCACTAACTACCACTGTTCATCAGCTCACTGTCCCCTTCAATTCAATAGATTGAACAGATGGTGGCAATAAACTGATCAGTAACTTACTAACCTTAGTCTGAGGCAAGAAGGATAAACTAAATTGTGGCAGTAGTTAGCACTGTGACTGTAGCTGAACATTTCAGAGGACAGCCTGTTGGGTCTGCACTGAAAACTTGTCAACTATGTCATAAATGCAGTCAGCACATGTCCTGCCCAGCAATCCCTTCATCTTTCTTGATGCACTGCTCAGCTGTAGAGCGCAGGTGAGAATACTCGTTTGGTCATCCGGTTACACTCTCTTTAACAATGCACTATCATTGGCATTTTAAACAGCTGACCAGTGTGCTGGGTGAGAGGGAGGGAGAAGAGGGGTTGAACAGCTTTCAATGTTACAACCACTTTTAATACTAAGTTCTTGTAAAAATAATGATCAGTCAGTATTATTCAGCACAAAGAACTCATTGCAACAAACACATTAGATATTCCCCAATTAGTTTATTATGAGGCTACAGTGCATCAGCCTTCAGCAATCAACATATAACAAACAAGAACCACCTGTTATAAACAAGATCAATACGATTAGTTAGTCACAAATTTAAACCAGTACTCCACCCCGTTTTTTAAATCCCTGCTAAGGTTTTCCATGCATTACCCCTAGAGAAATCACAGTAACCATGTCATACAGAACTTAATCATTGTAACATCTTCATTCACAATAATTCAATTAAAATTAAATACATATAAGCTATAAACCAGCAGCCTTGGAGAAAAGGAAAAAAGATTCAAATCCCTGAGTGTCTTAAACCTATGCAAGACGTAGCTGTTTTTATGAAGCTGCTGACAGACACAGTAAGAGCACGAGAGAAAGGCCGAGAGTAACAAACAGAGGTACACAGCACATCAAGCGGCCTGGGGTTCCCCCTCAGACTCTCACGGTTACTCTCAATTACTCTTGGTGTAGCTGTTAATCACTCCCTCCTCTTTCTCTGTCATTCTTTAATGTATTATTGTTCCTCACTTAATTGTTCCTAGTATTTTGTCTCCAGTGATCTCTGCTAACGGAGTTATTTTCCTTCAGGTGATGCATAATTTAGCTTTTCCTGCAGCAATTTCTCACAATGGGACCAAAGCCACAGAATGGCAGAGGCAGGAAGGGAAAGAATCATTAGCATATACAAGTCTTTGGTCCACTGTTTTGCACTTGATGTTCAGCATGAGTTGGTTGAGCAATTATTGGAGCATTATCTACTTGCAGGAATGGGTTTATGCAAGATGGAGACTACTGATTTTGCATTTGGGGAAGGAGAAAACACACCATGAGAGATTAGATGGAAGAAGAGATGGAGAAGTTTATGATTTTTGTAAATTACTGATTGTTTTGTCCATTAATCATGTAAGTTTATTTTAAGGATATGGGTAACATTGAACATATTTTACTGCAATATGTTTGGGCAGAATTTTGCTTGTGGAAAAATGTGTTGTATTGTATGGTGGTGAACAGAAGTAGGAAGTAACCAAGGAGAAAGGACAAAAAAAAAACACATTTCTATGGCAGATTTTCATCAGCAGGCACACAAAATGGATTTTGACTTGGACCATGGTACAATACCTAAATTTCCCTGGTAGATCTTGTCCATCTGATGGTGGAGGTTCCAGAGGCATTATAAACACTGTGTGCTCACTTCTCTGTGACTCGTCCAGCTCGATTAGCTTTGTATCTTCAGTGTAGTCAGCATCAACCTTGATGTGAAAAAATGCAGAAAATAATTACTTTTTCCTCTGACTTTATTGCCCTGCTGTCTTCGTTCACTCTCCCCCTTCATATAGACTCCCCCACCCAAATCCTTGGACAACCCCCTCATCTCTCTCTACCAGAAGTCTCGATCACATATGCAATCCCCAACCACCTTTTTTTTTTAAAAAGCTTCCTTACCACCCACTTCCCTCCTCCAATCTTGCTATTCTTAACATTTTCCATTGAAAAAACTCTCCAGCTTCCTCAAGATCACAAACTTCCTATTCTCATTGAAACACACAAGATTCTGAGGGGGATAGACAGGGTAGATGCTGAGAGGTTGTTTCCCCTGGCTAGAGAGTCTAGAACTAGGGGGCATAGTCTCAGGATAAGGGGTCGGCCATTTAAGACTGAGATGAAGAGGAATTTCTTCACTCAGAGGGTTGTGAATCCTTAGAATTCCCTACCCCAAAAGGCTGTGGATGCTGAGTTGTTGCATATATTCAAGGCTGAGATAGATTGATTTTTGGACTCATGGGGAATCAATGGATATGGAGATTGGGCGGGAAAGTGGAGTTGAGATCGAAGATTAGCCATTATTTTATTGAATGGCGGAGCAGGCTCAATGGGTTGAATGGCCTAACGCCTGCTCCTAATGCTTATGTTCTTGCCTCCAGCTAAACATTAGTAAGACCAAAACTACAGTCTTTGGCCCCATGATAAACTCTGTACCTTGGCCACCGATTCAATCCCCCTCCTTGGTCATTGTTTCAGGCTGAACGAGACTGTTGGCAGTTCAGTGCCCCATTTAAGCCAGAGGTAAGTTTCTGACCCAATATCCTCTCCAGCACAAAAACTGCCAACTTCTAACTACTTAACATTGCCCACCTACACCTCTACCCACCTCATCCCATCTGCTAATGAAACATCTTTGTTACCTTCAAACTCGACTATTCAAATGCTCCCAAAGCCAGCCTCCAATCCTGCACCCTATGTAAACTTCAGCTCATGCAAAATTCTGCAGCCCGTATCCTATCCGCACCAAGTCCCACTCATCCCTGTCCTCGCTCCCTTATATTGGCTCCAATTTTCCCTGTAAGCCGCACTTTGTTCTGCGCGGCGCAGTCCAGTCCCTTTAAATTTCTGCGCATGCGCGGTATTTACAATGGGGAAGCCAGTGAGTGGCCTGCGTGGGACCTTTCCCTTACTGTGCAGCCGCACATCGTAGAGGGAACATTGATTGGCTCCCAGTTCTCCAACACCTCAAATGTAAAATTCGCAGAGTTGTATTTAAATCCCTTCATGGCCTTGCTCCTCCCCAACTCTATCCTCCAGTCTTATACCCCTTCCTGAGCTTCCATTCCTCTGAATCTAGCCCCTTCTGCATCATACCCTACCATTGGCAGCCAAGCCTTCAGCCACACTTACAATTCCCTTCCTATACCCTTCTGCATTTTCACCTCTGTCATTGTATAAGACCGTACTTAAAAGCAATCTCTGACCAAACGCTGGAATATATTTTCTATGTTAAAGCCACTATGCAAAAGCAAGTTGTTGTTGTTAATTTGCTAAAACTCTGCTTAACCTTGTGTTATACGGTCACTGATTATACCAATCAAATGTTTTGTACTTGCACAGAATCATAGAATGATACAGCACAGAAAGAGGCCATCAGGTCTATGCCGGCTCTTTGGTAGAGCAATATCACTCCCCTACTCCTTCCCATAGTCCTGTAAATTTTTTCCCCTTCAAGTACTTATCTAATTCTCTTTTGAATGTTACTATTGAATCTGCTTCCACCACCCTTTCAGGCAGTGCTGGATACGTCGAGGGCCATTCTGAAACCATCGTACAGGGAACCCCCAGCTTCTGTCGCGACACTACAGACTTCTTACAGAAACTCAGCACCACGGACCAGTTGAACCAGGAACACTCCTTGCCACGATGGACGTATCGGCACTCTACACCAGTATCCCCCACGATGACGGCATCGCTGCAACAGCCTCAGTACTCAACATCAACAACAGCCAATCTCCAGACGCCATCCTACAACTCATCCGCTTCATCCTTGACCACAATGTCTTCACCTTCGACAACCATTTTTTTACCCAAACACACGGAACAGCCATGGGGACCAAATTCGCACCCCAATACGCCAACATCTTCATGCACAAGTTCGAGCAAGACTTCTTCGCTGCACAGGACCTCCAGCCAACGCTGTACACCAGATACATCGACGACATTTTCTTCCTTTGGACCCATGGCGAAGGATCACTGAAAAGACTACACGATAACATAAACAAGTTCCATCCCACCATCAAACTCACCATGGACTACTCCTCAGAATCGGTCTCATTCCTGGACACACGAATCTCCATCAAAGACGGACACCTCAGCACTTCACTCTACCGCAAGCCCACGGACAACCTCACGATGCTCCACTTCTCCAGCTTCCACCCTAACCATGTTAAAGAAGCCATCCCCTATGGACAAGCCCTGCGAATACACAGGATCTGCTCAGACGAGGAGGAACGCGATGGACACCTACGGACGCTGAAAAACGCCCTCGTAAGAACGGGATATGACGCTCGACTCATCGATCGACAGTTCCGACGGGCCACAGCGAAAAATCGCATAGACCTCCTCAGAAGGCAAACACGGGACACAACCAACAGGGTACCCTACGTCATCCAGTACTTCCCCGGAGCGGAGGAAACTACGACATGTTCTTCGCAGCCTTCAACATGTCATCGATGACGACAAACACCTCGCTAAGGCCATCCCCACGCCTCCACTACTTGCCTTCAAACAGCCGCCTAACCTCAGAAGTACCATCGTTCGCAGCAAATTACCCAGCTTTCAGGATAACAGCGACCACGACACCACACAACCCTGCCATGGCAAACTCTGCAAGACATGCCAGATCATCAACACAGATACCACCATCACACGTGAGGACACTACCCACCAGGTACATGGTACATACTCATGTGACTCGCCAACGTTGTCTACCTCATACGTTGCAGGAAAGAATGCACCGCGGCATGGTACATCGGCGAGACCATGCAGACACTGAGACAACGTATGAACGAGCACCGCGCAACAATCGCCAGGCAGGATTGTTACCTCCCAGTCGGGGAACACTTCAGCAGTCAAGGACATTCAGCCTCGGATCTGCGGGTAAGCGTTCTCCAAGGCAACCTTAGAAACACACGACAACGCAAAATCATCGAGCAGAAACTGATAGCCAAGTTCCGCACTCATGAAGACGGTCTCAATCGGGATCTTGGGTTTATGTCACGATACATGACGTGATCCGGACTCGAGTCGTCGTTAGCTTGTTCACAGATGTGATTCCCAGTAAAAAAGTAAAAATTTTCCCAGTAAAAAAGTAAATTTTTTTTAAAGCTTTTCGTTTTACATACAGACGGCAGCTTTTGACACGTTGGAACCCCTGCGACTACACCTCATTGTCTCAGTTGTATCTTGCTATGTCTTTTGATGTGGTACCTTCCTGGCTGACTTAATTAACTTTATCACACCTCGGCAGATAGTCAGGATGATTTAATTTATTGGTCTGCAATTGTAAAGTACACATGCTTTTTTTTCCATCTATATATGCTCTGGCGATTCTGTATCCAATTTACTTCACCTGAGGAAGGAGCGATAGCTCCGAAAGCTTGTGATTTCAAATAAAACTGTTGGACTATAACCTGGTGTTGTGCGACCTCTCTATTTATAAAGCCAGGGATCACATATGCTTTTTTAACAGCCTTCTCAACTGGTCCTGCCGCCGTCAAAGATTTGTGTACATACACCTCCAGGTCTCTATTCCTGCACCCCCTTTAAAATTGCCTCTCCTCATTCTTCCTATCAAAATGGATCACTTCACACTTCTCTGCATTAAATTTAATCTGCCATGTGTCTGCCCATTTCACCAGTCTCTATGTCCTCCTGAAGTCTGTTACTAACCTGCTCATTGTTTACTACATTCCCGAATTTTGGGTCATCTGCAAATACCCAAGTCCAGTGGTCCTAATCCCTGGGTAACACCACTGTATACCTACCTTCATTCTGAAAAACAACCGTTCACCACTACGCTCTGCTTTGTCTCTTAAGTCAGTTTTGTATCCATGGTGTCATTGTCCCTTTAATTCCATGGGTTTCAATTTTGCTAACAAGTCTATTATGTGGTACTTTGTCAAACGCCTTTTGAATGTCCATGCACACATCAACTGCACTACCCTCATCAACCCTCTCCGTTAGTTCAAAGAACTCGATCAAGTTAGTCAAACACGATTTGTCTTTAACAAATCCATGCTGATTTTCATTTACTGGCCTATACTTTTCCAAATGCCAATTAATTTTGTCCCGGATTATTGTCTGTGAAAGTTTCCCCACCACCAATGTTAGGTTGACTTCCCTTCCAGTTGTTCCTGCCTGAATACTTTACCTTTGTGAAATTGAAACCCTTCTTTCTCCCACCATGATTATATCATAATCCCATGAGCCTCTCACTTGTTTAAACAATCTATCTGTTCAGCTTAAGTTGGTGCTCAATATCAGTTACTAATAATTCTTTTACTACTCTCATACTAACACCTGGGTGTGCAGACCAATTCAAAATAGAGTTACCGTGCACCACTGAAAGTGAATTGCTGCTGCTTCTGGAAAAAAATTAAATAAAGAAACTACACAAGAAATCATACTAACCTTGGTTCCTTTCTCTGTGCCTTTATCAGAATGAAAAAGCTGGGGACAACAAAGAGTGGAAATTTTAACAGAACTGAAAAAATACTAAATTCTACATGAACATTTGAACATACTAGAAAACAGTTGTAAACTGTGTACTTCTGGAAACTTGAATTCAATTACACTCTGCGCCAGCCATTCAGATACACATACACTGTGACCTCCAAGACCCAAATAAAAAACAGATCTTCACATGTGACCAGTATTAAAATACAAAAGTAAAAAGAAAACTTTCTGAAATTAGAAATTAAACTGTAATGGGCTACAAACTCAGTTCAGCTGCTAGAAAACTTGTACTTTCTAACATTAGCATTATTGTGATCTTGCATACAGTTACTTGATAAAAAAAATTGGTAATAAGAATATGGCTAATCAAATTTGTATATAGAATTGGATTGTTCAGTTACTGCTGATTAAGTATGACTATGCAGAAGGTTTTAAAAAAGTGTGTGTGAGAAAAGCAGGTACTGTATTTGAAAACCTGCAAATTCTTACCTTATCTATACAGTCATCAAAAAATGCTAGGCTAGTATCCTTGTCACTCACAAAAGAACACTCTTCAATGAAGCGAATAAACATCTGTGTTTTAGTCAACTGAATGTAGAACTTTTGATGTGCTCGATCACGAGACTTCAAGAACCCTACCAAACGTAAAACACTGCAATTAGATAAGAAAGCACAGCAGCATAACCTGCTAGAAGCTGCTTCAGTACAACATTCCAGCTGCACAGCCGAGAGCGTCTCATACTTGATGGGCAACTGTAGTCATCAGAACTGCCCCCAACTGCCAGAAAAGGACACCTCTTGACATTTACTTGTTTCTCTCAAGTCATGTCACTCCATTTTAAGCTGGTCTCTCAGAACCAAAGCAAGAATGGACATTTTATACAAAATCCTCCATTCATCAAGTCTCAAGAGGAGAGGAGAGAATGGAGAATAATGTAAATCTGAAATAAAAACAGAAAATGCTGGAAATACTCAGCAAGTCAAGCAACAGCTGTGGAAAGTTTCAGGTCGATGACCTTTCGTTCCAACTTGTAAAACCACGTTGTCTTGCAACAGACATCGGCGATTTCCTTGGTAACCTTCTCTCCTTTAGTGTCTAATAATTTCATGTGATCTCAAGCACAGAGTTGCTTAGGCAGTGCAACTAATGGGTGCTTCTTGGAGCAGCTCCTTAGACCAAACCAGAAATTGATGCTTTGGAGCAACTTGGGTGCTGACCTGGAGATACCCAAGTGCAGTTAGTGTCGCTTGGGTACCATACAAGTAACTCAGTGCAAAACCAGAACCCAAAGGTCACAAAAGAAGGAAACTGATTAGCTAAAATCAAGAACATCCTGCAACAGATTTTTTTTTTTTTTAAAACACAACTTAGATGGAGCAAGTACTTTATACTGAATGAACATAAACAAGCTCTCTAATTTGTACCAGCGTCCAATCATGAGTTAGAATTTCCTCACTGTTCCCCATTCATAAGGTCACTCCAGCAGAAATTAAAGCTGAGAGAAGAGTGAGAAGAGAAATTCTGCCCAATGTCTGCTCTCAGACTGCCTCCAATTTGCACTTTTGCAGCACTGAAGAACACAATGCACCAAGAAAAACCAGCAATTGCAGATACCTTCCTTTATGACATTTAAGGTATAGCAATTCACAGTGCCGAGACCCACCCCTTTATGCACTTTATGAAAACCTAACTTCCAATGAGTACACCAAATGAAGTTTGAAAATGTTGGTGCATTAATGTGTTAGCTCAGAGTCTTGCTTGAGCTACAAAGGCAATGTGTAGCGTTGCAATCAGGGAAAGAAGAAATGGTGTGCATTGTCTCAAGTGGAAACAGAAATCAAAAAATGACTCAAGTTGAAGGGAATCAAACTGTTGGATTCTGGTTAAAAATGACACGAGATCAGCTTAAACTGCAAAGATGGGAAAGGAGTGATTGAACTTTACAAAGTGGGGTGGAATGGTGCTTCGATAGACAGAGTTTGCATTAAGACACAAAATCAATGACATTCTTCTGGGAATACTTAGTTGCTGCACTGCAGACTGACTTAGTTTGCATATTGACCACCTGTAACATCAGCACTCTCAAAATAACAGAATATTATTGCCAAAAGGCCACAGATATGACTTCATCACCCAACAGCTCCCAAGAAAAGGCAAAAATTCAGCCTCAAAATTTTAAGCACTGTTCTTGATCAGCTCAATTCAGAGTTATCACTTCTTGAACATTGCCCTCACAAAACCCATGATTGTATACGGGAGCCAAAGCCACTCATTTAGTACTCCCACTCAAAAGATCCTCAAAATAGTGGCACCCCATGATGGCGCTAGCTCCGGTAACCAAGAAGGAACGCTGTACACCACTGAAGATTCTCTTAAATAGGTCAGTACTGTCCCCACTTTGGCACAACAGGAAACTCAAACACTTGTCAAGAGCAACTTCAGACCCTAACATGAGAGTGATAATGATCTTCCAAAATATAGCCAACAGATTCCCTTTTACGTTAATTGCGCACTCAATGATTTAGGACACAGCACTACTCAATTCCAGCATAAACTGAAATGTAAAAGAATCTGTAAGCAAATGGGAAAGCAACTTCGTGAGAAAATAGAGAATGAGAAAGGAAAATCTCACTCACACACACACACAGAAGTGTTCCAATGCATCATTACAGAGAGTGGGATCAAATGGATGCCTTCCTGTAAATTTCCACTCATCAGATCATGGCTATCCACCACAATTAACTACTGAATGGGAGTAGGTGCATTCCCGCAGAGAAGAAAAAAAAATACAATTTCCAGGCAGGACATCTTGGGCTGCTCCAAAGTACTTCTGAGTGATCAGTTTAACTGGTGCTGTTAGATGTCTGGACAGCTCATCCATCTCTTTGCTATTCAAGAAATACATCAATCGTGTAAGCATTTCTACTGAAAGTTTTCTCCAATCACCTTATCGTTGTGCTAGAGTTACTATGTTACCCTTCCAATGTTCTATTTCCCCTCTCCTAAAGGTGCTAACTCAGACAAGGCTGCGGTTTTATTAACAATCGAGTACCTCACTCAAGTGATGCTGTCTTGGCTCACAAGAATGAAGTGTTAGCAGACTATTCGATTGTGGGAGCATCATAGATGAACCTAATTCAATTTTCATCCAGCATGAAGATGTGCAATTTCTAGCAAAAGTCACTGGCCAGTGATCAGAAGCAGGGACCCATAGAATGTGTACTTAATATTCTGTGCATCATGCATGTTTATATTTTCCTTCATTAAAATAGAAACTGTGGCCCCTTTTCACACCCCAAGATAAACAACAGAAATTTCATGTTTAAGATAAACAAAAACAGAGCCAGTAAAGGAAGGAAATTCCTTACCGACATTCAAACCAACTGGTGCAAACCTTGAATAGAAATTTAATTGGTACTCAGATTCTTAGCTCAAAAGGTACAACATTTAAAAAAATTTACTGTGAAAAAAACAGGCCGAAGCTGTACTTTAGCTAGCCTCAGCAGTTTCTCTTTCAACTCCTAGCATGAAAATTGAACTAAACAAATTGCCTTTTGAGATGCTGAAATTCAAAAGATTAGATATGCATGATTTTAAAAATATGTATTACCTTGCAGATCATATAGTGAATTTGCAGAAGTAGCTTTCTCAGAAGGAGCCTGGGTTATTGGTTTGAGGTATGTTCTATATCCCTTCAATATTGATGCCATGAAACGTAGAAAGGCCTCCTGGATTTCCATTTCCAGTGAAATCATCTTCCTTTGCCAAGAAAAATCAGCCTCTATAGGCGTCATCTCTACAGCAGACCCTTCCTGTGCTCTCCTGTGAACTAAACCATATGATAAAATCAACAAAACTTAAACTTGTGTCGTAGCTTGAACAGCTGAATGTCTTCACAGCCAGAACAATCTTCACCTGACTTCACTTTGAAACTCAGCCAAATAGAATATGAACTCAACGGAAAGATGCTGAAGGGTGCGAAGAAACAGGTACCTGGGGCTGCAAATAATAATTCAGGTGGATGAAGCCATAATAAATTCCAATAACTTTTTGGGTTTTTATAAATAGGGGCAGAGAATAGAAAAACTAAAAAGGTTATGATTAATTTGTACAAGGCAATATTTAGACCACAATGAATAGCGTGTACACTTTTGGACACTGTGATGGAAAGGTCATTAAACTTGGAGTGTGTATAATGTAGATTCATCACAATAGCAGGGACAAGAAATTATAGCTGTGGGATGAAATGAGATACAGGGACTTTTTCCACTGAGCAGAGGAGGCCAAGAGATTTAATAAGAGGTTTTAAAATTATGTACAATTTCCATAGGGCGAATAGGAACATACAAATTCCTGAGGTTAGAGAGTCAATGATGAGGGGGCATTAATTTAAGCGTGAGGAAATGCGTGAGGAGAGGAGAGCAGAAGGTAACTTACATACTGCACGTTTTCAACCTTGAGTAAGTCATGGGCCAAATGGCCTCCTTCTGTGCTGTAAATTTCTATGATTCTATGTGCAACTCTCAGTAGTCTAACTTGAAGTCGCTTAAATCAAATAATTTGACAATTCAATTTTTTAGTATTGAATTGCAACTTTGCTGTATTTACATTGCTTAATTCAAACTATTGGATAATTCAATTTTTTAAGCACAAAACTTGGAATCAGTATACTATATTTACAGTAGCTTGTATGTGACATTGTACTGGCAGGTACCTAAAAAAACAAAATGCCAGTCAAATATTGCTCAGTGCACCTTAAACCCTGCTGGCTTTTCATTCTACTGGAATAACAGACACAATAACAAGTGTATCACCTTCCTGCGAGCCTGGCAGATATAATGCGCTGAGGTGATACAGCCTCAATATTGGTGATTCCACTATCAGTGAAACCAATACTGCTCCTGAATGTAGAACTAATGCCATGACGGCACAAAATTTAACAAGATTGCTAAAAAAAAAATTTAAAACACCTTAAAAATCCCATAATATTGGAGTACAAAAGGGGAATGGATTTTTTTTTTAAAAACTAGAATTATAAAATTACCAAAATATATAGGTAGGCACTTTCAGAATATCTATTTCTTTGGGATTTAAGCAAAGAACAAAAATCAAAAAAGGAATTTCTAAAGAATGATCCAAAATTCCAAATGAGGTTATAATTTCTCAAAAATGACTACTCCTTCGCTTTCTTACTCAATGAAAGCTGGTTTTGCAGGTTCACTAAGGAACTGAAGAGATTCTTCCCAGGCTTCTTTGGAAGTTGCTTCCAGCTTAAATTTTTCCGGTCATCAGCTCTATAAAACAAAAGCAAAAACAATTATCAGCAGCAACAAGCATTCCCAGGTCAGGTATAGCACACAGATGTACAATGAAGCTTCCTCTACTCTGCTCCAACAATATAACTCAACCCCAATTTAAATACACCTGGATTGAGATCAACTGTGTCACCTCTTCTCCCTCCTCCACCTTAACTCCTCTTACACTCATTTTAGTTACCCTCAACTGAATTTTGTATGGCTCCTAGTCTTCCCTGTTTGCTTCCTTGTAAATTCACCCATCGCCCGTGAGACTTGCATTGGCTCCCAGTCCACCAACGCCTCAAATTTAAAATTCTCGTTCTCGTGTTCAAACCTCTCCATGACTTTGCCCCTCCCTATCTCTATAACCTGCTCCAGCCTTAACTCCCTCCGAGAACTCTGCGTTCCTCCAATTCTGGCCTCTTGTGAATCCCTGACTTCTTTTGTCCCACCACTGGCAGCCCTGCTTTCAACTATCTAGGCCCAAACTCTGGAATTCTTTTCCTAAAACACTCTGCCTCTCTCTCCTCCTTTGAGACACTCCTTAAAACCTACCTCTTTTGACCAAACTTCTGGTCACCTGTCCTAATGTCTCCTTCCTTGGCTCGGTGTCAATTTTTGTTTGATTCATGCTCGAAGTGTTTTAGGATGGTTTACTATGTTAAAGGCACTATATAAATGCAAGTTGTTCAGTTTTGTTGCTCATTTCTGACCTCAATTCAGCTACCATGGTATTAATCTTACTAGGCTTTTCCCTTCTGGTAGGAAGGGAGACCTTTTCCCACACAGATTAAATTGATTTGAAGTCCTATTATGCATTTAATCCTAGAATCATAATAGTTTTGGCCTGGTTTTAATTAAGCAGAATTTATACAGAGAATTTTTTTTATGCAACTAGTTATGATGATCTGAAATGCACTACCTGAAAAGGTGGTGGAAGCAGATGCAAATGGTTACTTTCATAAGAGAATTAGATATATACTTGAAAAGGAGAAATTTGTAGGGCTATGGGGAAAGAGGTGAGTGGGACTCATTGGATAGCGCTACCAAAGAGCTGGCATATACACGATAGGCCAAATGGCCTCCTGCTGTGCTGTATGCTTCTATAATGACCTTTATGCAAACATACACCTATTTATTTAAAATGTTACTAGTACACTTCCATTACTTCCCTGAAGGGAAGAATGTGAGCCCAAACATTATCTTGCAACCTATTAAGTCTTAATAAAAGATACAAAAAGAAGCCACAGAGCTACAAGAGTCAAGTACCGATACTTACAGATATATTGTATTTGTATCCAGGTCCACACATACAACATCCAGAGGTGGGTCATAAAGATCAAAATAGCGTGAATCAACACCTACAATAAACGGAAACGGTGCATTGAGGACTCCAGCTAGGGACAATGGACAGAGTGGAATATATGGACACTGCCATTGGAAAGGAAAGATCATCTGAAAAGAGAATCAAAAACCAATGCAAGTGAAATTATTTTTAAATACAGATTACTATTTTTATAAAAATCCAAATGGTTTTAGGTTAACACACCAATACTTACAGTTACAACAGCTTCAGCCACACCTGTCAACACAGCAGGCCTCAGAGAGTGCAGCAGAACTTTGTTTTCCATCAAGACAAAATACAGTAGAGTTGCACAGTTCTCAGCACCCAAGTTCATGAGCAAAGTGCTAAAGTTTGCTCCTCTAATTAGGGAAAAAAGTTATAGATCAGGTATTTTCATGTCAAAATATTTTGCAAGTCTGCTTTAAAAATGCAGTTACATAACATGGTTGCAAATTGGTTGTTTTCTAGCACGGTTATGAATTCAGACTAAAACGCAAAGTCTCTCAAAGGACTCCACATGTTTCCACAGCTTAAGGTTGGAAACATTTAACAGAAAAAAGCTGCCCAAGTCAAGCTATTATTCATACTATTCCTGGCCCAATAGGCTAAGCAGAAAATTAAGTAATAGAAACATAGAATCTAGGAGCAGGAGTAGGCCATTCGGCCCGTCGAGCCTGCTCCGCCATTCAATACGATCATGGCTGATCATCCAAATCCAGTACCCTGTCCCTGCTTTAATCCCCACAGTACACATATCCCACCCTACCCCCGTAACCCCACGTATTTAATTCCCCCCAACATATCCCATCCTATCCCCATAACCCCACATATTTAATCCCCTCTAACACTAAGGGTCAATTTATCATAGCCAAATCAACCTAACCCACACATTTTTGGACTGTGGGAGGAAACCGGAGCACCCGGAGGAAACCCACGCAGACACGGGGAGAATGTGCAAACTCCACACAGACAGTCACCCGAGGTCAGATTCGAACCCGGGTCTCTGGCGCTGTGAGGCACCAGTGCTAACCACTATGCCACCGTGTTGCAAACTGCTGCAATAAATGATAGTATATGCAATAGTTTTCCTGTAATATGCTTTAGTATAAAGTATTCAAACTGTTAAGAGCTCAAAAATCATGAAACATGATCCCGTAAGGCCAAAATGTTCCCGGAACCTTCATTAAGTTCTCAGCTTGCCTTACTTTTTCCTCTTAACCCCCTTCCCAAAAAAGTATATATTTTTGGAACTTTGCGTGCTCATACAACATGTTTAAGTGATAACAGCAGACAGTTTGCAGATAACTGCATGTGTGCACTTCTGCATTGCAGCTTATGTTATTTGTTGAGGCAGAGTATTGCTAAAGGGCTGCTTTCTTCTCCATGAATCTTCATGCAAAGATCTCTTTCTCTGATCAATCACAGCAGTAATTTGTGGACTAAAAATATGTATTCGCTACATCAGGTTAGCAAACATTTCATAAGTGGTGATTTCCAACATCAACTTTTAAGCTCATTATGGTACATCCAATGAAAACTAAAGCAAGGGTTCTTGGAAAAGAAGTTGCAAAAAAAGTTGTTTTTCGGACTGGAGGAAGGTATACCGTGGTGTTCCCCAGGGGTCGGTACTAAGACCACTGCTTTTCTTGATGTATATTAATGACTTGGACTCGGGTGTACAGGGCACTATTTCAAAATTTTCGGATGACACAAAACTTGGAAGTATAGTGAACAGTGAGGAGAATAGTGAAAGACTTCAAGAGGACAAGACAAGCTGGTGGAATGGGCGGACACGTGGCAGATGAAGTTTAACGCAAAGTGATACATTTTGGTAGGAAGAACGAGGAGAGGCAATATAAGCTAAAGGCTACAATTTTAAAGGGGGTGCAGGAAGAACGTGTCCTGGGGGTATATGTGCACAAATCGTTGAAGGCGGCAGGGCAGGTTGAGAAAGCGGTTAAAAAAAGCATACGGGATCCTGGGCTTTATAAATAGAGAGAAGTCGCACAACACCAGGTTATAGTCCAACAGTTTTATTTGAAATCACAAGCTTTCGGAGCGCTGCTCCTTCATCAGGTGAAGTAAAGGAATACCTTTCCACAGCAGCGCTCCGTAAGCTTGTGATTTCAAATAAAACTGTTGGACTATAACTTGGTGTTGTGCGACTTCTCACTTTTGTCCACCCCAGTCCAACACCGGCATCTCCGCATCATGGCCATTTATAAATAGAGGCAGAGAGTCAAAAGCAAGGAAGTTATGATAAGCCTCTATAAAACACTGGTTCAGCCACAACTGGAACAGTGTGTCCAATTCTAGGCACCGCACTTTAGGAAGGATGTGAAGGCTTTAGGGAGGGTGCAGTAAAGATTTACAAGAATTGTTCCAGGGATGAGGGACTTCAGTTACGTGGATAGACTGGAGTTGTTCTCCTTAAAGCAGAGAAGATTGAGAGGAGATTTGACAGAAGTGATCAAAATCATGAGGGGTCCAGACAGAGTAGATAGAAACTGTTCCCATTGGCAGAAGGGTCGAGAACCAGAGGACACAGATTTAAGGTGACTGGCAGAAGATCCAAAGGAGACATGAGGAAAACCTTTTTTACGCAGCGAGTGGTTATGATCTGGAATGCACCGCCTGAAAGGGTGGTGGAGGCAGATTCAATCGTGGCTTTCAAAAGGAAATTAGATAAGTAGCTGAATGAAAAAAATTTGCAGGGCTATGGGGAAAGGGCGGGGGGGATTGCGACTAGCTGTAGTGCTCTTGCAGAGAGCAGGCACGGGCTCGATGG
This sequence comes from Squalus acanthias, assembly GCA_030390025.1. NCBI lineage: Eukaryota > Metazoa > Chordata > Chondrichthyes > Squaliformes > Squalidae > Squalus > Squalus acanthias. The sequence goes on from CM059425.1 coordinate 222,423,767, forward strand.
GCCGAATGAGCTACTGTGCTGTAACGATTCTATTATTCCAAGTTCAACAAACTCTTATGCAGCATTCAACCATTAATACATCCAAAGGAACGTCAAACTATAAATACAAATGTGCAGTTAGCAATATTTCCTATGCTAAACAAGGGCCAATTCAAATGGCCTGACACATGGACGAACAGTTAAATTTAACTGTCTGGTTAAACGGAAATCTGAAAAACACAAATTTGGCCCAATAACCATTTCACTAATACACAAGCACATGTTTTACTGCACCAGAATCCACAATTGCTGGTGTGGGAAGTGAAACGTGATAGGTGATCTGAGCATGGGGTCAGGGCAGACTGGAGAGTATTTACTCTGCCTGGAAGTGCCTAATACTGGCTACCCAAAGTGGAGAAAATACTCCATCAGCATGACATCGTGCACATAGATGAACACACAAAAAAATTCAACCCTTCACAAAAAACAATCAAGAAAACACTCCTGTGTAGTTGAGTGTATAAATGTACCAAAAAAAAAAACTTTCCAGATTTTATGCAGAATTAGCTGATGTCAGCAGGACTGCTACAGTTGGCCCCAGTGTTCCTATGCTAGGGAAAGGGTGGGGAACGAGAAAGAAGAAAGATGCTCCTGATCATCAAGGAACTCCTGCTACAAAGTATGATTACAAGGAGGCTGGGCGAAGACAGGATCAGGTGCACTTGGACCACTCAATGCCTAGACTCATTCATGAATTACGGCATTGGGCAAGATATTGGAGGGCTTCAGGTACTCAAAACTATTCCTTAGTGAGAGACAGCACCCTCAGCATTAGATCGTGGGAAAGGGGAGAGAAGAATGGCAGTAGCTATTGAAACAGCACTGAACTTGTGGGTACTAGTATAGGTCATGATATTTCACATGATTACCATATACCATACTTGCTCAACAAGTTTGAGGCTAATCATGTTACATAAAATTAGTAAGGTTTATGGATTTGCAAATATTTTTACTTTTTCTGTAAAGATTTTCAAATGAAAATTAAACACTAAATAATTGTGCAAAGCATTGAGAAATGAATCGAAAACAAAGTCAAAGAAAAGATGGATGCAGACATGAGAGTGTAAGGGAAAACAGGTGAAGAAATCAGAAAAGTGGTAAAGCAGAAAAATAAAACAAAAATAAAACAAGGAAACTGTCATTTGGTTGCACAAGTTGGGGGGGGGGGGTGGAAATCAATGATTGCTACCATAGTTTTTCTTATTCCAGCTTACCTTAAAGGCAATGGTGTTGAAACCGGTTGAGACAGGATCAATGCATCAAGTGCAGACAGCTACAAAACAAACAACTGTTAAGTAGCAATTTGAATAAAGTCAAAGTAATAACATTCTTGTTTTAAAAAAAAATCAAGTTCAACTCTCCACAGCTAATTTTGTACTACTAGCAATGTGCATACACATTACCTGAACCAAGATTCTTGGCCTCTGGGCTGATGGGAAGGGAACATTATGCATGAAGTGGGATATATGCCTATAAACAATATAAGAAAAGTCTCAAAAAATGATAAATGGCAAAACAAAAGTGATAATTAGTATGCAACAAACAGAAAACAGTACTATCACAGCAAATGTCTCCAGGCAGTTTCAATATTAGTACGCTACTTGTGACCCAATTCTGATACTGACTGTTCTGCTGCATGTGAATGTCATCTAAATTTAAAGAACTCAAAAGAAAAAAATATGGGTAGAGATTAGGATAAGCAAAGTTACAAGGTATGGTAAACAAATACATAAACCTATTGTTATTAGAAACTTGCCTGTAGTTTTTTTTTAACGGTCAAAAAGTGACAGCGCGCATTGCATTAACAGAATATACGAGGCTCTCATCTCTTAATTTTGCTTTAGAATGAAAATAATTCCTACTTTACTCTCCTGTGAAATGTCCAACATAATTGATTTAACATAATAGCCAATGTAATGACCATGAAACTTTTAACTGTGCCATAAAATGATAGTTGTGGCAATTTAAATGGTAAAAATTACAGGCACTACAGTTCAGCTTGTTTGCTACTGGTCTATCATTTGAGTCCGAGGTTCAAATCTTGCCCAGGCTGATGGGATCAACAGTGTGCTGACGTCAAAACTACTGTATGAAATTATTCTCAATCCAGCACAAATTTATTCATAATTCAACACTAATTGACAGTCTCACTCATCGGCCACAGGACAGATGGTGTGGGAAAAGGAAAATATGGCATATTGGTGCAATAGTGGGTGCTCTTCTGAGGCACATGTTGAAGCTAAGTAAAGCAAGCTTTACTCTAGATTTAACTATACTATGCCTGACAGGAGAGCACTTGATGCTCCCAAAGTGCCTGATCTGGAAAGTGTCCCACTTCCTAGTAATATTCTCATCTTGAGCAGCACAAAACTCAAAACTTTTTAGAACGGTAAAATGACCTCAAATCTACTACTACATCCAGTAAATATTTAGAAATGTCCAGTCAGTAGAGTCAATAGATAAATTATTAACCCCCGGCCAGTCTCCCATGCTGTAAGCTTAAACTCATCTGAAACTCTGGTCCAATTATCCTATCCCACATCAAGTCCCACTGATCCATCACACCTGTCCTTGATGACCTTCATTGGTTCCCAGTCCTCCAACAACTCAAATTTAAAATTCGCATCCTGGTGTTTAAATTTCTTCTTGGTCTCGCTCCTCCCCAACTAACATCCTCCTGCTCGACACCACGACAGAACTCTCCATTTTTCCAACTCCGACCTCTTGTGCATCTGACCCTTCAACTCATAATTGGTGGTCATGTCTTCAGCTGCCTAGCCCCCACGATCTGGAATTTCCTCCCTAAACTCCTCCGCAAACCTCGCCATCTTCTTCTCTTCCTTTAAGACCCTTCTTAAAATTCAACGCATTGGTTACCTTTCTTCAGGTCGGCATCTATTTTTGCCTGATAATGCCTCGAAAGTGCCTTGGGGTGTTTATGTTAAAGGCGCTATATAAATGAAATATGTTACATTAATATATGCCCAGAAACCGGTGCAATCTCAACTCTCAGCCTTGTAACTCACCCAACCACATTGCCCATGACTATGCTCAAGGACAAGTTAGATTAAAAATATATGTCTTTCTATAACTTCATCTTCGCTGGTCTCATTGTAAATTGGTTTCCCCGTCTCATTTGACCTTTCATACAGTTCTGTCCATCACTGGATTTGCCAACAGCTCCATTTCTCACTCTCGCCCAGCATGTACAGGATTATCAGTCTCTACCTCCTCCAAGGTATATCTCCTCATTCTTCCTACACCTCACAGACTACTGTTCCTTCTGATTTTCCTTCTGTTTAACTGGTACTCTGCAAGTCAATTTCCACCCAGGTATGTTTTTCACCCTCCACTTTTCTGTTCAACTGCCAGAGACTTGGAGCTTTTATGGCAACAGTGCAAAACTGTTAAAATGAATAATGATTTTGACAAGTAATTTTATTAAATCATTCTATTCTTTTATCTGTTGTATCAAGTTTGGCAAGAAGCCAACAATTGAATGCAAACTGAATTGTACAGTATTGTACGGTCACACCGTTGCTGTGGTAACAAAGTGTTATTTGTCATTTGCTTCATTACAATATATGCATTTCAGTAAAACGCAACAAATCTTAAAAAAGGACTTTTAAAAACAGATTATTCACATCTAGCAATACCGTACAATATTTAACAGTGAAAAGCATCACAAAGCTTGAGCATTAGATGCCTGATGAGGCAGTTTTCACACCTGAACAAAAACACTTGTCCCACTTATTGTCGAAAGTGCTCTAAGCCTAGCACATGAAGTGAAAAACTCAGACCGAACTGGTTACTAGGCGATTTACAAACATTTCGTCCAGGTGTGAAAAAAGAGCTGGTTAATACAGATTGGCAAAAAGACCTCAACTGGTTGGCTTTTTGAGAGACAGTATAATGCATAAATAACTTTTGGAACTCATTTAAATGTTTTATTCCTTTATCAGTTATTCATTTAACAGGGACAGCCATCATTGGAAAAGATAGAAAAAGGGATTTGTGCTTAGAGATTTTCTCAAACATTTTATTTTCAGTTATTCATTTAATTGGGCACCACTGAAATAATCTGGTGGGGTGGGGTGGGGTGGGGTGGGGTGGGGTGGGGGAGGGGTCATCTTGTTACACCTGCATGAGGGCAGGATCAGGGCCAAGGGCTGGTTGGGAGACAGTAAGAGATTGGAGTCTGGGGCTGAGATAGGGACTGAATACAAACCAGAACTTGGGGATCCAACTTTGGCTGTACTGTTATTACTTCAGTGGGGTGTTGGCACTTACTAATTGCAGGACTGTAGTTTTGGTTGTACTATAGTTGTTTATAATTGTACCGGTAGGATACAGTCTAACCTGCATGTATCATCACCAGGTGGATTGCTTTCATTCTAATTACCTTAATTATGAAGGAGGCAGAAATTCATGCAACCTAGTTCTGAAATATCTCCAGTGGAAAAGGAAGAGTTCAACTTGCACAAATTCCTGACTTGATTGCAGATGAGTATAATATTTTACCAGATTAAGATTGTGACCAGTGTAAAAGTGGCAGAGCTTGGGTATCAGGAGGAAAGCAGAGGTGAATACTGCAAGCACTAGGGCTCAGAAAAAGGGATGGACCTGCACAAGATTCTATTCAAAAGAGATAGATAGATTATGGCTAGTTTTAGCGATTTCTTTGAGAATGATTTCAGTTCACGTTATAAATTTACTTATTCATAAATCAATCAGTGGCTATAAAAGTAACTTTTTGAGCCATGTAATTTGTAGGTTTTCCCATTTGTCCAATGAATACTTAAGTTGATCCGCATGGTTAATTCAGCTGTTTGTGTTTATAGTCATTATTTGAGGCAATCATGATTTAAAGAAAAACTTTTGATGTGATGCCACCTAAGTTAAAACAAGAACTATACAGATTGCTCCATTTATTGATTTACTGTATCAGTTTACTGTGGTATTGGACACAAAAATAATCAATTTTTTTACCAAAAACTGTAATGCTCATTTTTCTGCACCAATTGCTCTGATAGTGATAAATTAAACGGATTGAGATTTGACCAGCAAAATCAGTGTACTGCAACACTATGGCCAGGATGAGCAACTCACATTCAATAAAACTAGTTCATATCCAGGAATCCATTACAGGTCAGAATATTATGCGATTGCTATTAGTAACTGGAACTAACAGAACTGAATTCACAACCAAAAATAGCATCCTAAAAAGCTTACAAGTAAATTCAAGTCAACAAAATTACCAAATTTCAATACTACTTAAAAAAGGAAATGTTGAAAATGCACAAGCAGGTCCTTCAGCATCTGAGAGAAAAGATAGACCAAATGTTTCATTTGGGAGCTGAACTGGCCTGCCTAAACCCCAGTGACAGCTTTAACCTGTGTCACCAAATAAAGAATCCCCAAGACCTTACAACAACAACAACTTGTATTTATATAGCACCTTTAACGTAGTAAAATGTCCCAAGGCACTGCATAGGAGTATTTTAAGAGATTAGTTTGAATTCCCAGCATTTACTATTTTCTTTTACAGGATCATCTACAGGAACAAGGTTAGGTTGACTGATCTGTAAAATAGTAATACAAATGCATTGTTCTGTCTGTAAACTGAGTTGTACATTATCAATGTCTTTACAGGTTTCTGAAACATGAAGGATGACAAATTGATCATCAACATTTTAAGCAATAGTCCCTACGAACCAAGAAGAAGAATGATTGACAGAATTGTCTTGACAAAACTGTAGAATTTCCTTTAATTTTGTTTTGGCAAAAGATCAGAACTCTGCAAGTTAACTGGAAGTTCACACCATCCACATAAATCATGAAGATCTACTAAAGATTTTCATCCAATAAGTCTTGTGATTCACATTTTTATGTTGAGCTGTTTCAAAAGGACAGGACCAGCAACATTATGGGATCATCACCTGCAAGTTTCCATCCAAAATAGCACACCACCCTGATTCAGACAGGTACTGTCATTCCTTCAGCACCATCAAAATCATGGAAACTCCCTACCTAACACCATTGTGGAAGCACCATCATCACAAGGACTGCATCGACAACTAGTTGAAAACACTCTTGGAACACTGTTGCTAGAATTGATGTTACAATTTGAACTTACTGCCCATTACTCATCAAAACATACAATTCCAACTCCTTGAAAAGAACAGATTTCAAAACTGACTGTGGCTTTGAATATTTCTGCCACTCAATCTACAATCATCAGCTGAATCTGCAATATAAGCCATTCCTGGAGACTCAGCCACAGTTAGTATTTATCCATACCTTTCCAGATTCCATGGTGCTTAAAGTCTAAAAATATTTACAAAAAACAGTTCGTTTAAATAAAACCATATTCAAGTTATAATTTTTTTTATTTTTTTTTAGAAAAAATGCTAGAACACAACAAAACTAGTTTTTGAATCAGTACAAGTTAAATCAGCTATTTGGTTCAAACATTATAAAGTAATTTGAAGCAATAAGCTAGTTGTGTGCATACACAACAAAACAGCACCTGGAATCAAGCAAGTAGTAGCTTGGCTGTATAAACTATCCAGCAACTTGGAATCCAAAAAGATAGGGAAGGATGGCGGGTGGAGCGCACAAAGTCACGCAAGCCTAATCACTATTCAGAGCCCCTGCTGGAAAAAGTGTGCCTGTGTGGACATCTGGTTAAGACAAAGTTGGGTATGATTCTGCTTTATGCTGCCATCAGCATTCACCATCTGGGATCCTTTTAATTGGGCTTGTTTAATTTCTGCATCATTAATACCCATAGTGGAAACCTGACCACATCAGTAAAGTTAGCAGTTTATTTTTACTTTTTCCAAACACTTCGGACTTAGTAAAGCAGATCCATATTAGAAAGTATACATACTTTTCAATGGGCAAAGGATGAGGTCCAGAGACAGAAAGCTTGTACAAAAACATCAAGAATTTGCGGAATGCCTCAAAAAAGGGCCAGCGTGAGAGAAGACAGATGCATTTATTGGTGTGCACAGACTTGGATGTGATTAGTTTCTTGCCCACAGCAGTGATGAGGCCCAGTTGCATTAGCTGTTTCTCAGTAAGTAGTTCCGTTGGGTAAGACTCATAAAACTGGATAGCAGCACCATATACCTGTTTGGTTAGATCATAGTACAAAAGCATGTAAAATTAGTTCCTCAAAATACAAAGAAAATACTAGGTCATACAGATCACTCCAATCAGGAATGCTCTTCAACAGGACTTGGTCAAGGATTGAACCGTTGCACCAATACATCCTATATATGTTATAAATTGTGGATTTGCAGTAAAAGTGTCCAGATTTAATTGTATAAATAATCTAATACACAAGCTTTGAACTATTGCCCTTGCTGAGAGGATAAGTCATGTTTACCGTGGTTGCTAAAATTACTAGTCATTGTGCTCCATTTACTAAAATGCAGCACAATTTTAACAGTTGCCTTTCTGGATTCGTCATAAGGGACATTATAACACCCATTCCAGAAATTTGCACTGTATTTCAAACTAAATTATAAACCATAATGTCGCTTAAATCTGGACACTGTCACTGGTTTGTCTCAACTGCAAATCCACATCTTCTAATATGTTACAAACTCAGAATACATACTTACTCAGTTCCCTGCTGTGCACTGCAGAACTGCAGTTTACATCTGCAAGCATGCTTTAGCTTGACAATATAGCAAATAAGTGGAGCTAAGTACATATAGCTTAAGTTAGAAGGTAAAAGAACTCATTTATATAGCACCTTCTACAACCTCCGGACATCCAAAGCACTTCACAGTCAATAAAGTACTTCATGAAGTGCAGTCACTGTTGTAAGGTAGGGAAACACGGCAGCCAGTTTGCACATAGCAAGGCCTCACAAACAGTAATGAGATAAATGACAATTTAACTGTTCTAGTGGTGTTGGTTGAGGGATAAATGATTGCCAGGACAGAGGGAACTGCCGTGTTCTCCTTCAAAATAATGATATGCAATCTCTCTCAGCCGCCTGAGAGTGAAAACAGGACCTCGGTTTAACGTCTCATTTGAAAGACCTAATGTAGACCTATAACTAATTTCAAAAACTTTCCAATTAAGTGCTTAAATTAAGTACAAAACTAATTATTTGTCTCAGTTTACTATTCATGTTCAAGAGATACTATACAAGATTTTGTTTTCCTCCAAGCTTACCTTCTCTGCTGATGAGGCAGTCAGCACAAAGGTAGAGAAAACTGGCAATGGATATTTGGTTTGGGGAGCCCAGCATTCAATAGTAGCTCCCATGGGAAGGCAGAAGAGGGGAACTGATTCAGACAGTGGGAATAATTCATAATCATCTTCAGGATATCTGCATACTAATCCTGAAAAAGAGGGATAGAATGGAATGCAAATTTGTGAAAATATAACCAAGTAAAATGCAGTTTTTAAATCTTTCATCATGGCAACCAGCAAGACTTGAGTACTGTAAATACTGCAGATTTGCTAATCCCCAATATAGCCAAACAAAGCTTCAATAACTTCTCCAGATGTGCCACAATATTCAATAGTAGCAAGGCATAATATTTTTGAGGAGAGGGGGCAGGAGGTATTTGTACTAATTGCTCTTGATTCTAATTTTTCAGCCTTAATAAACTATTTGGCTACAGAAATATTCTCTAAAATTATTCTGCCAGAATCAATATATCTGATCAGTTCCAGACACTTAGGGTTGGATTTTGATACTGGGGCGGGTTGGGGTCGTGTTATCCACTTTGTGTTATCCACCCGGCTGCAATTGGATGTGGGAGATTGATGCAATTTTCACCTAATTGGGCAATTGAGTTCCAGCATGTGGGAACCTATGAACCAATTAGTGTTTTCAGTCTGAAAGTCACCTCTGATGATGTCATCATTGCTGCTGCATTGAAGGTCTTCAAACACTGCCTGGCCTTTGCTGTGAGAGGACCTGCAAAATGAGCAGCAGCAGTCCTAAGTCTGCTCCCAGATCTTTTTACATCACCACTCCCAGATATGTCTCCTCTCCATCCATCCATATATACATGCATCCCCATAGCCAGCCAGCCAGATCCAAATGTGCTCCCGCCAGGTTTCACATTCGTGGTTCAGAACAGGCGTGCTTCACGTAGAAAAAGTGTTAAAAGCACAAAGGCCTTTCAAAATGGCATTACAGAGGCAATTTAGTGCTTGTTAAGGGCCTTAACAGCCTATCCCACCTCTTAGGAGGCGGGACGGAGTCGGGACCAGCAGACATGATTTAATGAAAATTGCGTGGAGGCGGGATGGAGGCGGACTTGTGCCCGCCCGCCAGTTTTCGCAATTTTAACCCCCCACACGCCTCCAAACCTGCCTCCACGGGTCAATGAAAATCCAGCCCTTAATGTTAATGGTGTAAAAAGCTACCAGGTTCAAGTATCCAAACAGTGCACAAATTAATTTGTGGAAACGATTCACGAGAAAAGATGCATGGCAAACAACCAGATACTGACGATATTTAACAATTCAATCTCAAGTGCCTGAATTGTAATGCCCAATGCAACACATTCTGAAATACATTTAAAAAGTATTAACAGTAGAGTATTACATAGATAGACTTTTGCATAGTAATATATAGGCTTAAAAAGTTATATTTTACTAGCTTTGTTGGCAGTCACACAATTAAAGCCTTAAGCTGGTTATTAGCAGCATTTTGACCATTTTCAGTCAGTTAGAAACACAGCTCATCAAGTCTTTTAGCAAAATATTTTGTCGGAACGTTTAAAAAAAAGTGGGCTACAGTTTCCGCTCGATTGCACTGGGTTATCTCCCCCCCGCCCCCCCCGACACAATTCGCCCGAAATTGGCATAACCAGCACAAAAGATTGCAGAATTTTAAGCGCAAATTACATTTAGTTCAAATCTTGTATGCGAATTTAAAAGACACCCTACCCATAAAACTGGTCACCCTCCCAGGATGTATTAATCACCATTGGGCGTTTCCACTAATTACGCTCATTTGTAGGCCTTTGAGGAGGCTCTAAAAATTAAACTGGTTCTTTTGGACACAAGGGCACTAAATGCATAAAAAATGCTTTTTTTTGTGATAAACCCATTTTCAACTGTATTAATCAAATTGTTACTGGTTACCACTCAAATATATCAAGGAATATATATATATTTTTTTTAAGCATTTTTTTTTAAATTACATTTTGAAGTGTTGCCACATTGCGCTGGCTCATGGCAGTGTGTGTGTTCGGTGAAATGCAAATGAGTTTGAGTGGAAACTCTCGGGGGGGGGGGGGGGGGGGGGGGAACGAATACTTCTCCAAACGGGTTCAATTTGCGCCCAAAGTGGAAACACTACCCCAGTAACTCCAAACAGTACTTCTGAATTCTTCCATTCAGAAGACATGAAGCAAAGCATCAGTTTCTACTATAATCAGACTAACAGTTTCAGTAACACTCATGATAATGCCACCGGTGAACATTTTGTGGTACCACTATATTAGCAGGGGATGGGGGGGCGGGGGGGCGGGGGGGGGGGGAAATAAATGAGAAAATAGGAGACCTGTCAAGTCAAACACACCTACAGAAGCAGATTTCCATTTTCCAGAGACAATAAAATCTAAATAGTGAATATACACAAACTTTCAGCTCAGAGGGGCCTTCTAATAATGAATTATCTCCAGATCCTCACATTACTAACACTACAGTGTTAAAATTAGAAATAGAAATAAATAATTTAATGTGGTCATTATTAGCTTGAAGCAGCACAGGCTGAGAAATGTTCACTATTATTTGGATTTTTGTAAACTATCAAATTATTCAAGCTTTACTCTCTAACCATGGTGAAGAAACTTGGAGAGCTTTGTTTGTATTTTTCCTCCAATTTAAACCTACATTTGGGCACAGCCTTTTATTTTACTTAGAAATTGATCACTCCACAAAAACATTTATTCTGGTATCAGGCAAGCTTTTCCTTGAAAAGACCTGTCCTGTACACAGAAGGACGCTAATCTTGTCCAGTCCACCTCTCACTTCTGGTCATTTAAAGCAATTTAGAGCTTGTGATCGTAACTGGTGCATTTCTGCATTCTTGTAACAAAAAGATACACACTGGAACTTCACTGAAAAATGCACCATCTGGGATAATTTCATTTGTGAAAGCTACATATTTAGATACAAGAAACTTAATCAGAGTTGGGAAATCACAGAAAAAAAACTGATATGTTCATCTGATGGGAAAGAGGTGGGCAGCAAAATAATTAATAAAATTATCTGTTGGGTCTTTGGTTCTTCTGTAACTTCTACCAGTGACTTTAGCTCCAGACTCTCACCTAATTGAGGTGGTAAAGCAGTAGCTCGACAAAGGATGGTGTGTAAGATTTTATTTTGAAGTTCACTCCCTTGCAATTAGGAGGTATGAAAGGTGTTCGCAATTACATTTCCTAAAAGCTTTTAAAATGTATTAGTTGGGTTACATACCAGCTTTATATGCAATTGAATTAGAAGCAGGAACAGACTTCTTGTAACAAAGATACACACTGGAACCCCACTGTAAATAGAAACAAATAGTTATAAACTACATAAAGCCTCACACTTTTAATTAAAAAAGTTACAACATTCATAATTAACTAAGCCGAAGGCTAAAGCAAAAAAAAAGCATTTCACAGGCTTGAAGATATGGAACATACTCGTCACGATTCTCTTCTGGAGTTCAGGTCCTGCCACTAGAAACTTGCAAACCAAGTAAAATGTTCAGTGGTAGAAAACTGGCATTTACAGTATGTGATTTGGCACCAATATGCTTTAATAAGCCTAGTGATATAGACTAGTCATCACACATGCCCGTACAAGCTTGAACAATGGTAGGGAATCGCCATTACCTTTCTGTTATCATTCCAGGTTGAGCACTCCAGTCAGTTTCAAGCTATGGGGCAAAAGTTTATCTAAATTCCTCAGCTTGAACAAAACCCCATTATAATTACAATAGCAAAATACTGCAGATGCTGGAAATCTGAGACAACAACAGAAAATGCTGGAAACACTCAGCAGGCCAGGTAGCATCCCTGAAGAGAAGTAAGAGAGTTAACATTTCAGGTCTGGGACCCTTCATCTAGGTTTTAATGTTGCATTAAGCTTTTGGGTCTAACACACTGGAGACAACATCACATATCTGAGCCGCTTGAGACAGCAGACTCAGCTTCTCATTACAAACTATGAATTCTAAAGCTGTTTTATATTGTACGAGGGCCACTGGGTTCCCCAAGCTGCAAGCCAAATGTAAAGACATAAAAACAGAAAATGTTGGAAATACACAGCAGGCCTGTTAGCATTTGTAAGGAAAACGAAAGGCAGGTGGACATTTTGGGTGTAGGCCCTTTGTCAGAACTGAAAAATGGAAGATAACCAAGCCCAGTACTAGGGCTGACAGAGAAATGCAGTTCTGAAGAGTCTACACCCAAAATGTTATGTCTTTTCTTTTTACAGATGCTGCCTAGCCCTTATATTTTAAGAATTTTTCATTTTATGTAATAAATTGCCAGGACGCACCAAGCCTAGTGGCCCGCAAGTCCTGCTGAAAACAGGTTTTGCCTGCAGCCAATCAAAGCTGCTCCCAGCAGTTTCACATCCAGCAGCATTGAAGAACAAACTTGCATTTATATAGTGCCTTTCACAACCTCAGATCGGCCCAAAATGTTTCAGTCAATTAAGTAATTTTTGAAGTGCCGTCACTGTTGTAATGTAGGAAATGCAGCAACCAATTCGCACACAAATAATCCCACAAACAGCACAAGACAAACCACAAAATAATCTGCTTTACTTATGTTGGTTGAATGACAATTATTGGCCAAGACACCAGTGGAACGGCCTTGCTCTTCAAATAGTACCATGGGATCTTTACGTCCAACCGAGAGGGTAGACAGAGCCTCAATTTAATGGCCTGGCTTTTGCAGTAAGAACAGTGAGGTTATCAGCGCTCACTATCAAGGTTAAATCGGACAGCAACTTCTTGCGTCTGCAAATGCAGTTAAACACAGAAATCAGGAAGTTGCTGTCCGAGATGCCCTGCTCTTCCACAAGCTTTGCTACACTTCGAGACACAGCATTAAAACACGTAAAGGACATGAAGCTGCGGTACTTACCCACCAGATACCCACTGAGAAAAAGTTATGTGGAAGTGAATTTTTAACAATGTGAAAAGTCTTAATTAGTACCAAACAACCTCTCTGGAGTGTGGAGTCTCATTCCTTCAGATTTAAATTATTGTTGGAGATTTTTTAAATTTAACAAAAAATGTGTTTACTTTTTCTTTCTTTCCCTCTCTTTATTTTGCTTTCAGTACATGATTTTACATATTCTAACTTATACTTCCTGGTTTAGACTGTCTCAGTAAGGATGCTTCAATTTGATTGGTTGAGGAGACATGCTGTTGCTTGCCCTGTTCACACAGGTCCCAGATCCCCTGTAAATGGCGCTGTGCTGGATCAGACACCCAATGACAGTAAACTGAGGCTCAAAAGCCCATGAGGAGTCTGTGGACAGCTGTAAGCATAATTAACAGCAAACGCCGTTTGTCACTGACCGCAAAATCCAGGCCACAGTCTCATCCGATAGACTGTGCAGCACTCCCTCAGTACTGCACTGCAGTGTCAAGCCCAGATTACATGCTCAAATCTCTGGAGCGGGGCTTGAACCCCTGACGATGTCTCTGCTAGCAAGACCCGAGCTTGGAGAACAGGCTGCACTAGCAGGGGTCTCAGGCATACAAATGCGCTTTAAGTTGAAAAGGGTTCGCTTTCATATTAATGGAAGCAGTACTTAGGTCATACTGAGAATGATAGCAGTCTATAACCAATAGTGATCATGGAAAGGTTTCACTCTTGCTCATCAATGAATGGACTCTGCCTTCAATAGCATGAAACCAATTCTGCGCTCTTGATGCAGAGCTGGAAGGAAAAACAGAGGGTGGAACAGGAATGGTTGGGACAGATTAAATTAAAATTTGACCACCATGAAATAGCTGGAGTACACAGGAAATTAAGGAGAAGGGAAAATTAACCAAGAGAAAATCAGCAAATATTAAGTGAGAAAGATACCAACCAGGAAAAAGAAAAAACAATTACTTCACACACAGCCAGTAGCAAAACCCATGACTATGCTTTACCAAAATCCCAGTGACAACCTGATTCAGTGCAATCAAAATTATTTTCCAATGGTTCTTGGGACTTAAATGATATTTTCTTCTGAACCAAACTAAAAAGGTCCAACACATAATGGGATTTCTAATCCTGAGAGAGGATTCAAAACAAAGTATTGTTCTTCAATTGTTTTAAATTTGTTACTTTCATTGTACAAATATTGTCTTCGAAGTTAACTACAAATTGACCACATTACCTGGATGAGGTACGACTACTATTTTATACATGTCTACTTAAAAACACCAACTCTCAAGCTATGGAATGCATGGTTGTGACTTTCATCAGTAGCATGGTGCACTAATGCCATCATTATATTCATGATGCGGAGATGCCGGTGTTGGACTGGGGTGGACAAAAGTGAGAAGTCGCACAACACCAGGTTATAGTCCAACAGTTTTATTTGAAATCACAAGCTTTCGGAGCGGCTGCTCCTTCGGCAGGTGAAGTGAAGAAATACAAATACAATGCTGTGCCGATTTGTATTTCTTCACTTCACCTGACGAAGGAGCAGCCGCTCCGAAAGCTTGTGATTTCAAATAAAACTGTTGGACTATAACCTGGTGTTCTGCGACTTCTCACTATCATTATATTCAAGTATTCATTTCATAGGTAATGTACAGCTAGTTTAATTTACCATAACACAACTGTACAAAGTTTGGACATGGACACTTCAAAAATGTTTCCAGGCACCCCAAACGGCTGATGGTGTGGTAACGTTCGACACAGAACCACAAGGTTCCACATTTGATGCCTGGTCTGGTAGATGTTGATTTAGCTCATCTCAGCTGGTTAATGGGGAGGGCCAATTGATCTTAATATCACATTACAGGAATTGAGGACATGGGGCAGAAAGGCAGGCCTGACAGCTCCGAAAGCTTGTAATTTTAAATAAATCTGTTGGACTATAACCTGGTGTTGTGCGACTTCTCATTTTTGATTACATATAGTGTTTGTTGCCAGAAGGTGCGAGTGTGTAAACACCAAGAACAAACAGGAGCTAGTTTAGCAGAGTCACTCCCCATGTTCAAACGACCTGCTTACAATCATTGTCTTGGCTCACGCATGAAAAATTGCCACTTTGGCAAAATGGCAGAGTGTTGCACTGAATGTAACCTGTTCTGGGATTTAGTTGCAGTCAGGAGGGGAAAACAAGGAGATAAGAAATGGGTTTAAATAGTTGCTCAGCATGACTGGACATATTTTTTCCTGCAGTACAATGGAGGCAATAATGCCTGGGGAACTTACAAATGACCTCAAATAACCTCTGAATATATCCTTTACTGGTACCCGTCCGAAATTGCTCCAATTAGTCAGTATCAATGTTCCCTCAAATTCATTTTTGGCCCGCGTGGCCCCTTTAATGGGCTGCGCTAGCCATTCAAAATTACGTGCATGCGCAATTTTTGTAGTTAAAAGCCAGCTCACCAGCAGCGCGGGACCTGCAGAGTGCTGCCACGCAGCTTAAAGGGAACACTGGTCAGTATGCTTGTGGAATGAACCCATGATCTGTAAAACCAGGGGGTGCTCAACCTTTTTGCTTCTGAGGCCCCCACCCCGTGTTATAAAAATTCCATGGACCCCCGTAACACGACAAATATTTTCTCTGTATAAAAATGTTATACACAATTAAATATATATATTTATTTTTGTTTTACTTAAATGTGAAACTTGTTGCTGGTGCTGAGCAACAATTCTGTCAAGACATGGAGGTATCTTCGACAAATAATGAGTAAAATGTGGGAAATGATTAACCAAAAACTCAAAAATAACGTTCCGAGACCAAGTCCGAAAGGGGAAATGGTTAACCGAAAAGTAGGGAAACGGTAAACCAAAAGCTGCAAAAATTTATAAATGGTGAGAAATCATTAACTGAAAGTGGAAAAATACCAGCAGAGACCAAGTCCGAAATGGTTAATCAAAAGCAGGGAAGTGATAAACCAAAACATGCAGAAATTAATAAAAGGGGGAAAATGGTTAACCAAAAGCCAAAAATAATTTTCAGAGACTAAATCCAAAGTGGGAAATGGTTAACAAAGTGCCTTCCTGCGGGTGGGGGCCAGGAATTACCTTAATGATTTCCCATCCGACCCGCTGGTCCGTTAATAACTTTAATCAGAGCATCGGATCTCCTCCAGATCACTGGCAGATGAAAGGGTTAACTGAGTTGGGATGGGCAGTACCAAGCCCATGTGGCTGCGCCTTTGCCGGACAGGGCGACAGCAGTAAAGTGGAAGACCACTTCCTGAGGGATAAATCCACGGCCCCGCGACCAACCACCTTGGGTGCGTCATTTGGGCTAGCCTGGGAAAAGGGGCACCTAATAATACCTGAACTGAAGGACATCAGGAAGCCGGGTGGCAGTCCTCGAAACCCATCGAGGCAGACCGGTTAAAACCGCGGGGATCAAGGCTGCTATCTGCAGGTGCACCAGTCACCTTGCCTCTGATTGATTTTCAGTTCGCCAGTCGACACTTCTGGGGCGCTCCGGAGTTCAGAGTCCGATTTGGTGGACCCCTTTAAACCTTCTCGCAAACCCCTAGGGGGCCACAGACCCTCAGTTGAGAACTCCAGTGTTAAATGGCACATGCCTTAAGTGTGGGCAGAAGGATAAAATGCAATCTCAAGCTAAAGGTCTCAAACAGGACTGCTACTTTTTGGCCTTTTTTATTCTTTTAACTTTGTATTCTTTTGGCCTTATTACTTCAGATCACACTCCTGGGCAAGTCCCAACTCTCTATGCCTTCAAGAGCATCTACACTAGCCTGGATATCTAAGCAAGCTTCCGGGAATGTGCCCCAGGTTCGCAAAATAAAGTTTCCTTTAATGATATTTAGCTATTGGAATTATCCTATGCCTCCATAGAGTTAGCGATTAGGGTATCCAAAATATATGGGGTTATGCAAATGAAACTGACGCAAATAAAACTGTGTTTACATGACTATTAGAACTTGAGACAAAAAGTTTCTTCAGACTGGTGTTAGAATAACTGGATAGATGCTTAGAATTTGCTTATGTTTTGGTTCCCTGTGGATGTTATAACATTTTGCACTGTGACGGTCACATACGACCTTGTTTCCAGGCTAGCTGTCTGCTGATTGTGCGCTAGCAAGGTTGTTTTATGTATCTTTAATTTGACCAACCAAGGCCCACGCCTGTGTTTCTTCCATTACTGCTAATAACCATATTATAATGCTAAGTTAGGATTTTGACTTTGTTTAACAAAACTGCTTTAAAATGCTTAAGTTAACCAGTGTACGAGAATAAAATAGAAGATCTTTGGGAATTTAATGATTCATTTCAAACCGACAACCACGACGTGCGTGGATTCCTTAGCGCAGTCAAGACCATCTACGGCCCAAGCACCCAAGGCCCTACCCCACTGCAGGCCAAGAACGGAGAGGTACTCTTCAAGGACAGAGGCAGTCAGTGCCGCTGGAAGGAGCACTTCGAAGATCTCCTTAACCGCGACTGTCTTCGACGCGAGTGTCCTCAACTCCATCCCGCAGCATGCTACCCGCCACCATCTCAGCACAACCCCAGCCCGGCATGAGGTTGAAAAGGCCATCCGACAACTGAAGAACAACAAGGCCTCAGGAGCAGATGGAATCCCTGCCGAGGCACTAAAGCATGGCGGAGAAGCACTACTGGCGCGAATTCATGAACTCATTTCTCTTATATGGAAGGAGGAGAGCATGCCAGGGGATCTGAGACACCGTAATTGTGACCATCTTCAAGAAAGGTGACAAGTCCGATTGCGATAATTAGAGGAGTTTCCCTGCTGTCTGCCACAGGGAAAGTCATCGCAAGAATCCTCCTCAATCGCCTTCTCCCAGTGGCCGAAGAGCTCCTCCCAGAGTCGCAATGCGGATTCCGCCCACTAAGGGGCACAATGGACATGATCTTCACCGCGCGCCAATTACAAGAGAAATGCAGGGAACAGCACCAACCGCTGTACATGGCCGCCTTTGATCTCACAAAGGCCTTCGACACGGTTAACCATGAGGGATTGTGGAGTGTCCTCCGCAAATTCGGCTGCCCTCAAAAGTTTGTCACCATCCTCCGCCTGCTTCACGACGACATGCAAGCCGTGATCCTGACCAACGGTTCCACCACAGACCCAATTCACGTACGAACCGGGGTCAAGCAAGGCTGGTCATCGCACCAACGCTCTTCTCGATCTTCCTTGCTGCAATGCTCCATCTCACCCTCAGTAAGCTCCCCACTGGAGTGGAGCTAATTTACAGAACAAACGGGAAACTGTTCAACCTCCGTCGCCTCCAGTCCAGATCCAAGGTTGTCCCATCCTCTGTCGTCAAATTACAGTATGCAGACGACGCTTGCGTCCGCGCTCACTCGGAGGTCGAACGCCAAACCAACGTCAACACCTTCACCGAAGCGTATGAGAGCATGGGCCTTACACTAAATATCCGTAAGACAAAGGTCCTCTACCAACCTGCCCCCGCCACACAGTACTGCCCCCCGATTATCAAAATCCACAACAAGGCCTTGGACAACGTGGACCACTTTCCATACTTCAGGAGCCTAATGTCAACAAGGGCAGACGTCGACGACGAAGTCCAACACTGCCTTCAGTGTGCGAGTGCAGCCTTCGGTCGCCTGAGGAAGAGTGTGTTTGAAGACCAGGACCTCAAACCCGGCACTAAGCTCATGGTCTACAGAGCAGCAGTGATACCCGCCCTCCTGTATGCCTCAGAGACATGGACCATGTACAGCAGGCACCTCAAAGCACTGGAGAGGTACCACCAACGCTGCCTCTGCAAGATCCTGCAAATTCATTGGCAGGATAGGCGCACCAACGTCAGTGTTCTTGCTCAGGCCAACATGCCCAGCATCGAAGCTTTGACCACGCTCGATCAGCTCCGATGGACAGGTCACATTGTCCACATGCCCGATACGAGACTCCCAAAACAAGCGCACTACTCGGTGCTCCGGCACGGCAAGAGAGCCCCAGGTGGGCAGAGGAAACGCTTCAAGGACACCCTCAAAGCCTCCTTGAAAAAAGTGCAACATCCCCACCGACACCTGGGAATCCCTGGCCCAAGACCGCACAAAGTGGAGGAGAAGCATCCGGGAAGGCGCCGAACACGGAGTCTCTTCGCCGGGAGCAAGCAGAAGCCAAGCGCAGGCAGCGCAAGGAGCGAACGTCAACCCAAGCACCCCACCCACCCGCCCCTTCAACCACTGTCTGCCCCACCTGTGACAGAGACTGTAGGTCCCGCATTGGACTCAGTCAGCTGAGAACTAATTTTTAATGTGGAAGCAAGTCATCCTCGGTTCCGAGGGACTGCCTAAGAAGAGAAGATGGATGAGAATAAAATAGAAGATATCTTTGGGAATTTAATTATTCATTCCATGGTGCAATAGTCTGATAATGAGAGTTAGTTTTGCATGGCTAAAGCTGCATAAACAGCATGAACATAAATAACTGATAACAAGCAGTTACAGACATCTGATAGCCGAGAATGGCATGGGAGATAAGAGAAATTTCAATGGGTAGGCCTTCAAAGCGTATAAACAATAAAGCATGTGTAATGATTATGAAGATCCCTCCTGGAGGGAGGATCTTCATCTCGATGTTGAAATAAAGAACTCGGCGTGCCATTGGACACCTTGGTTTAAGAAGAGCCCTTACAGGTTAAATGGTCCAGTCCATATTTTACATCAGGCCTACCCCTAAAAAAGGGTATGGAAAAGACTTGAAAAGCTCTTAGCACAGACAGTAGAGGGGAGAGCCATCCAAGAGTGGGGCTGGTCTAACACTCTTCCGCAAGTAGACACATGCAGACCCAACTTAACACTCTTGGAGGTTCTGGACGAGAGGAAGAAAGGCCATAAGCTGGAGAACTGTTTGCGCACGACAGCAGTCTGTCCGATCGGGACCAGTACCAGATGCTGGTCACGGTCGTATGTTTTCGCTGTATAACTAGTGTGTTATACTCCGTCTTAAACTATGATTAAACACAATATTCCCACCATATTAGTTTGCAGTCGATCCTGATTATCTGAAAGACCAGAGATAAGCTAATATCAATGAACTGGCTAATCTCAACAGTCGTACCCCTCTGTCATTGATGAGCAAAGTATCACAACTTCAGACCTTGTTTTAAAGTTTAAATTATTAAGCCAATATTAGGTATAAAATATGAAGCAAACAAAATCTATTTACAGTAGAAATCTTCCCATCCAGCTCCTCAAAAGGTAAAACAATAAAACATCACAATCTAAATGGAAGCTATCAGTTTATATATTTTACATATGCAGTATTTCTTTTCTTATATTTCAAACCACTACAGAAGTTGATGCTTTCTTAAACTAATTGGAACAGCTATAGTTACAGCTCCCAAAAACAGTTACCAAGACTTTCTAGATGGTCAGCCACATTCAAAAATAACTATTGTACACCTAAACGGAATTCATAGGCTGTTCCCTCAAGCTTTACAGACAACTGAACTAAACTTCAAGCACTTGGAGCGAGTTAGGCTTAGTACAAGATTCTGGCTACAGCTGGCTTTTAAATTCAGTCGCAATACACAAGAGTTTAACGGGTCAGGTACCAAGCCAATACTAGAAAAAAAACCTTTATTTTTGTCAGTGACCAACAGTAGAATTGGCCTTCTATATTAAGTGATTCTTTAAAGATTACACATATGAAGCTAAAACTGACCAGTTGGTCACACCTTTCACTTTTGGGCTGGGGTTGTGAAAGAAGTGCTTGCTTTGTAAATAGTTTATGGAAAATATATTAGTTGAGGTCCCAGGCAAGGCCCACAACTATTTATCATTTATGTCTATGCTTTACTGTGCCATGCCCAATTTGAATTGTGTTACATCAACCAAACTATATTCAGAATCAGAACCATGTGCAGCTTAGTTTGAAAACCATTCATTCTTATTCCATCTTACGATAGTTAATCAAGAAAAAAAATTATCGACCTTTACTGTTTCTATGCTTATGTCACATTGTCAGCAACACTTTGGCTTTTCACTAGAATTCTACCGTATCAAATTATCTTCAGCCCTCAAAAGTGTGTTACTGGTACCAAATCCTTATTGATCATGGTGCTCATCACAAGGCTCAAAAGGACAAGCAATTGCTTAATGAGCCTGCCCTCAAGAATTTCTTCCTTAAAAACATGTTTTATCAATATTCATTAACCCAAGATGGAGGAGAATCTTCAGCTTTGCCCTCTATTCATCAAAAACAGATACCAAACCCAAATCAGATTTTCCAGCAAGGAAACTTCTCCAAGATTTAATCCTGCAGTGTAGTAAGTCATCTGATGTACAAGTAAGGAAGCTATTTTACAGCTTTCTCTAGTTATGTTTATTTATTACCCTAGCCTCTCAAGCTTTGGCATCTGGCTTTTCAGTAACAGCATTTAAAAACAAACACACACAGTCTTGTGCTTAGAAGAATATCCAAATATAAAATAAATGGAGCTTTCGCTCTCTACAGATGCAGTCCTAATGCTCCTATAAATTTTTGAATTTATTCTCCCACCTGTCAGGGCTAATTGCACGCTGCATCAATTGCTAACAGTTTACTGAAAACCCAACATTTTGGCTTAAACAGCTGCAGGAGAACCATTCTGCAAATACATCAGCAGACAGCTCTCCTTGTAAGAGCAGAGAAACATGTTTCCTAGTAACTTTTCCTGGACTGCCACAGTAACCTGTTTAGTGTATCAACTGTTTAATGTAGATCTTTGTGAACAGGTAGCAGTTTTGTTTTAACTACATGGAGAGGAATGGGGTACACAAATTATTTTCCCAAGTTTGGTTGAAAAGAAATCCAATATAGTGTTAAATTGTTTCAACAAGTTAGCCTTCAAGTTTTGCTTGTAATCAATACCTCTGATATATTAAAGTTTGCAGCTTGTGAAAGAATAGTTGTAGAGAAACAGGTTTCCCCAAAAAAATCAACTCGTGCTTGGCAAGAGAAAGGAAGCTTCTATACAGTTTTTTGTTCTGCTTATCTACCACCACAATACATTACCAGTACAGTACAAAGGTCTCAGCAGCAGCTCTGTGTAAATGAACAAACTTCTACATGTTTCCAAGCCACTGTACGCAAGGTTCATTGTGTTCCAGGATTCCTGTTTATAGCAACAATAGCTTGTACTTCCATTGTTGAAAAAGTAGCTTCATCTTTTTAGGCTTCACAATTACAGGATACAATAATTTATTCAGAGATGAAAATTTGCTTACTTGACCCTCCCCCACACCCAAAAAGGCTTTAATGCCTAGCCTTTGTTTATACAATTCTAGCATACAGTAACGTAAGATGCTCAATCTACATCACATTTAAACTACTCCGGAAAAGGAGCAGTCAGTTTAAATTTTCAAATACATCCACATTAAAGAAAGGAAAACTTATCAGTTTAAAAGGGTACAACAGGTATATCCCAGGCAACATGCTCCCAATTCTGCTTATACCACTGGACTGTAGCTTATGTACATTTGGTGAAAGAGTGCCCATAGCAGGCATACAAGACCTCATGTATAAATTTTGTTACAGATGTTGATCTGGCTCAGTATTATCAGTAGAATTAGCAAAGTGTCACATCTGTTTATTTTGTCTGAGGAGACAAAAAAAAAGACAAGTTTATGAAAAAGTACATGCTGATGTATTATCACAACTGTGACTTCAAATAAGCAAGTACCCTAATATATAGCCTAAATCGTCGTCTGATTGGAAGAATAAATGTTCTCTTCCCCAAGTTTAGTCATATCCATTATGTGAAATACAGCAACAAGACTTTGTTTGACTTCGTGTGCATGTATGGTTACAATCTTGTTTGTCGAGAGCAAGAGCTTATCTGTGGGAGCGGCCTTTGCTGCACAAGATTAATCACAGGAGAGCCTAATGGATTTAACAGGATGCTTTGTATTATAAAGCAAGTTGAACCTACTGTGTACTCGCTCATTTGCGAATGCTAACTGAGCTATTATACTGCGATGTGGGTTTAGAATGAAGAGAATGTTCAAAAGTAAAATAGTCCCATTAATTAGAATGTGATGTCACCCATATGAAATGTGGAAGATATTTACTGGCAGTGACATCTTCAAATATTGTGTAAAAGCCCATTATTAGAGTATTCCTGTGACAGAACTAAATACACAATTTGTGGTTTTTAAATCAGGTTTGTTTTAGACTTCATAAATAATTCAGGAAAACTACACTTGTTACACTTTCAGATTACAGCCTGAATGCTTTAAGCTAAAAATGCAAGTACTGAGTTTATTTAAAAAGACATGTCAGAAACTAGTGGAATTCTAGTTTATGCCCACAACCTCCTATGCAGCTTAAAGTCTGACGGAGACATTACACTTCCTTCCACCGTAAAAAGAAAACTGTATTTAAATCCAAGGTTCTCCAACAAAAGCAAAGGTATAGTACAAAACAGTAACCAAATCATTGAAGATCTTTCAAACAGAACTTCAGATAGTTAATCTGCAAAACACATTGCCATGAAATAAGTACTGTATCATTTTCATTACTGTTTCAGATACAGTAATGCAGAAAACTGCAAAGATTATCCTTACCATGCCACAGTTTAAGTTCTTATCAACTTTGCAGAAAGTGTGGGGTGGAGTTTCTCCTTTACTGGTAACAATAACACAGATGTCTGTCACAGCCAAAGAATTCTGAGGTCTGTTCAACGGAGCCCTCCGATGGGTAATGAAGATTCTCTGAGAGGTGGCTGAACTGTTGTTAACATTGGCACAACGGCCAAAAGGAGTTGCTTGTAAGATTTCACAGCCTGGAATTAGACGTTCCTTCCCCTCGTATAAAACCCTAAGATGAGAAAGAAAAATATTTCTGCTTATAATTATTCTACCACTGTTTGTGAATTAAAAGTGAAACAAGTATAGAGCATCTGGAACAGTGTTAAAAGCACACATTGTGATTCTCCACTTCGTCTAGCCAGCAAGCACAGTCAAGGTGCTCCAAATTAACCTCAAATCGCACCTGAATCCAGCTAATTGAGAAGGATCGGCATTAAAGATCATTGCTCATCACTTTTGTAAGAGATCCTAGTTGATACAGAATGATGATAATGCTCAAATATTAATCTCATTGGAGTGCGCAAATGCAAAATTTTAGCTCAAAATTAACTAGATTCAATTCCATATTAAAATCAAATGTAATGAGGTAACCAGTGCCCTCCAAAAACATTCTCAATGCACAGAAAACAGTTTGATATCAGATTGACTTGAAGTTGCATGCAGTATTTTTCAATATTCAAGTGTACCTTAATTTCATTGAGGGAGTTCAAAGAACCTTATGGATATGCAAGTGCTACCATAAAGTAATCTCAATAACCATTTGTGGATGTGCATCAAGAATGATATTGGCAACATGGTTGTTTTGTACTATTCTATACCATTTAAAAAGTGGAAAGGATTAAACGCTCAAAAAGCTAAGTAAAAAAAAAACACAAGAACGTCCTAAACATTTCCAAATATTACTACACTAGGCAGACACGAGTTAAGCAGAATCTTCAGAAAATCTCCCCAACACAATGCTTTTGGTTCTTGTCTTTTATCACTAATGCAAGTCACTGCAGAAGTGCATACGGATAGAAGGCATGATCAGCTCTACTGTAGCTCACAGGAATAAATCGTTGAACAAAACTACCAGCTTCCTGAAGGGTACAGTTGAATTAAAATTTCAAATACTAGTGTGAAGCAGTAACAGTTAAATACTTCATAACCAACATGTTCCATGGTCAAACAACATTACCCAATGCACTGGCAAGTAAAGCAGGAGGAACAGCTCCTTTGATGGCTCTGAGTTTACCCAGGTGAGAAAAATGAGCCATACTGACAGTAAGGCCACAAGTTCAGCTCCCAATCTGTTCAACGTTTATTTATATAGCACCTTTTAACATGGTAAAACATCTGAAGGCGTTTCACAGGAGTGTTATCAAACAAAATGTGAGAGCCACATAAGGAGATATTAGGACAAGTGAAGTAGGTTTTAAGGAGCGCCTTGATAAAGACAGAGGGGCTTAGGGAGGGAATTCCAGAGCTTGTGGCCTAGGAAGATGAAGGCACAGCCGCCAATGGTTGAGCGATGAAAACGCGAGGCCAGAATTGGAGGAGCGCAGAGCTATGAGGGTTGTAAGGCTAGAGGAGGTTACAGAGATAGGGAGGGGCAAGGCCATGGAGGGATTTGAAAATGAGGATAAGAATTTTAAAAATCAATGTGTTGCTGGACCAGGAGCTGATGTAGGTCAGCGAGCACAGAGGTGATGGATGAACAGGACTTGGTGAGAGTTAGGGTACAGGTAGCAGAGTTTTGGATGAGTTCAAGTTTATGAAGGGTGCAAGGTGGGAAAGCTGCCCAGGAGAGTATTGTAATATTCAAGTCTAGAGGTTACAAAGGCATGGACGAGGGTTTCAGGAGCTGAGGCAAGGGCGGAGACAGATAATGCTACAGAGATGGAACTAAGTAGTCTTTGTAATGGTAAGGATATGGGGTCAGAAGCTCAGCTCAGGGTCAAATAGGACACCAAGGTTGCGAACAACTGGTTGCGCCTCAGACACTGGCCAGGAAGAGTGACTAAGGAACAGTAAGCTGAGCTCAGCTGGGCAGCAGTCAGAGCATTACAATTGCCCTTAGCACCCATGTTCGGAAGTGGGAAGTCCAATTCAGTTTGTGTACCTGATCACTATCTAGAACTGCCCATGTGCTGTTTTCAGGGGTAGACAAGATAAGGCTCAGCTCTGAAACCTCCCTACAGGTGAATATCCTGCTGACTCTCAGCCACTTCAGGAGGCAAGTGTGCTCCTACTGATCCAACCTTCAGCTTGGCTCAGAGCTGGCACACTTGCCTGAAATCAGAAGGCTCTGGAGTCAAACCAGAACTGGAGCATACAACTCTAGGTTGACACATCAGTGCAGTAGTGAGGGAGTGCTGCATTGTCAGATAAGACACTAACTCAAAGGTTCCTTCTGCCTGTTCAAATGGACACCTATTCAAAGTAGGGCATTGAATTCTCACCAACATTCATGCATCAACACACACCAGCAGTAGACTAACTGATCAATCATCTAATTGCCATTTATGGGAGCTTGCTGCACACAAATTGGCTGACAAGTGGGCCAATAAAGTAAGTGTATCAACATGTCAGGAGTAATTCATCGGCTGTGAAGCACTTCGGGAAGTCCGGAGGGATATGAAAAGTGCAATATGAGCACAAGGATCTTGCTTTACTGCAGAGTGACTGGCTCTCATGGAACTATACCCTGAGGAGATAACGTCTTCACGAGTGGGGAGAAATTGGAAAGAAAATTGAAACTTAAGACAGGCAAAAAAAACATTTACTGCAGCACGATAACCAAATGCAAACCTGCTTTGAAATCTTTGGTAAAATTTGTACCCTACAAACATACTGAAATATTTATTCAACAATCCTGCCCAATACACTTCACATTATGTTGAACTTTGGTCCTTGAAAACCTTAGGCAAATCCACCAAAGTATCTTTAATGCAAAAAGCAGTCACAGAAAGCACAATATTAAATTTAAGATGAGCCATAAGCTTGGAATGCTAACTCGCCCATGTATGAAGTCACCACATTTTTCCACATGCAAGAAAAGTGCATGAATACATCAAGGTGTATCGTGTCTGCAGTGTGTACCATCTACAAGATGCATTGCAGCAACTCACCGAGGTTTCTTTGATAGCACCTCCCAAACCCTCGACCACCTAGAAGGACAAGGGCAACACCACCCCTCCAAGTCTCACACCATCCCGATTTGGAAATATATCCTCGTTCCTTCATCGTCGCCTGGTTAAAATCCTGGAACTTTCTATTTAACAGCACCAGGGAGTACCTTCACCACACTGACTGCAGCGGTTAAAGGCAGCAGCTCACCACCACCTTCTCAAGGGAAATTAGGAATGGGCAATAAACGCCCATATCCCATGAATGAATAAAAAAAAGTTCCTCGGCATTGATGTGCTCAAAGACAGTGAAGCAAGTTATTTTTCCTTACTCACTGTAAATAAATAAATAAAAGTGTTCCCTTCATACACATACTATCAATTATTCAGTACATGTGACATGGGGTGAAACAGCCTGCTCTTGGAGGAAGCGTTTGGGGGCGGGTCATTCAGGATCATATGGATACATAACTCTTGTCCAGTGAAGTGGTATAGGGCAGCGGTTCCCAACCTTTTCCATCCCGCGGACCACTTCAACGTCATCAAAAGCTTCCGCGGACCACCAGCCGTTTAAAAAATTTTTAACAGCCTAAAAACGCAGCTGTTTCTAATCATTTACTATGCTCACTCACAAATACATTGCACTGGCACTCGTCACAGCCCTACCAGGCCTACCAGTGGGGAAAAGATAACACTTACCTAATGAGAAGGCTGATGTTGTTTTGCAGACATCAAACGCTGGATGTCAGGTTCCAGCAATGACAGTCTCAATCGGAGATCTGGTTCAACTTGCAGTTTATTCCGGTATTTGGTGTTCAATGCGACAAGCGCAGCAAATCCAGTTTCGCATAGGTACGTTGTGGGAAAAGGCATTAGAAACTTTACTGCCTTGTCGGACAGTGCTGGATATTCCGAAGCAACTTTAAGCCAAAAGTCAGTCAGGTATTGCCGAGAGAAATCCTGCTTTAAAGCACTGTCACAGGACAGTTCCACAAGGTTGTCTTGCTCTGTCGAGGTCAGGCTTGCGAGGATGTCATCATCAAGGCTCGCAAAGGGATTTCGTATCCAGTTGAATTGTGTGTCAGGCACAGGGAAGTACTTGCGTAGGTTTATTTTCAAACTTGAGGTGCTCTCTGATGATTTCTTTCACACTGTTTGGAAGCTGCATCTCTGCCGTGACCAAAAAAATCAGAGATTCGCAAACGAGTCGTAATTTGACTGCTCAAGTCGTTTGGTCCACATCTCTATTTTCTTGATCATCGCTTCTATTTTGTCCTGCACATGAAAGAATGTCACTGATTTTCCCTGAAGACGCAAATTGAGACCATTCAAGTGATCGAAAATATCTGCCATATATGCCAATTTGTCCAGCCACTGAAAATCACTGAAGCGGTGAAAGTTGAAACTTTGAGTCCAGTAAAAAAAATCTCACCTCTTCATGCAACTCTAAAATACGAGTGAGTACCTTTCCTCAGGACAGCCAGCGGACCTCGGTGTGCAGAAGTAGTTGATGGTGATCACTGCACATCTAGTCACAAATAGCTGCAAATATTCGCGAATTCAGTGGACGGGCCTTGATATAATTAACAGTTTTAACGGCTTCCTCCAAAACGGTCGAGATCAGCAGGCATTTTCTTTGCAGCTAACGTCTCCCTATGGATGCTGCAGTGAATGGATGATGCTGCCGGAGCCACTGCTCTTACACGCGTAACAACCCCACTGTGTTGGCCTAATATCGTACGGGCCCCATCTGTGCCAAGTCCGACACATTTTGACCAATCAATCCCATTTTCAATAATGAAACTGTTCAACATTCCAAAAATAGCCTCTGCAGTTGAGCGTGTGGGCAACGATTTACAAAAGAGAAAGTCCTCATCTATCTCTCCATTGTGTTCATACCTTACATAGGTGATCAGGTTTGAAAGGTTTGCAATGTCCGTTGATTCATCCTTTTGAAGTGCATAAAAACGACTCGCTTGCATTCTCGCTATTAGCTGATACACAAGTCCTGAGCCATCTCATCAATTCTGCGTTGAACTGCGTTATCCGACAATGAAATCATGTTAATTTGCTTGCAGGCCCCCTCTCCCAGCATAACACCCACCATCTCCTTAGCCGCTGGCAATATCAACTCCTCCCCAATTGTGTGCGGCTTCCCTGTCTTTGCTATGAGCCTAGCTACCCGGTACGAGGCCTCCACCGCCTTAGCATTATCACTGCCTTTAGATGTACATTCCATAATTGTCTTGCTACGTTGAAATTCTTTGAGCTGGTTGTAAAAAAATCCAATTGGCTTGGACACGTATTCCCCACGCTTAGTCTCAAGATGACGGCGAAGATTAGCGGGCTTTAGGCTTTCATTCGACAGAACATCATAGCACAGGACACATACTGGTAACGGTTCGTTCTCAGTTCCAGCGTAAATCCCAGTTTAAAGTATTCACTGCTGTATTTTCTCCTCACTTTTCGCTTACTTTTGTTGTGCTGAGTTTCATTTGCTGATGTCTCACTGTCATTCTTACCACAGGAGAGAGTTCGCTTACACGTGCCAGATAAAAGCTACCGATCCATTTTTTGATTCCCGCGCTCTAACCGTCGAATTTTCTAGAAGAATCTAAGAGCGTCGGTTCACGTTGACGTCACGCAAAAGCGCCACACCCCCACACTATTACTGTTTAATAAAGTCTCTTCATGTTTGCAGCTATGACTTATGCTATTTTAGGTCGAGTTGTTCTCTTGCCTCCAAGCAAGTTGCGATGAACCCCAAGTGTACTCAACAATGCTGTATTTCAAAGAGCCATCTAAGGAAACAAGGTTTCCAAGGCTGCTGAAGATTTTAATTCCATTATCTATGAGAGAGTTCACTTACACGTGCCAGATAAAAGCCACCGTTGAATTTTCTAGAAGAATCTAAGAGCGTTGGTTCACGTTGACGTCACGCAAAAGCGAGACACCCCCACACTATTAAAATTTCAGAAGTGCTTTATTATTATATAGTCAACTAACTAAAAAGAACAATGTATCGCATATGATACATACGAGGTACACGCGGTGCTATTATTACAGTATCAAAATTTTTTTTTTTCGCGGACCACCTGCAGTACCCTCGCGGACCACTGGTGGCTATAGGGGATGGGAGTGAAGTAGCAATATGCTCCATTTCTCTTCAGGTTTACAAGAATGCAGGGAGAGCTTGGACACAGGCTACATATACTTAGGCCTGCATACTGAGAGTAAAAAAAAACAAATGAATGTTATTCTGGAAAGGAGTGTGGCCAGGGAAATGGCAGGAGGCAGTCTCTGAAAGTGAAACACAAGGCTGCTTTAAAAAAAAATACAATAACCCTCTTGTATGTAATTTATTCGATCATTTTACTGCCTAATTACCCCAGATAAAGTTTATTTTATACAGTTTTGACACAACAACTTGTATTTATAAAGCGCCTTTAACATAGTAAAACATCCCAAGGCACTGCATAGGAGTATTTCAAGACAAAATTTGACACCGATCCACAAAAGGATAAATTAGGGCTGGTGACCAAAAGCTTGGTCAAAGAGGTAGATTTTAAGGAGCGTCTTAAAAGGAGGAAAGAGGGGTAGCGAGGCGGAGAGGTTTAGGCAGGGAATTCCAGAGCTTAGGGCCTAGGCAACAGAAGGAATGGCCACCAAAGGTTGAGCGATGATAATCAGGGATGCTCAAGAGGGCAGAATTAGAGTGCAGATATCTCAGGGGGTTGTGGGGCTGAAGGAGATTACAGAGATAGGAAGGGGCGAGGCCATGGATGGATTTGAAAACAAGGATGAGAATTTTGAAATCAAGGCGCTGCTTAACCGGGAGCCAATGTAGGTCAGCGAGCACAGGGGTGATGGGCGAATGGGACTTGGTGCGCCTTAGGGCACGGGCAGCCGAGTTTTGGATGACCTCAAGTTTACGTAGGGTGGAATGTGGGAGGCCAGCCAGGAGTGCGCTGGAATAGTCAAGTCAACAGGTAACAAAGGCACGGATCAGGGTTTCAGCAGCGGATGAGCCGAGGCAAGGGCGGAGACGTGCGATGTTACGGAGGTGGAAGTAGATGGTCTTTGTTATGCTGCAGATGTGGTCGGAAGCTCATTTCAGGGTCAAATATGACAAAAAAAATCTTGTCTGCTTCATAGCACTAATAATGGTCTCCGAACTTCAGTGCCATCAGTCATGAGTATTTTTCCATTTCTAGACAGGGGAGCTTACAAACAGCAAGTCTCTCTGTACACTATGAAAGGACAATCTTGCTGTTAAACGTGTGGTGGTGTTCTTTAAAGGCAGAAGGAAGGGAACCTCAGATTACACTCTGGAGCCCTGCAGCTAATTTAGTGAAGCTCTGATCAAACACTCTAGATTGAGCCCTAGGCTCCCAAGATGGTAGTAGTCCTCTGCGAGACAAAGTTTGATATGCACAACACTGTCCAAGCAACTTTAAGAACAAGCACGTTAGCCTGAATTGTTTAGTTTTATGCGAATTTCTTGTAAGCATTACTTAAATTGGTACAATTCAAAGTAGATGAAAAAGATGGCAAATCAATGTTCTAAATATTTGAGTCTGTTTATTGGATGTTTGTTATTTCCCAGGTTAAGATTGGTAGCTAAGGAAAAAAATTGGGTAATTGGATTGCTGCGTGACCATCCCTCACTAGTACTTCGTGACTGAAGCAAACTGCTGTTACTTCATTCATGTGTCAATCGGATATTTATTAGTAATTTAACAAATGGTCCTCACTTCAACCAACCACTGTTTTTAACCCGACAGACTATTGACATCCTAAATTAAGACCTCAGATGCAATGATTCAGAGGCCACACTTTGACATGAAGCCTTCAAAAGATACCAGACAAGAAATTATATATATTATGTAATCACCAAGCCAGAAGAATACCACTGAAGTCTGAAAGCAAACCATTTCTAAATTTTAATTCATTTTAAAGATATAAAAAAGCTTACATAAATCAGTTATGTTTAGTTTCCTGCCAATGCTCAATACACCAAATTTATCCACAAAACTAAAACCGTACATCTCTACACCAGGTAACTATAATTTATAGCTGTAGTTGCACACGAACTAGATCAACATTTTTCTCAGCAATGCATCCACAGCTTCCTATGTGCAAATGCAACTCTTATTTTCACCCTCGCCTTAACCCTCCACCCCGGCCAGATCTCCACAAGAAAAAATTCATATCCTGCATCAGGCCCAATGGATTCAACCACACTGAATAACTAGCACATCAAATTCCCCACAGACTAGTTTGTAAAGGCACTTCTCAATGCTGCACTAAGCCACACAGACCAGAGGGTAAAACGTTTGATTCCTGGATCTGTGCTGAATTGGCTGATTTCAGCAAAAATAGCAACTGGGGCACTACAATTGGTCCCAATACCTGTGACTAGGGAAGAGAATAAAAAGCCTCAGAGTTATTGATCCTAATCATGATACGGTGACCCACTAGAAGTGCATGTGTACAGGCTTCAGATAAGACAGGATTGCACTCTTCTATAATGCCCAACACAGTCAGTCAAATAGCTAGCCAAAATTCTCAGTCCACAGTCACACACAGAATGGTCTCTTGGGTACGATAGCAAAATACTGCGGATGCTGGAAATCCGAAATAACAGAAAACGCTGGCAAAACTCAGCAGGCCAGGCAGCATCCGTGGCGAGAGAAACAGAGTTAATGTTTCAGGTTGAAGACCTTTCGTCAGAACTGGAAAAAGCAGGAAATGAAATAGATTTAAAGCAAGGGTAAAGCTGGGAAAAGGGGATGGGGATGAAAGAACAAAAGGAGAGATTAAGAGACATTGAGAGACATTAAGAGATGATCAAGGCAAGAGGAGGTGTTAATGTGACAGGTTGAGGCTAAAAGAAGTGTGAAATGCCCTGGCAGAATGAAGGACAGCTGCCAGCTTCTAGGAGGAAAAAAAAGGGGGGGGGCCCAAACAAAAGAGTGGATTAAAAAATAAAATATAAATGTGATTGGGGCTGAGGTTATGATCTAAAATTGTTGAACTCTATATTGAGTCCAGAGGGCTGTAGGGTGCCTAAACGAAAGATAAGGTGCTGTTCTTCGAGCTTACGCTGAGCTTCCGTGGAACAGTGTAATAGGCTGAGGACGGTGAGGTCAGAGTGGGAGTGGAGCGGAGAATTAAAGTGACAGGCCACCGGGAGCTCGGGGTCCCCCCTACAGACTGAAGCCCCAGCACCCCTTCCCCTGGCACCTTCCCGTGCACGCACAGGAGATGCAACACATGCCCTTACACCTCCCCTCTTCCCACTGTCCAGGGCCCCAAACACCCCTTCCAGGTGAAACAGCGATTTACTTGTACTTCCTGCAATTTAGTATACTGTACTCGCTGCTCACGATGTGGTCTCCTCTACATTGGGGAGACCAAACGCAGATTGGGTGACCGCTTTGCAGAACACCTCCATTCAGTCCGTAAGGGGGACCCCGAGCTCCCGGTGGCCTGTCACTTTAATTCTCCGCGCACTCCCACTCTGACCTCACCATCCTCTTACACTGTTCCACGGAAGCTCAGCGTAAGCTCAAGGAACAGCACCTCATCTTTCGTTTAGGCACGCTACAGCCCTCTGGACTCAATATCGAGTTCAACAATTTTAGATCATAACCTCAGCCCCTATCACATTTATATTTTGTTTTTTCATCCACCCTTTTGTTTGCCCCCCCCCCTTTTTTTTCCCTCCTAGAAGCTGGCAGCTGTCCTTCATTCTGCCAGGGCATTTCACACTTCTTTTAGCCTCAACCTGTTACATTAACACCTCCTCTTGCCTTGATCATCTCTTAATGTCTCTCAATCTCTCCTTTTGTTCTTTCATCCCCTCCCCCTTTTCCCAGCTTTAAATCTATTTCATTTCCTGCTTTTTCCAGTTCTGACAAAAGGTCTTCAACCTGAAACGTTAACTCTGTTTCTCTCTCCACGGATGCTGCCTGGCCTGCTGAGTTTTTCCAGCGTTTTCTGTTATTATGGTCTCTTGGGTGTTGGCAGTCTTTCCGTAAACAACATTGGACACCAGCAGGTTTTAGTGCCTTCGAGAGAGGAGGGAAGAAACATGGACAAAATTTGGAAGGCCAGTTGACCAAGGTAGATTCTTGTCAAGTTCAAAGTTCAGGTGTTTTTTCTTCCTTTCCCCCTGCCCCCAAAATAAATTAAGAAAATTGGATTACTGCCTTTAATTCTCTTGCAGCTGTTTCTTTATACTGAGGTTTTGGAGCACATACATTAAAAGGCGGCAGCAGCAATTTCCACAGCAGCCTTGCATCTGCTATGCACAGAAACTTGCAACCTTATGTAGGACATGAATTAGATAGCACGCCAGACCTTTCACCACAGTATTTTGCACCAGACCATGTGGGGAGCCCACTAGGCTCCATTAACCATTTCTGACACTTGAGATAAGATGTGAAATCTACTTCTCCAGCCGTTTGGTGGGTTCATTAGTTTTTGACAGCCGATCGCCAGAAAAGCCATTCTCTATGTTTAACTGTGGCTGGAGATTGGAGTACAAATACTCATTGTCTTTCAAAGAATCAATAATTCAACTATCCTCCTTTGAACCAACTGCAAGTATACTGGCTAACTTGGATATCAAACACCTTGTCTGCTCTCTTGTAGCCAGCTCAGCTCGTCTGAACGTGGACATTCTCTGAACAGTGAATCTGGCTGCCTCAAACACCAAAAGAAAGACACTCTCGACTGTCTCATTCAATTAAAGACACATTGATATATAGCTTTGGATGGACAATGAAAATTTTCCATTTAAGGCAATAATAGAACTCTGCTTCCATGTGTTGTCCTTTTAAGCTAAGACTTTGGCTATGTAATATGTACCAGGAAACAGGGAGATGGGAACATAAGAAATAGGAGGAGTAGGCCATTTGAGCCTGCTCCGCCATTCAATGAGATCATGGCAGATCTTCTGCCTCAACTCCATTCACCGGCCTCATCGCCATATCCCTTGATGCCCTTACTAGTCAGAAATCTATCGACTTCTGTTTTGAATATACCCAATGACTGAGCCTCCACAGCCCTCTGGGGTAGAGAATTCCAAAGATTCACCACCCTCTGTGTGAAGACATTTCTTCTCATCTCAGTCCTGAATGGCCTACCCTTTATCCTGAGGCTGTGGCCCCTGGTTCTAGACTCCCCATTCACCCAGCATCCATCCTATCAAGCCCTGTAATAATTTTCTAGGCTTCAATGAGATCCCCTCTCATTCTTCTGAATTCAAGAGAATACAGGCCTAGTTTACTCAATCTCTTCTCATACGACAGTCCCGCCATCCCAGGAATCAATCTCGTGAACCTTCGTTGCACTCCCTCTATGGCAAGTATATCCTTCCTTAGGTAAGGAGACCAAAATTGTACACAGTACTCCAGGTGTGGTCTCACCAAGGCCCTATATAATTGGAGTAAGACTTCTTTACTCCTGTACTCAAATCCTCTTGTAATAAAGGCCAGCATACCATTTGCCTTCCTAATGGCTTGCTGCACCTGCACATTCACTTTCAGTGACTCATGTACAAGGACACCCAGGTCCCCTTTGAGCATCTGCATTCCCCAATCTTTCACCATTTAGGAAATACTCTGCCTTTCTGTTTTTTCTACCAAAGTGGATAACTTCACATTTATCCACATTATATTCCATCTGCCATGTTCTCGCCCACTCACTGAGCCTGTCGAGATCCCCTCGAAGCCTCTTCACATCCTCTTCACAACTGACACTGACACCTAGCTTTGTATCATCAGCAAATTTGGAAATGTTACATTTAGTCCCCTCATCCAAATCATTGATATAGATTGTGAATAGCTGGGGCCCATGCACCGATCCTTGCGGTACCCCACTAGTCACAGCCTGCCATCCTGAAAAAGACCCGTTTATCCCTACTTTTTGTTTTCTGTCTGTTAACCAATTCTCAATCCATGCTAGTATATTACCCCCAATTCCATGTGCCCTAATTTTGTTCACCAACCTCTTGTGTGGGACCTTATCGAAGGTCTTCTGAAAATCCAGATACACCACATCTACCGGTTCCCCTTTGTCTACTCCACTAGTTACATCCTCAAAGAACTCCAATAGGTTTGTCAAACAGTATTTCCCTTTCATAAATCCATGTTGACTCTGCCCAATCTTACTATTAGTTTCTAAGTACCCAGTTATTGCATCCTTTATAATAGATTCCAGCATTTTCCCAACTACTGATGAGGCCAACAGGTCTGTAGTTCCCCGTTTTCTCTCTCCCTCCTTTCTTAAATAGCGGGGTTACATTTGCTAACCTCCAATCTGCAGGAACCGTTCCAGAATCTATAGAATTTTGGAAGATGACAACCAATGCGTCCACTATTCCAATGGCCACCTCTTTCAAAACCCTAGGATGTAGATCATCCGGTCCTTGGGATTTGTCGACTTTTAGTCACTATTTAGGAACAAAGTGAACCAGGGTAGGAATAGTGAAGACTGCAAACTGAGGTGTGGGGCTGAAGAAAGTTGCACAGTAGAGTGCACAAAGCCAAGGAGGGATCTGTACACAACGAAAAAGATTTTGAAACAGATGTGTTGGGGGATGGCAAGTCAGTAGAGGACAAGGTCAGGGGTGATTGATGAGCAGGACGTAGTGGATAGAATGTGAGCGACAGAATTGGACAATTGAGTATGTGATGGGAAAGCGTAGAAGGTAACAAGAGCACTGGAGAAGTCAAGTGGGGAGATGACAAAGACACAGCTGAGTTTCAATGGCAGCAAGAGTCATCTAGACACTGAAAGAGGCAATTTTAGGAAGGTAGGTTTGGCTGTGGCAAGAATACATATGTTTCAAGCTCAGCT
The DNA here is from genome assembly GCA_030390025.1 of Squalus acanthias. Classification (NCBI taxonomy): domain Eukaryota; kingdom Metazoa; phylum Chordata; class Chondrichthyes; order Squaliformes; family Squalidae; genus Squalus; species Squalus acanthias. Next base: position 222,460,551 of record CM059425.1, read on the forward strand.
CAGGGTTAAACAGGATGCTAAAGTTGGACACTGGGCTCAGGTTGAGTGTGCAGGCAGGGATAGGGATGCAATCAGGGGCCAGGATACAGTCTTTTAGGCAGCTTTCTTCTCGACAATGTTGTCAAGGATGTGCTAGCCAATAAGATGCCTGGGGAAAATTGCTAATGGCACTCAAATCAGCTGCAAGGGACATTTAAAAAAAACATAAGCATTTGAATTGCATTAAGAAATTAATTTGAGATAATAGGAGTTTTTCTGAATCCAAAGGCTTTTTAAAAAACGGTAGCATACCTCTATGTGCAAGTAGTCTGTAAAGCAAAGATCCTAAAATCTTTAAAGGAGAGTTGAACGATACTTAATGTACCATAATTAGCAACAGGAGTAGGCCATGTGACCCCTTGAGCCAGCTCCGCCATTCAATACGATCATGGCTGACTTCGACCTCGACTCCACTTTCCCACCCAATCCCCAAAGTCTATCTATCTCAGCCTTGAATATACTCAACGACTCAGCATCCACAGCCCTTCAGGGTAGAAAATTCCAAAGAGTCACAACCCTCTGAGTGAAGAAATTGCCCCATAATTGAAAAATTCACACGACTTCCAAGTAGAATGGATTGGGCAACAACAGACTGAAAGTCATCTTCAAAAGCAAAATAATTAGTACTTCATATCATAAATTGGCACCATAATACTTGTATTTTTTTTACTGTCAGAAATGCTACTCAGAATATCCTTCCTTTTCAAAAGAATTAAATTATAATGCACTTCAGTTATACACAATTTCCCAGTGAAAACTAGTGACACTGCAGTTATTATGAAATACATAAATACGTGTAGTTTCTACTCGGGACGAGCAGGCCACATGGTTCCACATGTGATCCTTCTGGCTTTCTTTTTTTACAACTCTGTATGCAATTAGGTAGGTAATACACAGTGAGTTTCAGGATGCACAGAAAGCAGTTAATGGCATTTCATCACAAGATATGTTGCTGCCTTGAAACAATCTACTGGCTCTTAACAGGTCATCAGAGGCAGGAAACATTTTGGCAAATGGGAAGTCATGGTGTACAACAAGCTGCTGTCACCAAATCAGGATATTGAAGATCATAACTTCATAATTATAATGCAGTACTTGCACAAGTGCTACTCAGCAATAATACAAACCATGCATTCTAGAGTAATCAACAGTAAGTATGAACATTCTAAACATCAGCTAGCAATTTTTTTCAAATTTAATTTTTTTTGGAGCACTGAAACCAACAGAAACACAAAATCTAGAACCTTGACTGAGCCCAAAATGTCCACGTTTTACAGTAAGTTTTAATGGAATACAGCTACTGTGCTTTGCCATTCTATCAGGCTTGCCCAAGTGACATTTTGAAACAATTGAAGAATTCAACATAACATGAAGTACAGAACTCAAAAAATACGAGCTGTACAAATGAAGCTAAAAATGTCACGGAGAAACTCATTGGATTTAATGTGTTAAGAAATGGCAATGGGAAAAATAATGGGATTTACAATAAACAAATCTCCAGGATCAGATGGTTTCGCACACAAGATTATTAGCAAAAATGAATGCGCACGGAATTGGAGGTAACTGTGATATGGGTTGGGAGGTAGGAGACAGTAGAGATAAAGGGTTCATTCTCTGATTGGCAGTATGTGACAAGTGATGTTCACTCGGAATCTGTCCTGGGGCCTCGGCTTTCCAACATATAAATCAATGACTTTGATGAAGGAAGAGAGAATTGTATATTCGAGTTTGCAGATGGCATCATTAGGAGGCACAGTAAGTTGCGTGGATGGGAAGAGGAAGTTGCAAAGGGACATAGACTAAGTGAGTGAGTAATACTATGGCAGGTGGAGTTCAATGTGAGGAAGTGTGAAGTTATCCACTTTGAATCTGAGAAAGACAAATCAAAATATTTTTTGAATGGCGAGACAAGGGAGTAGTGGAGTTGCAAGGGGAATTTAGGTCTCCATGTGCATAAATCATTAAAAGCTAATGCACAGGTACAAAAAGAAATCCAGAAGACTAATGGAATGTTGGCCTTTATCTTAAGGGGGCTGGAATTCAAAAGTGAGGATGTGATGCCTTAATTGTACAGAGCCTTGGTCAGACCCCATCAGAGTACTGCATTCAGTTTTGGATATCGAACCTCAGGAAAGATATATTGGCCTTGGAAGAGGTACAGTGCAGATTCACCAGAATGATATCAGGGCTTAAAGGGTTAAATTATGATTACAGGTTGCATAAACTTGGCTTTTATTCCCTTGAGTTTAGAAGGTTGAGGGGAGATCTAAATTGAGGTATTTAAAATGATTAAGCAATTCAATAGGGTAGGTACAGAGAAACTATTTCTTCTGGTAGGGAGTCCAGAACAATGAGGGCATAACAACATTAGAGCTAGGCCATTCAGGAGTGTAATCAGGAAACATTTTTTCAAAGAATGGTAGTCTGGAACTTGCTCCCTCAAAAGATTGGGGATGATAGGCAATTGAAATTTTCAAGACAGAGATCGACAGATTTTTGTTAGTATTAAGGGATATGGATAAAAGGATGTAAATGGAGTTGATGTAAAGATCAGCCCTGATCTAACTGAATGGCAGAATCGGCTACTCCTGTTCCCTTGTACAGGAAACTCTATTAACCGGCACCGGCGTGGTGCCGGTTTATCGAAAGTACCGGATAACGGAGAGTTATATCTACCGAGGCTATTTTTAACAAAGAAAAATAAATAAATCAAGAAATGTGCAGTATACAGTATTTGGGTACTTTTGAAAACTACCCCTACTGACTAAATCGGCGTTCGCGGACTCTGACTCGGGATCGGCAACATTGCCGGTTATTTGAGAGGAGTTTTCGGAGTACTCGGCGTTCGCGGAGACTCGACTGCGACTCGGCAACATTGCCGGTTATTTGAGAGGAGTTTTCGGAGGATGATTTTTGCTGGTTAAGCGAGAATTCCGGATATTTGGGTGCCGGATAAACAAAAGTTTCCTGTAAAAAGAAAGCCATTTTGCCCATCAAGCCCAAAAATCAGATACAATCTACCCCATTATAAATTCAACCCTATTTATTCATTCTCAAGGTAAAATCTTAAAAAACATTTCCTTTACCCCTAAAAGTAATCAAATACAAGTAGCAGCACATCTATCCAATCCTGTATGGCTGTTTTTGAAAGATGGCATTTCCTCAATCACTGCTGCACAGGATCTGTTTAAAAAGTCTAATAGCCATTAGCAAGTATTTGATTATGTCCATCCACAATTATATGTAAAAGCTTCAATCCTGTTCCCCCCACACATCTGAATTTTTTTTTGGAACAAGTTAAACACATTGGCCCGGAATTTCCTGGTAAGTTTCGGTGTAGCTACAACGCAAGAATGGTGTTGCGCCAGTCCCAAATGAGACACAAATGGCAAATCAACAGGTGGCACTGCATTTACATTTGTTTTACAACTTTCTTTACAGCTGGCAAACTAGTTGTACAGAAAATTCCTGTCGGCTAGATTGGCACAGAACCCGGAATAAATCAGTTGTAATTTCTGCCGAAGTGCGATCCATAAAATTTGGGGCTATTAAGTGTTTCGTTGACAGTCTTTTTCATGTACTGTATGTGTTGGACATCCTGGAGAAATGTATGTTGGACATCTTGGGGAGTTAAGGATTAACAGTCAAACTTCTTTGTATCTTAAAGCAACAGGCTTTCCAAGATATAAACAGGATGTCTTGAGTGTCATAAAAGGAATACATTGCTTGTTTTGAGATGTAACATGCTTATGTCAGGGAATAAGTGTTAGTAATGAATGGGTTTAGTTTTAGGGTAATAAACATGGGTAGTAGGTATCCATTAGATACAGATAGCAGTTGGTAAAGCTGCTAACAAATGGTAAGTCAGAAAGTATCGTGTAGGGGGAGTAGTTGAGGCAAACAATTACAAACTGTTTACATGGATATTCTGTTTCCCAGGGATATGGGGAATGTATATTCTGTTTTCAAAGGATTTGGGAAATAGATACATCATACAGGCTTACCTATGACGCTTTCCTTTGAAGTAGTCAAAATATGGTGTAAAAAGGAGCATGGTTTTCAACCATTTGTCAGAGTGTACTCAAAAGATACAGAAACCTAAAAAGCCACTCTATATGCAGGTAAGACCGATCACCTTTACTGTGCATCAATAAAGTCTGTTCCGTATACTCCACTACGGAGTCTCGTGCTTACTCGAAACATATTGGCCCAGATATTCTGATCCCTACGGGTGGGTACGCGCGGTGTATCCACCCGTAGGGACATCGGAAATATCGGTTTCAGGCATGCACAGCGTATGCGCTGAAAACCAGCATTTCCGATCTATCAAGAATGCTCGACAGATCCTCCGGCTGCCCTGGAGAAGGGCCTCTTGCGGGCGGATAGTTCCATTTTAAGGAGACCCTCCATCACAGAAAACCCTAACAATTCTTACGCCTGGTAAAAGCAGGCGTATGGCCTGTTTTACCAGGATAAGAGTTGAAAAAAGTAAAAAAAACATTTTTTCACTAATTTATCATTTAAAAATACTTTTAAAAGTTTATTTTTAGCCCCATAAAAAACTTTTCAAAAAATTAAATTTTTGTTTAAAATACTTAATTTATTGTAATTTCAAGTCATTTTAAAAATGTGATTTTTTTTTTTTTTGAACTTTATTTAAAGCTTTGCTAAGTTTTTGGGGTGATCTCCATTCATATATTTGACAGGCCTTCCTGTCAAGTGTATGAAGGGAGATTCCCTTCTTTGATTGGCTCCCCATGGCCCACGTGATCCCAGGGACGCTGCAAACTGCCTGTGCCTCTGGGATACGTGGGCCCTGCACACTTGGAGTTTGGAGGCGCCCAGGAGCGGAAACATGCGTGTCCCAGTGTGCCTCAGGTAAGGGCGTAGATTTTTCCAGATCGCGCGGGAGGCCTGCGATCGGAAAATACGGGTCATTGTGAATCAGAGGAGTAAGGAGGTTGACTGCTTAACAGTATGCAAAAACTTAAAGATAGGAAACCAGAAAAAGAATCAGCTCTACTCACGTATGAGGCTGATTTGGACTTGTGTCCTCCAGTTTAGCACTGAGTCCATATTAAATAGCCTGGTCTCAACTTGATCTCTGCTTCATAGTATTTTAAGGACTTGTTTCATGTCCCTCCTAAACTAAATTTTCTCCAATGAAAAAGGGTTCATTTCCTGGAGTCTCTTTAGAAGTTTGAGCTCCCAAGTCCTGAACAAAGTTTGAAGGTCAAAGAAAAAATAATTTGGTGAAGTGAATTTAAAATTTATCGTGCAAGAATCAAACCTGTGCTGGTGCGGCACCTTACAGATAACTATAAACTGCACAGTATCAAGACTGGACTGTGCAAACAGATTCAAGGACGCAAAAGTCAATCTACAAGACTTGCAATTTTAGGTTCGAGTCAAAAATACAACTGCAGTTTATCAAATTTGATTTGAGCATCATTAACAGCAATTCAATTATTTGCTTTTTGGTGAAGAGGCAGTTAGGCAGAAAGATGAATGTCAGATTCAAGTGGGTCTGGAGATTACAGGAATAAATGCAAGTAGAAGGGAAAATAATGCAGGAAATATCATGGCTCCTGTGATACTTTAAAAAAAAGTATTTAAAGCTTCCGAAAAGCAGCAATGTGTCAGATAGAACACACTTATCAATTCGGATTGAGGTGCATAGCATCCTCAATATTAACCACTGTATTTATATAGCACCTTTAACTTAGTAAAACGTCCCAATGCACTGCACAGGAGTATTTTAAGACAAAAAATTTGACACCGATCCACATAAGGATAAATTAGGGCAGGTGACCAAAAGCTTGGCCAAAGAGGTAGGTTTTAAGGAGCATCTTAAAAAGGAGGAAAGAGGTAGCGAGGCGGACAGGTTTAGGCAGGGAATTCCACAGCCACCAAAGGTTGAGTGATTATAATCAGTGATGCTCAAGAGGGCAGAATTAGGAGGAGCACAGATATCTCAGGGGGTTGTGGGGCTGAAGGAGATTACAGAGATAGGAAGGGGCGAGGCCATGGAGGGATTTGAAAACAAGGATTAGAATTTTGAAATCAAGGCGCTGCTTAACCGGGTGCCAATGTAGGTCAGCGAGCACAGGGGAGATGGGCGAACGGGACTTGGTGCGAGTTAGGACACGGGCAGCCAAGTTTTGGATGACCTCAAGTTTACGTAAGGTGGAATTGGAAAGCAAATGCCTGCGGTGTGGGAGCACAGCCCAAACTCATTTTCACATCTCCCTGTTGAAAGTGTTGGTCTTCCACTCTGCACTTCAAGTGGCACAGTTGAGATCAAGACCTTAACAAAAAAGAAAATCAAGCACATCAACTTAGCCATCACCGCACCATGGCACTGTAGTTCGATCACCAACACATTGCACTAACCTGCACTCCTTCACCCAGGATCTCAAGTCACCAGAATTTCTACAGTGAAGTCAAAATTTTAGTTGCCTAGAAAGAACCATTACTGCCGTAATAGTGTCCACTTACCTGCCTATAACCTACACATAGTTGTAGTCTAAATTAAATATACTAGATTCAAATGTTGTCTTGCTGCCAGTGTATCAACCCACACCTCAGGCAGAGAAGATTTTCAAAAATCCAACAACTTACCCGATATCAATGAGAGGTGGTTTCTCCCGCCCTCTTTTATAGCAAAGATGCATCTCTGGACTTTTCAAGCTCCCAAAATTCAAGTTTGCCTGAAGTCCTGTAGGCGTGCTCTCAATGCAAGTATAACCTTCAGGAACATTTTCTCCTGCCGATCTGATTATGACGGCAAGATCAGTTATTGGTGCTTTCGGTCCTGTTGACTTAGTCTCTAATATTGTGATATCTTGCTCCAATGGTGTAGATGTGTCAGTCAACCCCGCGACTACAAAGTAGTCACTAACTCTTGGGCCTTTATCTTCAATCATGGCTGGATGTTCCTTAAGAGAAAGGGAGAGGAAAAAAGAAATAACTAGGCAATTCTTCACAGTAAATGACTGGACTGCACAAGATATAAATATACATACATTTTCAATGCTAAAGATAATGTTCAGACAGAATAGTTACAAAAATGCACTATACAGAGCATTTATCTGTTCTGCCATTTCAGATGAACATGGTCACTTTTTTCTTTTTAAATTTTAATGCTTTTCAGTACAACCTCATTTGTTTTCAGCTCTGATTAAATCACGTCCAAAAGTTACTTTTAAAATTTTCTCCGCTGTCCTGAAGGCATCTAATCTTAGTGGAATATTGTCCCTAAGTAGTAGTCGCCCTCCAAGAGGCCATTATTGATGTATGCGCTTTAAGTAAATGTCAGCAAGTCATCAAACTGTGGAGGACAGCCCAGCTGAACAATCCACACCAGACACGTACACTTCCAGCAAGGATAGCAATCAGAAGTGGTAACCACAGCCGATACTCCCTTCCCTAACCAGCAGCCCTGCAGTCAACTGTAGCACCCAGGTTGTTGATTTAGCTGAGATTAGGTAACTCAGCAGAGACCAGCAATAGAGCCGAGGCTTTCTTGGTCTATATGGTTTATACACAGTAACATCAGCTTACCTCGTTTGGTGGGGGGGGGGGGGGGGGGGGGGGGGAAAGAGAACGACTATTTGCAGTGCTTTTGATCAGTAACCAGAAAAACACACGCCCGCACGCACGCCCAGGTATTTGCTATGTAAGCAAGGAGATGAAGTGGATTTTGAGAAGAACTGAAGCCACCTTCTTGGCCTGCAAGAAGGGGGAGGGAAACATAGAAGAGTCTCAGTGGAAGACTTTGAGAGTCATCTCAAGGGCAATCAGGAAACCTTGCAAAAGGGAACAGTCTTCCAAAATTTAGTTGATCAAATTGGGTGAAGAAATTCTTGTACAGCACCACCCCCCACCTGAGGGATGGTTACTTAACAGATCCACTGAATTTTGACCTTTGTCAGCTCTTATCAATCCTGCCAAGAAAGTTCAACAGAACTGACCAAGTAAAGGTGATGCATGATTGGCACACAGCTGGTATTAATCCACAAAGGAAGACCATACTCATGGGATTCTCACTTCAGCTTAAGAGCACTGCAACTAAAAACTGTCCCTTCCTGAGCCAAAGGATCCTTCACAATTGCCCCAAATGTCAGCAGATGGTCTTGCTTAGCCAACAGTGCATTCAACAGAGACTTCTCTAAGGAGATCTGCTACCACCTGCTGTTGTACTGAAGTTGTCCAGAGGAGATCCAGTATCGGTAGAAGTGATTGCTCCATGAAAAGACCCATGATGGGTCCTGGTCACTGACCGATTGAGTGAACAAAGCCTACTCCAGATTGGCGTTGATCCCAAGCTCCCAAAATTCAAGTTTGCCTGAAGTCCTGTAGGCGTGCTCTCAATGCAAGTATAACCGACGGGTCTGAGCCCTCCACTACATCTGATTTATCACTCAACTTGTCTGACATCCAGTATGGGATGAGCAGAAACCTTGGCGTCCAATTTGACCCCAAGCTGAACTTCCGACCCCATATCTTCAACACCAAGACTGCCTACTTCCATCTCTAACATCACACGTCTCTGGCCCTGCCTCAGCTCATCTGTTCTCGAAATCCTCATCCATGCTTTTGTTACTTCTTGACTCGACTATTCCAATGTTCTTCTGGCCAGCCTCCCACCTTGCACGTTCTGTAAACTTGAGCTTATCCAAAACTCTGCTGCCTGTATCCTAACTCGCACTAAGTCCTGTTCACTCATCACCCCGTCAGGCAATGCCTTGATGTTAAAATTCTCATCCTAGTTTTCAAATCCCTCCATGGCCTTGCTCTTCCCTATCTTGAGCCTCCTCCAGCCCTACAACACTCCACAATCCCTGTGCTCCTTCAATTCTAGCCTCTTGCGCATCGCCGATTTCCATCGCTCCACCATTGGCGGCCGTGCCTTCCACTGCCTAGGCCCTAAGCTCTGGAATTTCCTCCCTAAACCCCTCTCTCTCTTCCCCTCCTTTAAGATGGTCCTTAAAACCTACCTCTAAGCAGGCTTTGGTCACCTGTGCTAATCTCATGTAGTTTGGTGTCAAATATTGTTTGATAACACTCCTGTGAAGTGCCTTGGGACATTGTACAATATTAAAAGATGCTACATAAATGCAAATTGTTGTTGTCGAACTATTCAGACTCTGCTGGACAGTAGAGAATTGGATTTCCAAGCATTATATTTTCCATGTCACTGCACCAAAAAAGAAACAACCAGCCAAGAATCAGCAAAGTGCAAAGCAAGTCAGTGGAGACACATCAGATCTCATCTACCTTGGCCAGAAGTGACAGCAACTTCTCCAGATCACTGCAGGCATCTTTGGCAGCATACTAGATAGATAAAGGAATGACACGATGTGCAAGTGCTTAGAATCTTGTACATGAAGTTTGGGGCTCACTATGCACTAAAGAGGGCTTGGGACTCCTCCAATAATGAAGAGTCATTGCCCACCTGAAGGCAATGACTCCATGTTGAGCTAGAGTTCCACAGGCCCCAAGCACCTTCACTACCTCACCTGTGACTCGAGTGTTGGCGGACTATGTGCATGTAGGGCACACAACAGCCAAGCACACACTTGTTCCTCACCTGACACTCGCATGTCTGACAACCCTAGTACGTTTTCCCCTGCCTAACCCAGGGACACAAACGCAAATTCCAACAACCTTAGCGTCACACTGATTGAAGTCAGCTAACTTGAGCACAGATCAAGACTGCGACTTCACTGGTCTGTACAGTCTAGCTACTCAGTGCCATTTTGGGAGTGGGGGAGCAGGGCAGTGAAAACGTTTGGTGTTAGAAAAATTCTAAATGCAAACATGGACTCAAAACTGCTAACTACAACCCCCAACTCAAAACACATCAACTGCAGTAAATATCTTAGTTTTTGAAGGGTGCTTTCAAATCATGATGCAACAAGATGCACTAGAGTGGATAATTACCACTTGTGTATGCTCAGTTCTTATACACATGTGGGCAGGGATGCCACACAGGTCAGCATCATGCACCATCACTCAAGGGGCAAAGTCATGCAAGAATGTCAATCGAGACTGGCTCAACCACAGCACTGTATGAAGGATGCCGACATTTCAACAACAAGCTGTATTTTTATAGCATCTTTAACATAGTAAACCATCCAAGCGCATCACAGGAGCGCAATCAGACCAAAATTGACACCAAAGCCATGAGGAGATGACATTAAGCTAGGAGAGCAAAAGCTTGATCAAAGAGGAAGGTTTTAGGGAGAGTCTAATAAGAGAGAGGCAGAGAGGTTTAGGGAGGAAATTCCAGACCCGAGGGCCAAGAGGGGTTAGGACACGACTGGCAATGGTGGGGCAAAGAAGTGGGGGGTGCACAAGAGGCCAGAGTTGGAGGCGGTTACAGAGATAAGGAGGGGTGGGGCCAATGAGGGATTTGAAAACAAAGATGAGAATTTTAAAAATTGCAGTGCTGCCAGACTGGGAGCCAATGTAGGCCAGTGAGCACAGGGGTGATGTATGAACTGACTTGGTGCAAGTTAGGTACCAGATAGCAGAGTTTTAGACGAGATTAAGTTTATGGAGGGTGGAAGATGGCTTACCGGCCAGGAGAGAACTGAAACAGTCGAGACTAGGAGGTAACAAAAGCATGGATGAGGGTTTCGGCAGCAGATGTGCTGAGGCAAGGGCGGAGACGGGCGATGTTGTGGAGGTGGAAGTAGGCAGTCTTCAATAATGCAGGTTGCTATCTAACATATTTCAATACCTGTCTTAAATTTGTATCTCAATTTAGTAGTCCTCACATGCAAGGCTGAAAATGTATTAAAAGTAAACCAAATTCACCCCATTTCCCATATAATGTGGCATGTTATAAAAAGGTATCCAATCTGCAAAATCATCAGTACATCCAAGTCACTTCTTGTAATACCAAGGTACTTCATTACATAGGATATATGGCACAGAAACAGGCCATGCCGGCATTTATGCTCCACTTGAGCCTCCTCTCACCTTTCCTCATCTAAATCCTACAGCGTAACCCTCGATTCCCTTCTCCCTCTATGCTTGTCCAGCCTCCCCTTAAATGCATCTATACTATTCGCTTCAACCACTCCCTGTGGTAGCAAGTTCCACATTCTCTGGGTAAAGAAGTTTCTTCTGAATTCCCTATTGGATTTCTTGGTGACTATCTTATATTGATGGCCTCTAATTATGCTTCTCCCCACAAGTGGAAACATTCTCTCTGTATCCACTCTGTCAAAACCTTTCATAATTTTAAAGACCTCTATAAGGTCACCCCTCAGCCTCCTTTATTCAAGAGAAAAGAGACCCAACCTGTTCATCCTTTCCCGATATGTATACCCTTGTATTTCTGGTATCATCCTTGCAAATCTTCTCTGTACCCTCTCCAGTGCCTCTATATCCTTTTTATAACATGGCAACCAGAACTGCACGCAGTACTCCAAGTGTGGTCTAGCCAATGTTCGATACAGGTTTAGCATAACTTCCCTACTTTTCAATTCTATCCCTCCAGAAATAAACCCTCGTGCTTGGTTGGCTTTTTTTTTTAAATGGCCTTGCTAACCTGTAGCACAACTTAGTGATCTGTGTATTTGTACAACACCAGGTTATAGTCCAACAGTTTTATTTGAAATCACAAGCTTTCGGAGCTGCTGCCCCTTCGTCAGGTGAAGTGACTTCACCTGACGAAGGGGCAGCAGCTCCGAAAGCTTGTGATTTCAAATAAAACTGTTGGACTATAACCTGGTGTTGTGCGACTTCTCACTTTTGTCCACCCCAGTCCAACACCAGCATCTCCGCATCACGTGTATTTGTACTCAGATCGCTTTGGTCCTCGACCCCACCTGGACTCGCACCATCCAAGTGATGTGACCTCCCTATTCTTCCTACCAAAATGTAATGCATGTTTAACTTCATTTGCCAATTATTTGCCCATTCTGCAAGTTTATTAATGTCCTCCTGTAACTTGTTGCAGTCCTCTCAGTATTGACTATCTCCCCAATTTGGTATCATCCGCAAGCTTAGAAAGTGTTTTTAATTCCAAAGTCTAAATCGTTAATGCAAATTGTGAACAGCAGTGGTCCCAGCACTGATCCTTGTGGACCACCACCACCCACCTTCTGCCACTGTGAATAGCTACCCTTTACTATGACTCTCTGCTTTCTGTCTTGAAGCCAGCTAGCAATCCATTCTGCTACTTGTCCCGACTCCACATTCTCTGACCTTATTCATTAGTCTATTATAGGGTACCTTATCAAAGGCCTTTTGAAAATCTAGATAAATTACATCTACTACATTACCCTTGTCTACTCTGTGTTACCTCTTCAAAAAATTCAAGAAGATTGGTCAAGCAAGATTTTTCCTTTTGAAATCTATGCTGACTATTCATTATTATACTTTTCATAAAAAATAAGAGCAGGAGTAGGCTCCTATTTGGCCCCTCGAGCCTGCTCCGTCATTCAATAATATCATGGCTAATCTGATGTTGGCCTCAACTCCACTTTCCTGCCCGCTCCCCATAACCCTCGACTCCCTTGAAGCTCCAATATGTCTATCTCAGCCTTGAATATATTCAATGACTCAGCCTCCACAGCTCTCTAGGTAGAGAATTCCAAAGATTCACAACCCTAAGAAAAAATTCCTCCTCATCCCCGTCTTAAATGGGCGACCACTTATCCTGAAACTATGCCTCCTAGTTCTAGATTCCCCCATGAGGGGAAACATCCTCTCAGCATCTACCGGTCATGCCCCCTCTGAATCTTATATGTTTCAATAAGATCACCTCTCATTCTTCTAAACTCCAATGAGTATAGGCCCAACCTGCAGAACCTTTCCTCTTAAGACAACCCTTTCATCTCAGGAATCAACCTAATGAACCTTCGCTGAACACCCTCCAATGCAAATATATCCCTCAAGAAAATCTTGCTTGACCAATCTTCTTGAATTTTTTGAATAGGTAACAGAGAGAGTAGACAATGGTAATTTTTGTTTAGATGTTCTTCTGTTCTCTCCTTTAGCAGGGATTCCATTATTTTTCCTACCACCGTTGTTAAGCTGACTGGTCTATAGTTCCCTGAATAGAGGGGTGCACCTACCCAAGTCTTTGAAGGTAGCAGGACAAGTTGAAAAGTCTGTTAAAAAGGCATACAGGATCCTTGGCTTTATAAATAGAGTACAAAAGCAAGAAAGTTATGGTAAAGCTTCATAAATCACTGGTTGAATCTCAGCTAGAGTATTGTATCCAATTCTGGGCAGCACACTTTAGAAAGGAATGAAAAACAAATTTAAAAATAAATTTCTTCCAGGAAAATGTGTGTGGGGATTAATTTTCAATAGACAAAAAGTTGTGCTTGAATCCAGCCTTCTAAAACACATGCATAGAGTTTAACAAAACCCAGAACAACTGCTTCTATACATCAAATCCTCAGGAAAAGTCAACTGAATCTTTTGGGTAACATCAAAAAACAGCATCGCTTTCTTCGACAGCACCTCCCAAACCCGCGACCTCTACCACCTAGAATGACAAGGGTAGCAGGCGCGTGGAAACACCACCAACTGCAAGTTCCCCTCCAAGTCATACACCATCCTGACTTGGAAATATATCGCCGTTTCTTCATTGTCGCTGGGTCAAAATCCTGGAACTCCCTCCCGAACAGCACTGTGGGAGTACCTTCACCACAAGGACTGCAGCGGTTCAAGGCGGCGGCTCACCACCACCTTCTCAAGGGCAATAAATGTGACGCCCACATCCCAGGAACAAATTAAAAAAACCTTTAACGATTGTCAATTTAAGGTTAAATAAAAAGAAAAATACTGCAGATGCTGAAAATCTGAATTAAGAACAGAAAGTGCTGGAAATACTCAGCAGGTCCTGCAGCATCTATGGAGAGAGAAACAGAGTCAATGTTTCAGGTCGATTACATTAAATGTGACTGCCTATTTTTTTCTCCCTCTTGCCATAGTTCCAACGATATGTCATCGACCTGAAATGTTAACTGTTTCTCTCTCCGCAGATGCTGCCCGACTTGAGTATTAGCAGCATTTTTTGTTTGTGTGTCAATTGAGGGTTTTGCTCACCTCATTCATTGTGGTACAAATTGCACTTTGGTCACCTATGCCCTACATCAGGTTGCTTCGGAGCACAAACAGCTGCATTTGCTTCCTATGCTGTGTTAATTATTTTGCTGGCAAGGGGGAGAAAAAAAGAGTCACAAGAGAGTTAAAAATACAGGAAGTGCTTTATGCATGCTGAGCATTTGCCACTTCCTGTTTAACTGGAAGCTGTCACACCACAATCTTGCACTGACATACATTACCCTAGTACTTTATCTTGGTGATCTATGCCATTTTCATTATAGTAATGAAGAAAACTTCATCCAAAACTAGCTCAACTTCCCTAAGTGTGTGCAAAACCACACGAGATTTTTTTGTATTTGCTTCTATTTTACCTTTACATAGAGTGTGTGTTGGGAATTTCACAGGACTGAGAATTGAACTGGAAATCACTTACAAACAGATATCATCAGGCCCTTAACTGACAAGAGTACCATTAAAACTGAGGGGGGGATTTATATACACAAAGTAACTAGCCATAAAACAAGATATGACAGAGAAGTCAATGGTTTGTTTAGTACTTAAGATTGTAGATTCACATCCTCAAGGGATTCTGCAAAGCTCACTGCCTTCTACCTTATGTCTAGCATGTTTTTGCTATTTTATTATGAGTAAATTCCCACTTACCATTTCTATTAATACATGCAGTATATGCATCTTCATGAAACATTAGATTAGAAATATTAGAAACAATATGCTTGATTAATCAGAGCGGTCGGTATATGCTTCTGTGACTAAAACACCCACTAAAATTAGGCTATTTACTGATTTGTGGCATTAAAAAAGTTGAAATTTTCCTACACTACCAATGAAAATGTTGTTACAGCAATCGCCAAGGCTGAATAGCAAGCGACTTTTTGGAAATGGAAACCACAACTTAAAGAAATCAGAATAGCACTTCTAGGAATTCAAAAATGCTTAAGTGTGACTCTAGATCACGCTCCAAAAGCCCAAGTGTGTAAATTCATTAAATTGTCATGATCTACAAACCAAGGGACACAACTGGCAAGCATACAAGTTACAAATTAGGCTGCTGCATACAGATAAAAATTGCGGGCTTGAGATTTCCACTAGTGACTGAAACGCCCAATTGTATACTTCAAAATGTTTACACCACACAAGCTTCGCATTCTCCCTACAGCTTGGTGAATAAATTCCTGGGTACAATACAATACAGATTGGCCAAGAGGTCTCCAGTTCAAAAAAAAATGGATAGTGATAGTGAGTGGGGACACAGATTTTTTTTCCATGATTCAAGGGTGCAGAGATCAATGTGGCACCCCATTTGCTGCTCTGGCTGAATCAGCTAACTCACCCAAGACTAAGAATTGACATTTTCAACTTTATGGCTCAATTACTCACGGTCTTAACCAGCAGACCTATCCAAGCAGCTAAGGATTTCTTTTATTATGAGACTTTAGACTGACTCAATATTACAAATAAAACCCCCTGCAGTCTGATCGGATTTCTCTAGCCTCAGTTGGTCTAAGGACAGAGATGCCAGTTATCAAAACCTAATTTGCTAAACGAGTGTACTTTGTGTGTAGACACTGCTGCTTAGGGGCATTGGGTGCATTTGAAACTATGATACTTTTTATGTTCCTGTCCTTTCAATATTAGAATAAAACTATTTTAATTGGATCACATGATGCACCAATATCAGAATTTTTTTACCGTAAAATGCAAGTAGAAAGAGCTCTTCTGCATCTCAACTGAACCAAAGAAGCAATTCTTACAAAAGCTAGTTAGCCTTTCATCAGCACTTCCCAGAATGAGAAGTCTTAATTGTCTTTATTGCTAGGGGGATAGATTATAAAAACAGGGAGGTATTGCTACAGTTATATAAGGTATTGGTGAGACCGCATCTGGAATACTGCACACAGTTTTGGTGTCCATACTTAAGAAAAGACATACTTGCTCTCGAGGCAGTACAAAGGTGGTTCACTCGGTTAATCCCCGGGATGAGGGGGTGGACATACGAGGAGAGGTTGAGTAGATTGGGACTCTACTCATTGGAGTTCAGAAGAATGAGAGGCGATCTTATTGAAACATATAAGATTGTGAAGGGGCTTGATCGGGTGGATGCGGTAAGGATGTTCCCAAGGATAGGTGAAACTAGAACTAGGGGGCATAATCTTAGAATAAGGGGCTGCTCTTTCAAAACTGAGATGAGGAGAAACTTCTTCACTCAGAGGGTAGTAGGTCTGTGGAATTTGCTGCCCCAGGAAGCTGTGGAAGCTACATCATTAAATAAATTTAAAACAGAAATAGACAGTTTCCTAGAAGTAAAGGGAATTAGGGGTTACGGGGAGCGGGCAGGAAATTGGACATGAGGCTGAGTTCGGATCGGTCGAGGCCCTGTGGGTGGCATAGCGGGCCCAGGGGCTGAGTGGCCGGGTCCTGCTCCTACTTCTTGTGTTCTTTAGATTTGAGGTGAGGATCAGATCAGCCATGATCTTATTGAATGGCGGAGCAGGCTCGAAGGGCCGATTGACCTACTCCTGCTCCTATTTCTTATGTTCTTAATTGAACTAAATCAGATACCTCATTACAAAAAGTAGCTAATGTTGATTTGTCAACTAACCAGTAACCAAAATGTATTGAATGGTTATTTGATCCTCTTTACATGTATTTACACAAATCCTTAATTAATTATTAGTGCTGGAGTTGTTCACGCACACATGAAGCCCAACATTTGCCACAAACAAACGTGACATTTCATCTGACAACTATAGTTTGCACAATGGTTTCCAATACTACATAAAAGCACACCATTTTCTACTGTCAACGCTGAACTAACTTTCTGAAATCAGACAACTCAAATTTCTAGATTTTGATTAAAAGACAGCAGAAAACACCCTATATCATTCAGTGAATCCATCCTTTTGCAGCCAGCTAGCTGCAGCCTCCAAACAACTAAAGGTAGATCAGTTTAATATGCACTTAAATTATTACACATGCATTTTTTTCTGACTTGAAAAACTACACTGTAAATATTGTCCCTTTTGGTTTATTTTACAAATGAGTCATCAGCAGTACAGCGCCAGTGGTTTTTCTTTGTTTTGGCTGTTTCATTTCAGACATTTCAGCAAGTATTTTTTTTTTAAATAAAGTGCCTTTACTATAGTAGTGCCAGGATTTAAGAAAGCCTTATTGATTTAAATGGACAATGAGTATATATCCCATATCAGCTGGGTTCCAATTAACTTTTATCCAAATATATTTTCCAGAACCTTCCGCATTTTTAAAAAAAAGTAGGGAACTTATTTTAATTTAAAATATCGTCTATATTGATGGGAAAACAGGAACTAATGTGGTTAAGTATTGCTGCAGCAGTATTTTCCAATTCAGACATTCTGATCCAAGTCAGACTTAAGAACTTTGTACAGTTTAGAAAATGTAGGGAAATAATTACTTCAGTGGACTCATCGATGTTCCATTAATTTATTATATTTTTTTTAAAAATCAACATTCTGAAGCTGTACACTTCAGTGGTTTTGCTTCAGAGGAGCATTAAATTAACAGCATCAGGAGATGCAAACATTATAGGATCAATGTTTGACAGTTAAAAAGAGTACAGCTACACAAATGCGAAGTATTGCTACATTTTGCAAGTATTCCATTCCTCAGCACTGACCTTTCAACAACAAAAACTTGCATTTATATTGCACTTGAGCATAGTAAAACGTCCCAAGGGGCTTCACAGGAGTGTTTACAAATTTTGACATCGAGCCACATGAGATATTAGGGCAGGTGGCCAAAAGCTTGGTCAAAGAGGTAGGTTTTAAGGAGCGTCCTTAAGGAAAGGGAGGTAGCAAGGCTTAGGGAGGCAATTTCAGAGCTCTGGGCCGTGGCAGCTGAAGGTACGGCCACCAATGGTGGAGTAATTACAATCAAAGATGGGCAAGAGGCCAGAATTGGAGAAGTGCAGATACCTCGGAAGGTTGTACAGCTGTAGGAAGTTTGAGATAGGGAGGGGAGAGGCCATGGAAGGATTTGAAAACAAGGATAAGAATTTGAAAATCGAGGCATTGCTCAACGAGCACAGGGGTGATGGGTGAATGGGACTTGGTGCGAGTTAGGATAGCGGTAGCAGAGTTTTGAATGAGCTCAAGTTTATGGAGGGTGGAAGATGAGGCGCCACTGGCCAGGAGTGTGTTCGAATAGTCAAGTCTACAGAAAAAGCAGGATGTTTAACCTACAACTCCAAGTAAACGATATGAATGTAAATACATGCATGTGTGAATCAACAGATGTAATACAACAGCTGGAGTACTGGAAATAACTGGGTGACCACAGCTCAAATCCATTCATGTTCACTCTCCATCAAATAGTGGAAATGTCCATAATCTTAACTCTCAACTGTGCCAACTGAGGACCGATTAGGGATACCATTGTCCAGGAGGAATTGGAGGGAGGGGGGCGGGTAGAAGGAAACAATGGAATTAATGCATTTCAGTACATGCAGATTGAAATTATTCCCCCCCCCCCCCCGCCCCCGCCATGCCTCAGAGTAAATGCAATACTCATGCCCCATCTACACTGGAAAAATATTTCCTGAATTGGTTCTTCGATGCTAGCTCCACAGTTCCATTGTTAAAAAAAAAAGTTTTGCAAGGCAATTTATACAGCAGTCAGATCAACTTTAAAAACAAACATGCATGAACATTCCTGGCTCGCTTTTAGTCTGTTTGCTGCAGAGACCATCGGCAATTTAGAGTGGCAATACTGCTTCACTTTTCTACAAGCAAGTTTCTACAAGCTCTCTTCAAATGAGAATGATTCAATGATGAGAGAGCCATCCATAACTCGTCTTACGAGCAGTCAATAATTAGAATGTTTACATTTTCAAACCATCAATAAAACACAAATGATCAGTCTTTTAGTTTGCCCATGGCGCTTTCCAAATTCATTACTCATTAGATTAGAAACTAGACCATTTCAGCTTAACCCACTTTGAATTAAATAAAAGCTATTCCTTTTTACAAGTTCAGTTGAAAACCGACTCAAACCCATGTGTGTGTCGTCAAATGATATTCAAAAACCACGATTATAAGCTGACAATTGGACTTTTCCCCCCACTGAGAAATCTAGACGATTTAGAATTCAAACACAAAACAAAAGCTGCAACAGATTTGTAATCAGTACAATCTCATATTTGAAATGGGTATTTTTAACCACTTACAGACACACCCTGCAGTTAAAAAAAAATCTCAAAAGCTTTTGAAATTTGCTTCTCAAGCTATATTTTGAAAAACAACCAACCAAAGCAGACACTGCTAGAAACGGAAGACAACCCGACTCAAGCAGCTGGGCTGACTAAATGCACCCTGGTAAGCTGCACACTACATATGCTCAGAATTCAGGATCTGCTTTCAGCCATTCGGGTCAAGGTTTTAGGTCAGAATATCAAGTCCAAGCCCAGGCTTTGAGAGTCTGAGGCCTTCAAGTAAAATGCTCAGCAACGTAAAAACAATAGACAATTAGGAGGAGTATGAAATTGTTGATTTTCTTTTGTTTTAAACCTTATTAGTCAGGAGGAAAAAAAAAAGTTAACCAAATCAAATCACTGAAAATGCTTTTTATTTTCTTTCGAGGAGGGTGTGGGATGAGGATATGGGTGAGAACATCCGCCATTTTTCTGAACAGAAACTTTGAATGTCCAAAATAAATGATTCGGGGTGGGTTGCTTTAACACACGTTTCTCAGTTGCAGTTTTCTAGCTGCTTTCTGCACTTTGGATTTATATCTTGCATGCCTCTTCAATTCCAATTTGCTGCTGTTCTACTTTGCAAAAGCACAACAGGAAGTGCAAACTAGACAAGAATTTATATTGCTAGCAGATTTCCAGTGTGTTGCTCATGGTGAGTTGGAAGATGCACTGTTTCGCCAGTCAATCATGTAAACAGTTCCCCCAGAGTGGATTTTGTAATACAATCTGCATTGAAGTTAAAAGGTAAATTAAAAACTGTAAGCACCAAGATGAAAACACACCCTTAGCTTGCTAAAGTACTAGGGGTGAACACTATTTCTGTATAGGTCGGGGTGGGGAAACAGGAATAATATCGGGGGTCATGATAC
This sequence comes from Squalus acanthias, assembly GCA_030390025.1. Classification (NCBI taxonomy): domain Eukaryota; kingdom Metazoa; phylum Chordata; class Chondrichthyes; order Squaliformes; family Squalidae; genus Squalus; species Squalus acanthias. Next base: position 222,480,783 of record CM059425.1, read on the forward strand.
CAAAAGGTGGTAGGCTTAAGGCCCAACCACTAAACATGCAACAAGAGAGATTCTCAATGCCAATCCAGGGCTCAGAAACAGGTCAACCCAAGAACACTGCTCAAGGCCAGCCATTACTATCAAGTCAAGGAAGCAGGATGGGTGAGATAGGAGCTAGTATTTAAAGCTGACCTGATGGACAACAGGACTCAAGATTTTACATGGTCTGGTGCAGTCTGAGCAAATGGCCAAGGCAAGTACATAGTGTTCCCTCCAATCAGGTTTCTGCCACGGTCATAGTACCGAAACAGCTCTTATCAAAGTCACAAATGACATCCTATGTGACTGTGACAAAGGTAAACTATCCCTTGTCCTGTCTACAGCCTTTGACACAGTTGACCACACCATCCCCCTCCAACACCTCTCCACTGTTGTCCAGCTGGGTGGGAATGCACTCGTCTGGTTCCATTCTTATCTACCCAGTCGTAGCCAGAGAATCACCTGCAATGGCTTCCAATGTTCCCTCTTTATTGGGTGCGCAGCCCATTCCAATTTCTGCACATGCGTAGTCTTTCCATTTAAAAGCCAGTGAGCGGCCTGTGCGGGACCTCCAGACCACTGCGCGGCTGCACAGCTTAACGGGAACACTGATGGTTTCTCTTCCCGCTCCCACACCATTACCTCTGCTGTCCCCAAGGATCGATCCTTTGCCCCCCCCCCTCCTATTTCTTATTTACAGAACGCCCCTCGGCAACATCATAAATTGTCACACTGCTTGTCCAACATCCAGTACTGAAAATTTCCTCCAATAAATATTGTGAAGACCGAAGCCATTGTCTTCGGTCCCTGCCACAAACTCCATTCCCAAGCCACTGACTCCATCCCTCTCCCTGGAAATGGTCGGAGGCTGAACTAGACTGTTTGTTACCTTAGTATTGTATTTGACTCAGATGAGCTTCCGACCACATATCTGCAGCATAACTAAAACCGCCTATTCCCACCTCCATCACGGGACTCCACCCCTGCCTCAGCTCATCGGCTGCTGAACCCTCACCCATGACTGTTACCTCTAGACTTGACTATTCCAACGCATTCCTTGCTGGCCTCCCACTTTCTACCCTCCATAAATCTGAGGTCATCCAAAACTTGCTGCCCATGTCCTAACTTGCACCAAGTCTCATTCACCCATCACTCCTGTGCTCGCTGACCTACATTGGCTCCCGGTTGAGCATCGCCTCTATTTTAAAGTTCTCATCCTTGTTTTCAAATCCCTCCATGGCCTCACCCCTCCCTATCTCTAATCTCCTCCAGCCCTACAACCCTCTGAGGTATCTGCGCTCCTGCAATTCTGGCCACGAGCATCCCCAATTTTAACTGCTCTACAATTGGCGGCCGTGCCTTCAGCTGCCAAGACCCTAAGCTGTGGAATTCCCTCCTTAAACCTCTCCACCTCTCTAACTCCTTTAAGACGTGCCTTAAAACCTAGCTCTTTGACCAAGCTTTTTGGATATCTCCTTATGTGGCTTGGTGCCAAATCTTGTTTGATAGCGCTTCTGTGAAGCACTTTGGGACATCTTACTACATAAATACAAGCTGTTGTTTATGGCAAGGGCTGAAAATAATGGCTTTAGTCTTAGTTCTTGGGAGGAACTTGTTACTCAGCCATGACAATGTCAAACAGGTAGTTTAAGCAGAGGTGGCTTTAGGGTTGAGAGAGATCATGGAGGGGTAGAGCTGGATGTCATTAGCATGCATTTGAAAGCTGACCCCATATAAAATGAAGAAATGTGAAACAAGGACAGAACCTTGTGGGGCTTCCAGAGGTGAGTGTGGAACAGGAAGAGAAGCCTTTGCTGGAAATGTGCTGGCTTCAGGCCTTTTATATTACTGTAGTACCACCTGCTCAGCTCCTTTCATGGCAGGATTGTGCAGCCTGCAACACCCAAGTAGACGTGCTCGATTTGTTAAGGCCAGTGGTTAAGACGGCATTCATTTTTTTTTTTTTAAACTAAAAGCTGGGTTGTTAACCACTGGCCTTGTTGAATCTAGCAAGGTTACATGGAGGCTGCTGCCAGCTATTTGAGACACACACTTCAAGAGCTGATGGCATTAAAAGTGGTTTCAGAGAGGCCATTAACATGGCTGGTGTGGTAAACAACTTTAATCTGGTGCAATGTGACTTCGAAGAGATCAAGAAGGATGCATATTGTTGGGAAGGGCAGGAAGAACTTGGCATCTGCTGATGATCAATAGTAACACTGGGTATCAAAACTGGTAGCAAGTACAATTCCACGGAAGTTAACATCCATTACTCCAAAAACATTCCCCCCCCCCCCCCCAGAAAACAGTTAAGCAGCATGCACTCTGCATCAGTTTTTAATCATGCCATTCCAATAATCCTATCAAAAATGAAGACTGAGGCATTTAGCTTTTTCAGCGCTTCGGATGTATGCATTCCACTCCAATGAACATCCATCCAAATTAATCTGTCAGAAGATACACAGGAATTGAAATTTGAAGTTTGATGTATTTGATTCTGGTTACAACTTATGAAATGTATCTGTAATGGAAACCTTGCCCACATGCACATGTATATATCACATCAATGCAAAAATATTCCATAACCATATGGCCAGGAAAGAATTAATTGTATTGAAGGAGTAAGGTTTTGTAGCAGGCTATTAAAATTACTTGGTACAAGCAGTTAAATAGAATAAACATTATGAAAACTCATGGGATATGATTTATGTGCCACATGTGGGCTTAACTCTGACTAGTTATGCTCAGCACTAGATATACATATCGACTTGGTTTTCATAATGTATGCTGTCACGATACGTTAAAAATGAATCAATCCAGTAAGGAGTTAAGTTTTTTTTTTAAATAAAGTCAGTTATTAGCACACTATTTCATTGTGACTTAGTTCCAGTACAGCTGCAGGCATTACAAATGTTGAAAGGATAACAGTAGCTTAACTTAGAGAATTGTTAAAGAAAATGCTGTCATTTTTCAAAAGGAAAAGTTCAACTAGAATATTCATTAGCCGAGGCATAGAATATAAGAGCAGGGAGATTATGATGGAGCTGTACAAAACGTTAGTTAGGCCACAGCTGGAATACTGTGTGCAGTTCTGGTCGCCACACTATAGGAAGGATGTGATTGCATTAGAGAGGGTGCAGAGGAGATTCACCAGGATGTTACCTGGGCTGGAGCGTTTCAGCTATGAAGAGAGACTGGACAGGCTGGGGTTGTTTTCCTTAGAGCAGAGAAGGCAGAGGGGGGACCTGATTGAGGTGTACAAAATTATGAGGGGCATAGATAGGGTAGATAGAAAGGAACTCTTCCCCTTAGTAGAGGGGTCAATAACCAGGGGGCATAGTTTCAAGGTAAGGGGCAGGAGGTTTAGAGGGGATTTGAGGAAAAACTTTTTCACCCAGGAGGGTGGTTGGAATCTGGAACTCACTGCCTGAAAGGGTGGTAGAAGCAGGAACCCTCAACATTCAAGAAGCATTTAGATGAGCACTTGAAACGCCATAGCATACAAGGCTATGGACCAAGTGCTAGAAAATGGGATTAGAAAAGACAGGGCTTGATGGCTGGCGCGGACACGATGGGCCGAAGGGCCTCTTTCTGTGCTGTATAACTCTGACTAATATGGCATAATTCAACAAACTTGCCATGGATTATTAATTCAACTATTTCTTGTATGTGAAATCACAGAAAAAAAACCCAAAGGAAATATAGCAATAGAGCTTATCTGGAAGTCATGAAGTTTTCTTTTAATCTGAAGTGCTTTGGAGAATGTAACTGTGCAGCAATAATTTGCTTCTTCAGCAAGTGGCATATGGCAGGCAGTTTTAGGCCAACTATCTTCCAAGAGTCAATTAGGCTCACGTGGGCTAACCTCATGACTTAATCCAGGCATTGCAGCAGCATGGCTCACTGAAGCAACCAAGCACTAAATAGTGCAATGCAAGTCTGACTGCCACTCCAATGACTTCCCAGTCTCAACCACATCACTGTCAGCAAGTGCCTCATGGAGACCAATCACCAGATATGGCAACATTTGCTAACAATAAATTACAACCAAGAGTTGAATAGTTTAAACCACATTAGATTAATACCCTGAAGTTTCAGGCATTTAGGGAGAAATTTCAAGATCTTATTTCTTGGAAGTTTTACCTGTTGTTATCCACTCCACCAATTGGGTACAGTGCACAATAGTGCAAACTGTAAGTAACCTGCATCAGTTTGATAGGCCAAATGGTTAGTTTGGGACAGAATAAAACTGGACAGCTGACAAGCCCACTTTCATTGAATTGGTTTTACTGTAATTCAGTGCAAACGTTATGCCTTTCAACAAGCAATAGTCGAAGAAGTCTCCTTGAAAAGACTAAGAATTATTGACTTACTTCCTTTTCCACGTAAGTTATTTCTGCCGATTCTCAAAATGCAGCATCTGAATTTGGCTCATCACAGAAATTACAGCATGGGAAGAGACCTTTAGATCCATCTCACCTGTGCCAATGCTAGCTTTAACTGCAGCAACCTACTTTCATCCCAATTCTCTGAAACCCTTTATATATTCTTGCTTTTCAAATACTTAGCAATTCCTTTTTAAATGATGTTGCAGCATCTCCTTCAATAGCCATTTGTGGCAAAGCATCCCATGTTCTAATAACCCACTGCAAAAAAAGTCTCTAACTTCTCTCTTCATTCTTATATGAAAACCTCAATGAGATCCTCTAACTTTTGTTGTTGCATGGAAAAAGAAATTGAGCCATAACTATAACTATTCATTCCTGGTATAATTCTCCTGAATCTTCATTATCCTTAGTATAATGGGGTGCCCAGAACTGTATACGACGCACCAATTGTGACATATAGAAACATAGAAACATAGAAATAGGTACAGGAGTAGACCATTCGGTCCTTCGAGCCTGCACCGCCATTCAATGCGTTCATGGCTGAACATGCTACCTCAGTACCCCATTCCTGCTTTCTCGCCATACCCCTTGATCCCCTTAGTTGTGAGTGTTATATCTAACTCCCTTTTGAATATATTTAGCGAACTGGCCTCAACAACCTTCTGTGGAAGAGAATTCCATAGATTCACCACTCTCTGGGTGAAGAAGTTCCTCCTCAGCTCAGTCCTAAATGGCTTCCCCTTAATCCTTAGACTGTGACCCCTGGTTCTAGTTTTCCCTACCATTGGGAACATTCTGCCTGCATCTAATTTGTCTAAACCAGTCAGGATTTTAAATGTCTCTATAAGATCCCCCCTCATTCTTCTGAACTCCAGAGGATACAAGTTCAGTTGACCCAATCTTTCTTGATATGTCAGTCCGGCCATCCCAGGAATCAATCTAGTGAACCTTCGCTGCACTCCCTCAATAGCAAGAATGTCCTTCCTTAAGTTAGGAGACCAAAACTGCGCACAATACTCCAGGTGTGGCCTCACCAAGGCCCTGTACAACTGTAGCATCACCTCCCTACTCCTGTACTCAAATCCCCTTGCTATGAAGGCCATCATTCCGTTTGCTTTCTTGACTGCCTGCTGCACTTGCATTCCCACCTTCAGTGACTGATGTACCATGACGCCCAGGTCTCGTTGCACGTCCCCTTTCCCTAATCTGCCACCATTCAGGTAATAGTCCGCCTCTCTATTTTTACCACCAAAGTGGATAACCTCACATTTATCCACATTGTACTTCATCTGCCATACATTTGCCCATTCACCCAACCTGTCCAAGTCACTCTGTAGCCTCCTAGCATCCTCCTCATTGTTCACACTGCCTCCCAATTTAGTGTCATCCGCAAATTTGGAGATATTACATTTAATCCCTTCGTCCAAATCATTAATATATAATGTAAACAGCTGGGGTCCCAGCACCGAACCCTGCGGTACCCCATAGGCAATGGCTTGTACAGATTTAACACTTCCTCACTGAGGAATCACTGGAAGTCTTGCTATATAGGAATACAAGTGTATAATATAACATTTCTGAAAGCCAGAAGCAATAAACTGCAGATAATATCACGAAGTGATGACAAGCTACCTCACTCAGAACACAGGTTATTCAAGTTACAGTATACTCCGGTGGGGGGGGGGGGGGGGGGGGGGGGGGGGGGCGGGGGGAAGACTGCACAGTTTAACTAAAATCTTGTCCCACCCTGCAGCCTCTGGCAACAACTTTCCCCAAGCACATGAAGCTTACCTATCCCATTACCAATCTGATCATGCAATCATTTTTACCAGATGCTCCAACTCTTGCCTTTGGCAACACGAGCACAAGCACCATAACCTCACAGAGCATAATAGTTAACATTACTAAAGCCATCATGTAAGTGAACCTGCACAAACGTAGTGCCTTTAACACAGCAAAACATTCCAAAATGCTTCACAAGGGGAGAGGGAAAAGGAGAAATTACATTGGCATTTTTCATAAAACTGCGCAGAGTGCATTGCCACAATGGCTGAAGGCTTTGCAACCAAATTTCAGTGGAAGGAAAGTGGGCACACAGTCAGCCAGTGTCAGAAGAGTAGAGTGCACAAACTGGGCTGTAGAAGGTTGCAGAGTAGGGTGGGGCAATCCATGCAAGGATTTAACAAGATTCTGAATGAGTTCCGGAATGGAGAGGGCAGTGATGAAGGGATGACAGATTTGAAATAAAGAACTTCATTTTTAATTTTCTACAGTCTCTATTACAAACAACTTCATCGCTCAGGTGGCTCTGCTCTGACCTGATTACTGCAACAACTGTGAGCACACAGCCTCAATAACCACCTTGCTCAGTGGGAAAGTGAAGATGAGGTCATAATAAATTATAGCTGCTAGACTATTAGCTGGTTTTATAAGCCAACAATATACAAAGCTCAACTTAGTGAGTCATTCCACTAATTAAAAAATGATCTACTTGCATGTTTCTGCAAAAGAAAAAAGCTTTTGATGCACCAGACACCTCAAAAATATTGCTTAAAAATCTTTTCTATGTATAAATATATTTTAAAAAACAGATGTGCAGTTACCGGATTCTACAGCAAAGTTACTAAAATTCAGATAGGCCGTCTTATTTGTGTACTAATGCATGCATGATGTAGTTCTAGAGCACAAATTTGCATTCACAATTCAGACACAAAAAAAAAATCAGTATGTAATGTAATATCCAGAAATCATCTATGCCATTGGGGAAATATATTTAGAGGCAAACCACTTCCCATAAGAAGAGAGGGGAGAAGATGGAAGAAAGAAAGAAAATTAAGTCCAGCTGTATCGCTTTGACTCAAATAGCAAACAGAAACCGTGAAGCAGGCCGACTATCTGCATTACTGGCCAGGTTTGCAGGTGAAACAAGAAAGGGATAGAAAAAGACAAAGATGGTGGTTATTTTGCACACCAAGACAGTATCATACTACGCTCCATTAATACAACAGAAACAGATCACCAGAAAATTTACACTTACAAAATGAGGCTACATATACCTTGACCTATTTCAAATGAAATGCCTGTGATTTGTGGATCTAACATGAATTTATAGAAAATGTGCACTACAAGTACACAATCATGGTCCTTAGTTAAGTTGCTTAAGGTGCACCAATTGTAATTGAACTAATTTTGAGATAAAGTTCTCATCACCGATTCACACTTTTCCTTTATCTATTATTTCGCAATATCTCGTAATTAAAATTACAACTAAATTAACTTTCCGGAAGCATAAATTGATGCACTCAGTATTTCAAATTAATGAGTCTGAAAACCAGTATGCCCACTCAAAAGATACAAAATTCATGCAATCCACACTTTGGAGAACTACTAAATCCTATTAAATGAACGTTCAAAAATGGTTTATAGGTAGATCATCAGCAGTATACAGTTGGGGTCATTTTTCACTAGAACAAAACTCTCATAGCATTGGCCTTATTAACTGCTCAAAGCCCTGCCAATACCTGGGGAAACTGTACTGGTCTAACAGGATCAGATTTCCAACATGCTCCAGAATTCCTGGTTCAGCAAACAGTTAACTATCAAACAATTACTAGCTGGGGGTGGCATCATCTGCTTAAGAGTTGGACAACCAGAGGAGGAACACATGCCAGTAACACTACGTGCAAATATTCCAGGTACTGAGTGTTGAGATACAGCAGCAGCATTTTGGGTGGCTTAAAGTTGCAGGTCTACCTAAAGCACAAATTCTTTTAGTTCTATTCTGGACATCATTTTGCAGAATGTTGGCACATCCAGTCCAATGACATTGCAGTTTTGGACTGTACTGCAGTGAAGGGGGGGGGGGGGGGGGGGGGAAAGGACAATGGAAAGAAAGTTAAAAAAAATCCTCTGCAGCCTGCCAGGGTTGAATAAATTGATTTTAACTGATTACCACCACACCAGTCTTGGAAACTGCCAGGTTTTATTTTTTTCTCCTCACAAAAAACAAATTTCGTATGCTATTATTGATGCAAGTGATGTTAGAAATATGAAAAAAAGGTGGTAGTTACTCGATTTCCTGGTTAGCAATGGTCTTTTTTTATATAAAGGGCTGATCATGATAATTGCAAGCAAGTTCATCCAATTTCAAACAGAACATCTTTGCAGGCCTACCTTGAAACAAGTACGTGTCACAGTTTGAAGTCGAAGATGGAATGCATAAGTAAATCAGTTACAGATTGTCATACAAGATTTGGCCCTGGAAGCAATTGATATGCAAGTACAATAGACTCAAAATTGTGATAACTTCTGGAAAAAGTTTGTAGATATAACCGGACACTGCAAGCAGCATTTCCCATATTAAATTTAAAACCCACTAGTAAATTCTACCAGTCGCGAGTCTTCCATATTAACTACCAACTTGACAGTAAAAGCCAACTTGTGGCGCTCGCAATTTTCCCACTATTGCTGGCACTACAGCTGCACCATCATTCAGAAAGTGGGTTTCTCTTATGTTCCTGGCCTACATTGGATACTGCTGCTGCCAATTCCTCTCCTGGTAACTCTCCAAAGGATTCCATTGTTCTTGTTCCCATAAACCAAGGCGCACCTCAGCCCACACTTACGTTGGTGGCTGTTTTCTATCGCAACTGGCTAGCTAGCTTCCAGCGAGTGGCTTGTAGCTGGTTGCCAGCTGGGTGGCTTCCGGCCTTACTGGTTTTTGCAGCTGCACAATTGACCGAGGAATCAAAACCTTCATGAGAACACCCAACATTCACTTCCACCATTGCCAAAATCCCCAGGCACACCATCACCTCAACTAGAGCAATGCTATCTTTGCCAGACTCAAGTTAAACTCTGATTGAACTAGAACTCAAAACAAAACTCTGCCATCTACATCCTCCTCTTCAACACCCCTATCCACACCAGCCTCCACAATCCATTGCTCTCATCTACAAACGTCTCCATGACCTCGCTAAACCCTACTGCTGCAACCTCCTCCAGCTCTACATGTCAAGAGGTCGCCTTCGGTCTTCCAACTTTGGTCTCCTGCACATCCTGCCTCCACCCCAGTCCACTTTCAGTTAGTCTTCAACCATCTTGACATCACACTGGAACATACTCCCTATCCTGCTGTACTTAACTACTTTTCTCCATTTCCTCAAAAATCTACTCAAAACCTACCTCTGCGATCAAGCAGTCAGCCATGTCCGACCTCACCCCCACCTTTCCCATCCCAGCTCAGTGCTGGGTTTTGGCTCAGTGAATCACTTTTGGACATTTTATTACACTAAACTTACATTTATATAGCACCTTTAACATAATAAAACATTCCAATGCGCTTCACAGGAGTGTTACCAAACAAAATTTGACAGAACCATACAAGGAAATATCTTGGTCAAAGAGGTAGGTTTTAAGGAGCGTCTTGAGAGAGTGGTAGAGAGGAGGAGAGAGTGATAGAGAGGCGGAGAGGGGGTAGGGAAGGAATTCCGGAGCTTAGGGCCTAGGCAGCTGAAGGCTCGGTCGCCAATGGTGGAGCGACAGAAATCGGGGATGTTCAAGAGGCCAGAATTGGAGGAGCGCAGATCCCTGAGGGTTGTAGGGCTGAGGGAGGTTACAGAGATAGGGAGGGGCGAAGCCATGGAAGGATTTGAAAACAGGGACAAGAATTTTAAAAATCCAAGTGTTACCGGACCGGGAGCCAATGTAGGTCAGCAAGCACACAAGGGCACTATACATATGCAAGTGGTTGTAATTTAACCACAAGAGCAAAAATTATACTGGAACGCCAAGAGGAGCCAGAGTTGCAAGTACAATTTTAGATGTTGGCATTACGCTGACTCGTACATATACTTGTTTATAGTTTTAAGTAGGAGCAAGCAAATGCTAGAATTAGCGATTCTGGTCATGTGCTGTATAGTCCTCTCAGGAGGGCCATACCTCCCAGGAGGTTTCATCATCTCAAACCAGTACCATTACATATGTAGCTTCAATAAAAAATATTTTTAACTTATCAAATAGCAATAAACAACTGCCTTGATTGATGCACAGACTTAAACATCTGAAAAATTGAGCATCAACTCCCAAAAGCATTCTTCACTGCTCATGTAAAAGCTCAACTTCTTGAATCAGTTGCAAGCTTGTACAGCAATCTGCAAATCAAGGAACAAGATAATGTACTTGAATGCTGTATTCAGCACTTTCCAACATCAGCACAGATTGAAATAGAAGTGGAAAAGTGTTGTTTTACAATGAGTGAAAGAAAACAACATACTTGGAGGGAGTAGACTTTAACAAGCCATCAGTGTTCAAGCTCAGTGACCCAAAAGTCATACTTCTGCATCACTTGCAGAAAATGAAGCACTCAAATATGAACCAAATAAATACCCAATGAACACAATCATCCTGATGTGCAGAAAAGCCAATAAAAAGTGAATAAAAACTTCTGTAGCAAAACTCAAATTTAAACTTTAGGAAACACCAGATTCCACAGGAAGAATTACAAAATGTGTCTTCCCACAACAGATTGAGCGTCCAAAATCCGGAGTTCTGGAATCTGGACCGATTGGTGGCAGGGTCGTCCGGAATCCGTAAAATGTTCCGGAATCCGGACACTCTGTCAAACCGCAACCTGGGCCCAGGCATTTCCGGACTCGGAACGTGTTTCTGATGTCCGAAGTCTGGAAACGCCAGAGCCCAGGTTGCGATATTTCCAGACTTCGGACATCAGAAACACGTTCCAAAGTCCGGAAAAACACGAAAACCGGCTCGGCCTCGGTCCTGAGGTTGCCGGATTCAGAACGCTCAACCTGTATATTGCTTCAAAAAAAATACTGCCATTATACATGTTGAAAACTGTGGTTTCCTGTATAGTTTAATACATTTTCTACTGTACAGGATATTTATAATTAGATCTTCTTGTGCAATTAGTAATCTAACAGGAAGAATATAGGCAAGATATCTCAGACAGAGTATCGAATGAAATTTCAAACGTTTCCGTGTTCAAGTTTGTACAAAAGTCAAGTGCACTGCACACAGTGACAAGACTGACCATTTCTCCAATACTTCTGTAATATATCATGCTAGTTTTGATATACTGGATTGCCAGAGCCAAATAATGATCCTTGAAACTTGACTACATTAAACAGATGAATTTCTCCAAGCAATAAGATTTTTAAAAATGTTAATAACCACACACACTTAAGAACATAAGAAATAGTAGGAGTAGGCCATTCGGCCCTTCAAGCCTACTCCGCCATTCAATGAGATCATAGCTGATCTTCTGCCTCAATTCCATTCACCGGCCCTATCGCCATATCCCTTGATGCCCTTACTAGTCAGAAATCTATCAACTTCTATTTTGAATATAGCCAATGACTGAGCCTCCACAGCCCTCTGGGGTAGAGAATTCCAAAGATTCACCACCCTCTGTGTGAAGACATTTCTTCTCATCTCAGTCCTGAATGGCCTACCCTTTATCCTGAGGCTGTGGCCCCTGGTTCTAGACTCCCCAGCCACCAAGCATCCACCCTATCAAGCCCTGTAATAACTTTGTATGCTTCAATGAGATCCCCTCTCATTCTTCTGAATTCAAGAGAATACAGGCCTAGTTTACTCAATCTCTTCTCATACGACAGTCCCGCCATCCCAGGAATCAATCTCGTGAACCTTCGTTGCACTCCCTCTATGGCAAGTATATCCTTCCTTAGGTAAGGAGACCAAAATTGTACACAGTACTCCAGGTGTGGTCTCACCAAGGCCCTATATAATTGGAGTAAGACTTCTTTACTCCTGTACTCAAATCCTTCACCACCTACATCATTTCCTGGCTGTGAAGCACTAACATTTTCCATTATACCCCACGTTATCTCCTTCTGCTGGAGTTCAATAAAACCCCTGCACAGATTACTGCTGGAACCAATATTACACAGATGACATCTCAAGCTAAATTACAAAGTGCAGATTTAACCACAATTGCCAAAGCTTGCAATCTGCTCTCTTCTGCAAATTCAGTTATGAACCAATAATTTACCTTTATATTTTCTAGTTCTAAATTGATATGGTAGCTGCTGAGATGGAAGTGCAGATCACAAATTGTTAATTAAATGTTAGCTTATCTAAAATTATGAAGGTCTGTACAAATGTCATTTCAACAAGATATTTAGTCAATAGACTATAGTTACACTAGTGGAAAACCATATCTTTTTAGGAAATGGCTGATGAGTTGGTTACTTAACCAGTAAAATTAGACCATTGTAATATAATGTAGTCTACTACTTTTTAATGCAAACATTTAATTTATATTAATCGGATAATTCAATTTAAGTATTAAATGCCTATTTTACTGTTACTTATGGTGCCCAAGTTAAATTACTGGATAATTCATTTTTAATCACAATAACAGCTTTTAATTACCAGGAGTAGATTGTATACTATAACAGGCCAGGACAGGAACCTTTTACATTAGAGCCATATTTTAGGTTGTTTTCTTGGGCTTTTTATATTAAAAGGGAACTAAGAAGTGAGACAGCTAGAAAATAATGAATTATACTTTAAGTGATTAATCACGACTGAATATCTGAACAAGTTAAATGTAGCCCAGTTTACCAGAGGTTGAAAGTAGTACTCGATAAGTAGTTGTGAACATTGGTCACTTTGCTTCTCACAGCTGGCGCGGTTACAATAGGCCAAATGGCCTCCTTCTGTGCAGCATAATTCTACACTTCTATTAAAGTTTCCGTGGTCTAGTCAAGCTCAATAAAATACAAATTCAGAAGACAAACTACTCACTTTATTTTGTGCACCATCAAAAGTATTCTGCTTACAGTATTTGAGGCAAAGGTTGCCATTTTAACATTAAATCAGTATATAAGCAATCCTGCAATCAACGGATCAGATCAAAGCTCTGCAGTCCTGCCACATAGTTGTTTAATGGTCTGCCACCATTCATGACTAACGGGAGGAGGAGGCTCCATGAATATCCCCATCCTCAATGATGGTGGGCAAAGTCATCCTCGGTTCCGAGCGACTGCCTAAGAAAGAGAGAGAGTGCAAAAGACAAGGCTGAAGCGTTTGCAACCATCTTCAGCCAGAAGTGCTGAGTGGATGATACCTACTCCTGAGGTCCCCACCATCACAGAAGTCAGTCTTCAGCCAATTCGATTCACTCCACGTGATATCAAGAAACAGCTGAGCGCACTGGATACAGCAAAGACTATGGGCCCCTGACAACATCCCAGCTATCGTGCTGAAAACTTGTGCTCCAGAACTAGCTATGCCTCTAGCCAAGCTGTTCCAGTACAGCTACAACACTGGCATCTATCCGACAATGTGGAAAACTGCCCAGTCTACAAAAAGCAGGACAAATCCAACCCGGCCAATTACCGCTCCATCAGTCTACTCTCAATTATCAGCAAAGTGATGGAAGGTGTCGTCAACAGCGCTATCAAGCGGCACTTACTCACCAAAAACCAGCTAACTGATGCCCAGTTTGGGTTCCGCCAAGACCACTCGGCTCCCGACCTCATTACAGCCTTGGTCCAAACATGGAAAAATGAGCTGAATTCCAGAGGTGAGAGTGACTGCCCTCGACATCAAGGCAGCATTTGACTGAGTATGGCATCAAGGAGCCCTAATAAAACTGAAGTCAATGGGAATCGGGAGGAAAACTCTTCACTGGCTGGAGTCATGCCTAGCACAAAGGAAGATGGTTGTGGTGGTTGAATATCAATCATCACAGAGCCAAGACATCGCTGCAGGAGTTCCTCAGGGCAGTGTCCTAGGCACAACCATCTTCAGCTGCTTCATCAATGACCTTCCCTCCAACAAAGTCAGAAATGAGGATGTTTGCTGATGACGGCACAGTGCTCAGCGCCATTCACAACTCCTCAGATAATGAAGTAGTCCATGCCCTCATGCAACAAGACCTGGACGACGTTCAGGCTTGGGCTGATAAGTGACAGGTAACATTCGCGCCACAGAAGTGCCAGGCAATGACCATCTCCAACAAACGAGAGTCTAACCACCGCCCCTTGACATTCAACATTACCATCGCCAAATCCCCCAGCATCAACATCCTGGGGGGTCACCATTGACCAGAAACTTAACTGGACCAGCCACATAAATACTGTGGCAACAAGAGCAGGTCAGAAGCTAGGTATTCTGCGGCGAGTGTCTCACCTCCAGACTCCCCAAAGCCTTTCCACCATCTACAAAGCACAAGTAAGGAGTGTGATGGAATACTCTCCACTTGCCTGGATGAGTGCAGCTCCAACAACACTCGAAGCTCAACACCATCCAGGACAAAGCAGCCCGCTTGATTGGCACCCCATCCACCACCTTAAACATTCACTCCCTCCACCACCGGTGTGCCGTGACTGCAGTGTGTACCATCGACAAGATGCACTGCAGCAACTCGCCAAGGCTTCTTCGGCAGCACCTCCCAAACCAGCGACCTCTTCCACCTAGAAGGACAAGGGCAGCAGGTGCATGGGAACACCACCACCTCCTAGTTCCCCTCCAAGTCACACACCATCCTGACTTAGAAGTACATCGCCAATCCTTCATCGTCGCTGGGTCTAAATCCTGGAACTCCCTACCTAACAGCACTGTGGGAGTACCTTCACCACACGGACTGCAGCGGGTTCAAGGCAGCAGCTCACCATCATCTTCTCAAGGGCAATTAGGGATGGGCAATAAATGCTGGCCTTGCCAGCGACGCCCACATCCCATAAACTAATTTTTTTTTTTAAATAATAACTCTGTACTAGTGACCTAATCTCTGATCAGTTTCATTGTAAAGTAAAAAAAAAAAATCAAGGTTTTAGTTCCCAACCTAAATAACTGATCTGAATGACAGGCAGTCATTTTGCATACTTGAGAAATCTTGCTTTTGTACTTGGCATCACTGAGCCTGCCCATCCCACTCTCACTAAACACAAGAGCCTCACAACTGCATAGTATCCTAGCAGCTTTTTCAAATACTGTAATAAAATATTTCCTGCTGGAGATCTTTGGAACAATTACAAAACTCTCCAACGCCAGTGATGCACATTATAAAAAGCAACATAGGAAAAATACAAACACTATCCCGCTGAAAGGTTTCATTTATTTTGACTTTTTAAAAAGGCATTCTAGTCTACACAACAACTTGTATTTATATAGCACCTTTAACGTAGTAAAACGTCCCTAGGCGCTGCACAGGAGTATTACAAGACAAAAAGTTTGACACCAAGCCACAAGGATTAATTAGGGCAGGTGACCAAAAGCTTGGTCAAAAAGGAGTGTCTTAAAGGAGGAAAGAGAGGTTTAGGCAGGGAATTTCCAGAGCTTCAGGCCTAGGCAACAGAAGGCACGTAATTATAAATGATTACACTGATGAAAAACGTTGGTTATACATACTTCCTTATAAGTCGCTCACAACTAAGCTACTACTTCAGCATAATTTGAACAAAAGCATGCAACAAGAGGAGGACTGCCTCTTCTGCAGATTCTGTTTGTACAAAATACTTCAATTTTGCACTCATTTATCACATATATTGATCACCCCTTAAAAAGGTGCTGCGCGGCACCAAAAAATAATGAGAGAACACGTTGCACAAGAGGCCAGAGTTAAGAGTTTGGGATGAGCTCAAGTTTATGAAGGGTGGGAGATGGGAGGCCAGCCACAAAAGCATCATCTTGAATAACCTGGAATTTCCTATCTTGATCTGCAGCTTAATTCAAATGTTTAGAATATTGTACAAGAATAAATATTTTACTGTATGCAGTTTCTCTTTTCTCTACCTCCTCTCTCCAGCCCCCACCCCCATCCCAACAGATTAAGAAGCACATTTTATAGCAGGGCAATACAATTACACCACAGAATCCCCACAGTGCAGATAGAGGCCATTTCGGCCCATCGAGCCTGCACCGACACATATCCCACCCTATCCCCGTAACCCCACGTATTTAATCCCCCCAACACTAAGGGTCAATTTATCATAGCCAAATCAACCTAACCCGCGCATCTTTGGACTGTGGGAGGAAACCGGAGCACCCGGAGGAAACCCACGCAGACACGGGGAGAATGTGCAAACTCCACACAGACAGCCAGCATTCTCACTCTAAGCCATTTGGACAATTTAACTGAAAATTTTACATGGCCAAGATAGAAACCTGTAAGCAATTACAGTATTTTAGTGGGCTAGTCCACCATGTCGCATGGTACTAAGCCATACATGTTTTGATACCAGGTTTGATACCCAATCTGTGTTGAGTTAGCTGATTTCAACTTCAACAGTAGTGGCCACTGCCCAAGACCAATGTTGTCCAAGCGGAATTGTTGACTAGCCACAGGTGTGGCTACAGTGACACCATTTTAGCCACATGCACTAATTATAGTAGAAAAAGCCTTATATATTCACAATACTGGTGAATCATGTGTATACTTATTTAATAAACATCTACCACTATTCAGTAACTCAGGAAGTAAAGCACTCAATGACCAAAAGAGACACACACACGGCTTTTCGTTTTACCATTTTACCAATAAACCCATTAAAAAGTTAATGCACATAAGCATATGCCCTGCAAGTAGGAGTTTTGAGAGCACATGCCCAATGACTGTCTCATTTCTACTTTTTTATTTACTAATCAGAAATGCAATTAGTCACATATGGGGGGGGGGGGGGGAAAGGAGAGGTGGCGAGCAAAAAAGGAGAAAACCAAGAATTTGCTCTAATATTTGAAAGTTATTCTTCAGCAATTAAAGTAAAAAAAGTACATAATATATCAATACTTAACCATTAATACTTAGCCATTGTTTTATATGACCAACTTTAGACTAAACCTGTTTTTAAACTACAAATGGGAAGGCAATTTGGACAGCTTAAGGCTGACTTTTTTTTTTAAAAAAGTTTGACTTGACAGCATTTCAGCAAATACTAAGGCCATTAACATGCAACATGTTGAGCAAACAGTAGATACATTATAAAACACACAAAATTAGAACTGCAATGTGAGTTTTAAACATAGGTCAGGATCAAGCTAGGCTGCGATACCTTCTCCAGTCAGATAGCTGGTCAAAGCTTACAAGAGTGACCATCTTGGAGGCAAAACGAGGGCCACCAGTACCAGTAGACCTATAAAAAGTCACAAGTGCAGGAGATGAAAGAAAACACACAAGGAGTTAAAAAAATTTAATTACTGCATAAAAATAAAACACACAGCTTCCTAATACAGTTAAAGTACATTTGGAAGTATCCAAGTTTATGGAAAATAAACCACTGTCAAATGGTGCTGGACACAGCCTATGGGTTGTGGAGCAAGTTTGTGGCACCAACATTAGTCCCAACATATATTCTATTTATTCATTTGATTTACCACTTTTCCAGTGCGCATGACCAGCATTATGACACAATGCAGCTATGGACTTTTTTTCCCCCCTTGTTGCCCCAACCAGCTCAAGAACAAGGTCGCAGGAGATTCAAGTCTGAGCAAATTATACAGAAAGTTCTGGGACATTCAAGGAGTACTTTAGGCATCAGTGTCTTGGCTCAGTGATGACTTTCTAACTCAGGCGACAATGCCATGAGTTCAAGTTCCGCTCCAGTGAGTTGAGCATAAGCTAGACTGGCATTTAGTTGTAATGCAGTACTGGGGGAGTGCTGCACTTTCAGAGGGGTCATCTTTCTTGAAACATTCAACTGAAGTTCCACCTGTCCTCTCAGGTGGAAGCAAAAGATTTCATGGCGCTATTCGAAGAACAGCAGAGTTCTCCTAGTATCCTGGCCAATATTTATCCCTCAAGCAACATCACAAACAGATGATCTGATCATTTATCTCACCGTGCTGAGTACAAATTGGCTGTTGTGTTTCCATATATTACAATAGTGAGTACACTTCAAAGTACTAATTTGGCTGTGAAGCACTTCAGTGCCTTTCAAAACTCCAGGGCATTCGATATAAATGCAAGCTCTTTGCTAAAAAAAAAACAACATTAACCACACCAATGCTGAAAGTACTCAAATCATTCCCCACTCATCCAAGTAATTACTCAAATTATTTTTCAAGAAATCTGATATTTGTGAGATAACCAAAAGATTTTTGGTACGGCTATAAATTTTCTACAGTTTATTCAAAAGTAAGAGTACCTTAATCCTTTGTGATGTATTTAGTGGCCACATAACATTAATAGAGAGAGAGATCTGGCAGTCTTGGAGCTACAACTAAATGCAAGGCACTAAGCTGTGCAAAAAGGTGTTGAATAAGGCTTAATAAATGCAGTATCCTTTGCCAGCACATTTTACAGATAGCAAGATATATGCAGTTCAGACAAAAACAGGCAATTATAAATTTTGAACTGTGGTCCATTTAATCACTGTAGCAATTTAAAGCGAACAAACAGAAGTCAGTTCTACACCACTGATCAGACTTAAAAGTGCTTTTGTTTCTACACAACACATGAGTAAATTGGCAATACATATGGTACAGTAGTGGTATCCTAGGTATAGGAATGAAAATAGAAGTGTAAAAGGCTGAGCGATCAATTTCATTCCAGACAGAACATATTTGGCATCAACAGTTTGTGCAATTAAGTGACATTTTGCACAAGACTTCAGGTGGCGAAAATTCTGATTATTGGGAAAGTGGATAACTGAAGCACAGAAACACAGGTTCCAAGGCATGCCCATATGATTACCAACAGTTGTGACAGGCCTCGTTTCCAGCACGGAGTATACAGCTTCTGGCTGTATGGAGCAAATGAAAGTTTTATAATTTCTTCAAATATTTGAGTTTGCATTGATTAGACATACAACCAGGATATGAATAGGGCTACTTTGCCCCACTCTAATAAAGTGACATTTATTGTAGAATAATGTTGGTATTGCTTATTTTGATAGTTCTTGTATTTAAGCATTTTTTTTATTTAAGCATTTTTTTTTTTTAAACGTTATCAAAAGAATCTCAATGCTTCAGTATATAGCCTCAGGATAGTCTCAAACTATTTTCTCAGTTATTAACTGCAAAACGCATGCAATTCAGCATTCATTTTAGAAGTTACCATCCTCATTGTGCCCAACTCTAGTGGCATATGGGAAACCTTAGAGCAGTGTTTGGAAATCAACAACCTAGCACATTTATACATTAACTTTTTGGCACAAGTTCAAAAAAAGGATCGCTGCTTCAACGGGTTACATGACTTACCCATGATGCAACACAACTGTCATGACAGAGCACCTTTGCAAACAGTGCATGGAATGTGCAAAAAGGGAAAAGAATTCTTACAATGGTAAATCCATGTGAGATTACAGTGTACATGGAAAGCTTCCAAATCAATTACTTAGATGAAGCAAGCTGTATGAACAGGTTACACTGCTTTGCATACAATATGCCAGTCTTGAAAAATGACCCTGAAAGCCAGGTGCATATCCTGTCTATGTGTCCATCATATGAAGTGGTTTTTTTTTTAAAGAACAGGAAAAATATGCTCGACATACGCAAAAAATTACAATAATTGCAATTCAGCAATGAGACACACAATTACAACATTACTGACAGAATAGCTTCAATAGGAATGCCAGCAAACATTCAACTGTAAAGCTAAAAAGCACTGTTCAAAAATAATGAAAATTGAAGCTAATTCTAGATCTTTGCCAGGCCATATAAACTTAAAAATGCAATGACACCGTGATTGCAAATATGCACCCCATAAACGTGACCCCCTTCTTCATGGCAATAATATACACTTGATAATTCAAAGTCCCAGTTTAGGTTAAAAAATAATCAGTAATTCAAATTAAGCAATTGGAATAAAGCAGAACTGGAGGCATCCCCCCCAAGCCCTGCTCCCCCCACCCCAACACAAAGAGCAACTTGAATCTGAATTATCCAGCAATTTGAATGAAGCAACTTCAAATCATCAGGAGTAGATCTGCACTGTGAAAGGTGAGCAGCTCATCATCACAGGATAGCACGCCACTCGCTTCAGAAATACAAGTCAAGACAGGAGAGAATGGTTGCGCACTCAGACCTAAAACTTTTGAGTTCGAAGCAATATCCTCAAGAGCAGCGAGACGAGAACCTCTTCTAATTTTCTCGCCTTTTCTTTCCTTTCCCTCCTGCAAACACTGGCACCTTCAGGGGTGTATCTAATCCTGTACCTTTCCTGAGTGGCCATTCATGAGTGTATGCAAAGTGTAAGCACGCTATTCAATTCTGAAGCTATCGTACCCAACCCTGTCCTAAACTAACATGGTTGCATATCCCACACACATCTTTCCAGCAGGTCACTGGCGTTGGAACCCTAGCGGACTATTTTTCTCCTGTCGCCTAGGAATACCAAGCTCAATTGTAGCAACCCAACCCAAACAAGAACAGGTAGCTCAGCAGAACAAGCATGGAAACTGGAACCTTCAGATATGCATTACTTCGTTCTTCACCAGCACAACCTTGTACTCACTAGGTAATCAGGTACCTTGATAGCATACTCCACGATGAAGCAGCACAAAGACCAACATACATATTACAGGCCCAAAAGTCGGTTGTTCTTTTCACCAAGGATAGTGTGTTGTGATGGATATCAATATGATTAATCCTAATAAGATGTTTTAGTTTGGGCATTCTCCCAAAAGACTTTCACCTCCTTTGCGGCCAAGAGGCAGTTTTCATATTGGTAATGTAGTCATTAAGGTACTGGACTAGCAACCCAAAAGGTCTCAAGTTCATATACCACTATGGCAACTTGTAAAAACCCAATTGGTTCACTAATGTCCTTGAGGGAAGGGAACGTGCCACCCCTACCCAGTTTGGCCTATATGTGATTCCAGTCCCACAACATGTGGTTGACTCTTAAAGCCACTCTGAAATGGCCTAACAAGCTTCTTTGATGTAAAGAACAGAATCATGAGAAAGGGCATCAGATCAGGGCATGACTTAAGCAATCTCAGCCCAGTCAATGCTGCAAATGGCCCCTCAAGGATCGGGAAAAAGAGGGGAAAAATGACATC
Organism: Squalus acanthias; assembly: GCA_030390025.1. Taxonomy (NCBI): domain Eukaryota; kingdom Metazoa; phylum Chordata; class Chondrichthyes; order Squaliformes; family Squalidae; genus Squalus; species Squalus acanthias. The sequence goes on from CM059425.1 coordinate 222,502,177, forward strand.
AATATACTTCAACGTTGTGCTCCCACACTTCTGTATCATTCATTCATCTCCGAAGTGCTTCATTACCACCAAGGACAGACCTAAATCACCAGTACTTCATGTCCCAATATGCCTCAAAATGCTATCGCCAAGTGGGGAAAAGAGCAGAATCTGTAATTGTAATGCTAGCAGCTTTTCACAGTTCATGCAGACATCTGTGTTGTCACAAGGAATATTTACCATACCAGCACCAATAATGATGTTCAGTACTATTAATTCCTCACTTCAAATTGCTGTCATCACTAGTAACAAAGCGTATAAACCACCAGGTCACAGTATTAGTTCAGAAGGTTCTTGTCACGCAACAACCAAAGTTAGAGCAACAAAATCCATTTTAATTTCTCATCATTTTTCAGTTTTAAAGCGATAAGTACAAAAATTTCACACTCTAGCATTAACTTAATGGCCTGGCAACCACAGATTTTTTCCAGATGATACGGCATCAAGTCAGAAATTCACATTCAACTGTTCTATCTTGTTTACATCATACCATCTAAATGAGTGTTGCCCAATACATCAGCCATATCTGACTAATTGGGAATCGAGATGTGGCTAATTGCATTCTTGATTAGTTAATAGAAAAATGAGTGATAGACTGTTTGTGCATGTGATCTCAATACACATGCCCTCATTCACACATGTGTACTTTAACCTTTTTGTTGGTAAAATGGCAAAACAAAAAGCAGAATATACAAGTATTTCTTGACGGTTGTGTTCGCTTTAGTTCTTTGGTTATCTGCTAAAATGGTGCGTAACACGGGTGAAAACGTCAGACTTCAATATGGTATGCAATGGGGCGCTGTCACTATGGTCAGCTCGACCAATCGGTATAGCCGCTACAGGCCAGAAAAAAGTAAAGCCGACCAATAATGAGCAGTGAAGGGCCAGCAGCATTCAACCGCTTTCTGGATTGATAGCTGGGCCATGTCTGTAGCATCTCATGGAGAGAGTCAACATTCTCAGCAAACATTATGATAAATCAAAAGAACCGATCATAACTGCTGGACAAAAACCTAGAAGATGCACTAAGATGTGTGATAAATAAATGGCAGAATTCAAAACATTGGTGAGAGAAAAACTAAGTTTCACACTGAATGGTGATCGATGTTTGTCAAGTAAATATACACGTGAAGTACATTTACCTGTATTGGGTGTATGGTGCTTTCTACCAAAATGAATGCGGCTAAAATGGCGTCACCATAGCTGTGCCAATGGCTAGTCAGCAATTTTTATTGGACCACTTACCTAAACATTGTCAATTGCATCCAGTCTACCTAGCATATAAAAGATTGGACTCTTATTAAAAAGTAATTGGATGTTTACGGCTGTAATTCAATAGCAAGTAGCAGATGCTCACAAAGCACTCAGATTCAAGGAGTTTTGTCATTGGTAACCCTTTGATCAGGTTACAGTCCGACAACTCCATTCCACATGGCATCCATTATAGTATGACAACAATAAGCTCAAGTTTCCTTCAGCTGTGGTAGGGTACAATAAGTACATCCCTGCAGGTTTTGTTCTTATTTTACAGTATGATGCCAACTTTTCTCCAAAATTTATGATTTAGTGGAAAATAAACATTTATTGTCCTCCCTTACATTCAAATGAAGGAAACATGTTTTTTAAAATCAACAAAACCCACAATGGAATAGCCTGACTGCAATTATCATGTGCAAAGCAATCCGAAACCACACAATCACTGCCTATAATTAGATCTAGGCCTTAAATTGGAAACTGGACTGAGATTGCTATACATTATTTTTTGCAATTACCATTATGGTAGCCATAACCTACAATTGCCTTTATGTACGCCTATGAGGAGACTTCAAATTTTTTCCGTCTTTACTGTTCAAAGTCACCATTTCTCAGGCTAGGCACTGAGATGTGACTTTTCAATGCTCAGCTTCCCTGTACTCCTGGAACACTCAAAGCACACAACTTTTACAGCAAATGGCAAGTTGTAAAAGTACAAAGAGTTTACTTCCAAGGGAATGCCAATACAAATCAGATTCCTACCCCTATATTTAATGGTTACATTGGTTTTTTTTTTAAATCCCTACATTGTGGATTCCCTCAAAAGCCAACTTTTTTTTTAAATGGATAGATACAGCTTAAATTTTGACGTCAGGAAATGGTTAGATACTTGGCAGCACTGGAAGGGTTGGGAGTGAGAGAGAGAATTTGTTGAGTGGAAACAATGATGTCTGATGCTATCAAGGGGGGGGGGGGGGAGATAAAGCAGCAAAGCTATGAGATGGGGGGGGGGAATGAGATAACAGCAGAGATTGACAGCATTGGTATAAGGTAAGAGAGTCTGGGAGAACTCAGATGGTGTGAAGAGGCTAGACATCAGTGACCTACTTTTGTAAGCTCTCAAATGTACATCACTAGTAATAATGGTTCAAAAGATATTGCTCAACAGCCTGTATTTGTTAAAAACACAACAATCCCATCACAGTTACAAAATACCAGACACAGCTTAAAAATCCAAGCTCTGGGAATGGAGCAGAAGGCAAGGCCAAGACCTGAAGGAGTGACAAGCACAAGCAGGGCAAGGTTGTTTAACTACTAGAATGTGATGTCAGTTTAAATACACTTTGTGAACACCACCCCCCCCTCACTCCATTTTATTTATTTGTGTTCATCATATACATTCAGCCAGGGTCACTCGGCTCCAGACCTCATTACAGCAGGTTGGCTGGTCAATCAATAGTGCCCTGGAGTGCTGTGGATCTGCCTGGTTCAGTTATCAGATCAAAGACTCAACCTCTGCCACTGAAGATTAATTTAGTCATAAATCTTCCATTGCTCTCACAGACAGCCTCCATATGACCTTATAGGAGCTATTGGCCCAAGTTTCAGTTTTCTCATCAGCTACATGAATTCCAGAGCATGGGGCTCCGGTGGTTGAAGGCACAGCAGCTAATGGGAGGGGGGCACCCAATTGTAGGGTTGGAGGATAGCTCAGAATCAAACAGGACACCAAGGTCATGAACATACTGGTTTCAACCAGTGACAGTGGCCCAGGAGGGGGATGGAATTGGTGGCAAAGGTATGGAGTTTGTGCCAGAGGCACAAGACAATGGTTTCAGTTTTCCCCAATGTTTAGATAGAGGAAATTGCAGGTGTGAGAGGTGAACGGATATCATCGCAAAGGGGCAGCGTACAGAAGGGGAAGTGGAGAGGCCCAAGGATAGATCTTTGAGGGACTCCCAAGGTAATGGTGCAGGGGTGAAAAATAAGCAAGAATTGAATCAAGGGCAGTCCCACTGAACTGGACAATAGAGGTGTTGGAGGAGATCGATCGTGCCTAAGATTGCAGAGAGGTCAAGAAGGACAAGGAGGGATGGTGCACCAGAGGATGTCATTTGTGACTTTGGTTAGGTCTATTTTGTTGCTGTGGTATTGCAGAAATCTGATTGAGGGGTTCAAACAGAGTTGCTGGTAAGATGGGCACAGATTTGGGAGACGACAACACGTTTAACAACTTGAGAGGAGAGTGATTGGAGATGGGGCGCTAATTTTCAACAACAGAGGACTCAAGGGTGGTTTTATTTTTGAGGTGGTGATGATGACAGTGGTTTTGAAAGGCAGGGGCACAGTACCTGAGGATAGCAAACCATTTACAATGTCACCTAGCACAAGGGCCATGAAGAAAAGTTGGAATTGGATCAAGGTGCTTCTCATGGACAAGATTAGCTCAAGGAGGCATATGGGGAAAGAGAGAGAAATTAGAGAGACACATGGGTTTGTGGAGAGGGCAATTGGGAGGTTTGTCTTGGGGGAAAGAGGAGGGATGGAAGCAGCAGAGGCAGCTGAATGGATCTTAATCTTAGTGACAAAGAAGCTCCTTGCACTAGTTGTTGGAGGTGAAGGTGGCAGGGCAAGGGAGAGGGATTTAAGGAGACGATTAGCAAGGGAGAAAATAATTGAGGAGTTACCTTTATGCTCAAAGATCCTGGAGTAGTAAGCAATTTTGGCAGAGGACAGTGAGGCCCAATAGCACTTGACATGGTGCAGCCAGGCATGGTGATAGATGACTAGACCAGTTATGCACCAGATATGCTCCAATTTGTACCTTTGAACTTGAACAAAGATGGGAACTATACCAGGGGAAACAACCAAGATATGATTGATAGTAAAAGCTTTGCTGGGGACAAGGGTATCCAAGGTCAAGGTTAGGGAATGGGTGAACAAATCAACAGCTGAAGAACCAATACATTATTGGTAAAAACAAAGATCCAGGAACAATGAAGAAATTTTGCTTCACTCTTCCATGGATGAGATTTAGCTGGTGTTCCGTCTACCTTTACATGGAACTACGAGTTAGAGTATGCACCCTGGAGAAATTCTAAGATTTGACCATGTACTCCCTTAGCTTTTTCACTGAAGGCTGCAGGAGGCTGTCAAAAGCATTATGAACATGCAATTAAAACAACTTGCATTTATACAGGGGCATTAGCATAATAAAACATCTCAAGGCGCTTCACAGGAGCGTTATCAAACAAAATGTGACACCGAGCCACATAAGGAGAATTTAGGTCAGATGACCAAAAGCTTAGTCAATGAAGTAGTTTTTAAGGAGCGTCTTAAAGGAGAAAAGTAGTAGAAGCGGAGAGGTTTAGGGAGGGAATTCCAGAGCTTAGGGCCTCGGCAGCTGAAAGCAGGGCCGCGAATGGTGGAGCGATTAAAATCAGGAATGCGCAAGAGGCGAGAATTGGAGGAGCACAAATATCTTGGAGGGTTGTAGGGCTGGAGGAGGTCAGAGATGGGGGGCGGGCCGGGGGGGGGGGGGGGGGGGGAAGGGTGAGACCATGGAGCGACTTGAAAACAAGGGTGAGTATTTTAAAATCGAGGCGTTGCTCAACTGGGAGCCACTGCAGTTCTGAGAGTACACGGGTGATGGCCGAACAGGACTTGGTGCAAGTTAGGATACATGCAGCAGAGTTCTAGCTGAGCTTAAGTTTATGGAGAAGTGCATTGGAATAGTCAAGTCCAGAGTTAATAAAGGCATCATGGATGAGTGTTTTAGGAGCAGATGAGCTGAGACGGGGTGGAGTCAGGTGATGTTAGAGGTGGAAGTAGGGTGGTCTTAGTGATGGCACGTATATGTAGTCGGAAGCTCACCTTGGGGTCAAATACGACACCAAGGTTGCAAAGAACCTAGTTCCCAAGTTCTACAATCTTTGATGATCTGATATAAAGCCACAACCTGCCCTACGCATTAAATGAAATCCATCCAGTACTCTGATTGTGTGCCACAACCACCTAAAGAACTACCTTATGAGCTACCAATAAGATTTGTCGATAGTTCCATTTCATGTAGGATCTCCTTTCTTATAAGCAGAACACATAACTGTGCCTTGGAGAGAGAGAGAGAGAGAGAGAGAGACACACACACATATGCCTCAAACAGAATCTTATCTACCACCTCATTGGCAAATAGTTTGCCCACACTCACATGAATAGCCACTTGGGCAAAGGTACCAGAGGCCTGAATTTTTCCATACCACAAGATTCAGTGCCTTCAGGGATACCAATGAGGAGAAAGTTTGGGTAAAGGCTCTTAAAAAAGGATTTTGTCTCATTCGTGTTTAGCACTGTGGTCATGCAGCTGTACATAAGCAATAACAAAATAGCACAATATGTTTGTAACACTTTCACTTGCATGTCAGTTTAAAATGTGAAAATAAATTCACACTTTCAGCAACTTCACTCATTTAATCACACTCAAATATGTATTACAGTAGCTATAATTCAGGCTAATATTCCTCTTGGGAGCAACTACATATCTGGTTTTCCCCAAATATTTTCTTCCCACTTTGACTTGACATAATCTGAACAGTTCCAGCCTGCATTCCCCACCCTAACACAGGTAGAAACAAGTAAAGAAAAAAAATTACCGTTTTGACTATCAAATGGACGCAAACCCTCAACTCTTCAGGGACAGGGCCTAGTTTATATAAAATCTTGACTTGACACAATGATGTGGCTGAATAAACTCTGGCTCTGAGCCCAGGCGACCAACAGGTTGGTTCACCTGCAGCGTCTCTGATCTCAGCCAGCGGAAACCTTCCAGAAGGTGAAAAAAATTAAAAAGAACTGAAACTCCTGGGAGGGGGACGGAGTGAGATGGAGCTGCGGCGACTGGAGCTGGGCACGGTGTCCTCCAGCAGCAGGTGGGCTCCGGCCGGAGCTGGCACCCGCGGCCCAACAGCCGCTCGCCCTGAGCGGAGCCCTCACGACCCTTAAACGCGCACCAAGCCCTCGCCCCGAGGTGGGTTGGTTACTCACCACAACCCGACAGGCTCCAAAATAAACAGAGACCAACCGAAGCGGGGGGGGGGGGGGGGGACCCGCACACGCTGAGCCGCGATCCTGGCCAGTTGTGTTGCGCCGGGCCGGTACCTCCCTCACCTGCCCCTGCCGCGGCCGCCGCCGCCGCCTCCTCTCACCGACACGACATGAAGAGAGAGAAAAGCGCCACAAGTGGGAGAGTCGGAATCTGACTTAACTCGGAGCCGACTGCGCGACACGCGTACGGCTCTATTTCTTTCCCCCCCACAAAACCCCACCTGTCCGGCCCACGGCTCCCTGTCTCGGTGACTCCGACTCACGATCACTGCGACGTCCGAGTTACCACCGCCATGTTTGTTTGTGACTTTTCACTTCACTCGGTCAGGCCCCGCCCCGCCCCTCCCCTCCCCGCAGGATGATTGACAGGGGAGGTTGTCCGCTGCGCTCAGTTCCGACTTCAAGGTGCAAGCGTTCTTTTCGGATAGACCAATAAAACTGACGCTGGGTCACACCAAGCAAGAATCAGCACGACAAGTTCCCTTTTTAGGACACCGCTAATAATAGGAAAGGAACACATAGTCTAATCAAGCTAAAAGAAGGTCAACATCAGCAACAAAGTCCCAACAAAAGCAATGGGGACATTCCCAAGTAAATCGGAATGTTGTTATTGGCGCCCATAAGACACTCCATACCCTGCGGTGCCCAACGGTCGCGGAAGGCGTCAAGTGTAGCGGCAGATACCGCATGCTCCCTCTCCAGGACCGCACGGACAAGACCGCGGAAGAGAGGCAGGCAGCCAGAGCAACGCCCCCCATGGGACCTGCCCATCCTGGACTTACAAATCGCTGTTATAGCCAGGCCCAGGAGTAGGCCCACCAGAAGGTCCTCCGTCTTACCCTTCCGCGCCAAGTGGCTAAAGATCAGGAGCATGGGGCAAAAGTGTAACCAAAAGTTGAGGAGCAGCCCTTTCAGATAGCGAGCAGTTTTGGATGGGCTAGTGAGGGTGGCTCCAATTTGCTTGGGCCAATGGAGTGACAGTGGGCTAGTTCAATGCACCGGAACAAATGGCCTCTGGAGAAGGGCACCACTGGAACCAAACAAGTGGCCCAATCAGCTAAAAATGTGTGCATGTTGTTAAATAGTAATTCAGGTCTCATCATTGAGACATAGATTTACTCTGGATGTCAGCATCAATCTTCATGCACTGCTCTTTTCGGTGGATGCCAGTAGCAAAGTACATTTGACCCACCTAAACTGAAATAATTTCTGGGTTACACCCATATTTGGCAGGTTGGATCGAGGATGCTATAAATCTCTTGCAATGCCCACTGGTTACCATAGGCTTCTTGTGAACGGGCAGACACCGCATGCTTGTATTTGATGGCCACTCAGGCACGTACAGAAGCTCTAAACATGGACATAAAGATGGAGAGACCATTCCAGCCGAGTTTATGCATCTTAGACCTCTATATACCACCACAGCCACAGGCCCACGCAGATCCACTTGACCAAAGGTTAGCATTGTGAGTGAGAAATGCAGCCAAAAATTAAGGAGCACCTCTTTCAAATAGTGGGGTGGGGGTTGCAATGTCAGGCACCGAAAAAATATTGAAATGTGGTCTCATTCTGGCTGCAGAACAGGCAGGCATCCAGGATATCAGTGAAGTGGCTTAAATAGTGGTTAAAGCCATTGCACTGTGCAGCACCCTAAATCCCAGCTCCCAAGAGCGCATTACATGATGAAGGAAATAAATGGACACTAAGTAGAAGGAAGAAAAGGAAAACTAAAATGTTGGGTGAGGGAACCAAATGCACAGTTGAGGAGGGTTTTGAGGAGGTTTTTTGAAAGCAGAGGGAGATGGCAAGGAGGAGGGATCGAGGGAGGGAGTTCCAAATGCCAGTGACATAAGAGCTGGAAGAGCGGCCACCAATGGTGGAACTGAGGGCATGGGAAGTAGGACTAACTTGGACTCAGAGGGGCATAGGGAGTGTACAATGAAGTGTGCCAGGAGGGTATTGCTGGGACTGGAACATTTTTTGTGACATTAGGAACTCCCTGGTATAACACCTGCCAGATTCAGAGCAACCCTCCCTCCACAGTTCCAGTGATGTTCATGAACCCCAAACCTTAGAAGAGCACCCCCTACTGCACTAGTAATATATTTTTCATGGCCCGTATGTTGCGGCTCCTACGGGTGCGTACGAGGTGCGTATGCGCCCGTAAGGGCCACACAAGTTCTGGATTTTCGTGCACGAAGCGCATGCGCGAAAACCCGGAACTTGCGATCTGTCAATCTTCTTGACAGATGATCCGCATCCCTGGCAAAAGGGCATCCGCAGGCAGAGAGGTGGGCTATTTGCCCAACTACTGCCCAGCGAATGTCCGTGAAATTCTTACGCCTGGTAAAAGCAGGAGTAAGGCCTGCTTTTACCAGCGTAAGAGTTTAAATGAATATAAAAATAATTTTTTTTCAATCATTTAAACATTAAAAAACCTGTACAATAAGCTGCGGTTATTTTTAGCCCCTTTAAAACGTTTAAATTTATTTTTCAAAAAATTAAATTTTTGTTTTAAATATTTAATTAAGTGGCATTTTAATTCATTTTAAATATATAAAAAAACATTTATTTATTTGATGTGTACATGTATTTTCTGGGGTATTCCCATTCATGCTTATGGGAATTCCGTACATATGAAATCCCTATAAGCATGAATGAGGATCCCCTTCTTTCATTCGTTGGGCCAGCCCATGTGATCCCAGGGGTGCTTGCGCACCGCATGCGCCCCTGGGATACGTGGGCCTCTACCCGAACGTACCCGGAGAGGCCCAGAAGCGCGAGTCGCCGTGGATCCCAAGGCCCCAGGTAGGCGCGGATCTTCTTTGCGGATCGGAGGCATTTCCCCGCAGGAAGCCTCCAACCGCAAATTCAGGGCCCATGTCTCATACCAACCTTGCTAGTGCCAAATCAGGGTGGTTTTGTATGGTAGTGCTAAGTTTGTGGCACCAAAAGGACTGAGGAAGCCCAACCCGATTTCAACTAAAGCTTTATAAAAAAAGCCTACTAATTCTCAGTAGCCAGGTTCATAAATAAAGAATGACCCCTTGGGCAAGGTAACAAAGGACAACTCATGCGTGTGAAGCCTTATCCCAGCTAAGAATAAATGCCTTCAGGAGAGGAGGGGGAGAAAGATGGTGGAAATGCGAAGATAAAACTGTACTTTTTACCAAAATAAGTGACTGGTAAAACTCCTCCCACCCTATCAAGGCACAATACTGCAATTATTTTATAGTAATAATATTTTACTGAGATTTTTAAATAGGTTCTTAACCTCTGTAAAACATTCTGACGTTTTATCAGTACACTTTATGTTGTGGTGTGTGCAATGTTTCATCAAGATTCTGGAATAAAGCTGCTGTCATAGGCTGCTAACTTCCGAGACGAGTTACACTTTCAGTCTGTACTAGATTTATTCAACATTTGGAGGAATGCATTAGGTGTCTATTTCCTTGCTGCTTGAGTGACACTCCTTGTGAGTCAACAAAGAACAGTGTTGACAGTACCAATGGACAAGTCCACAAGCTGCACAAATCCAACTTTCCCCTTCCCCCATAAAATAAGATATCATGGATGGAGGAGGCTAACTTGAATAGAGAGTTCAGGACCTTTTGGATTAAGTGAGTGACAACATTGCAAACCAAAGCTGCTTTCTACTTTGTGGTTTTTATTTTGTTGTATTTGGGATGTTTGTAACACCTTCAACATGATGCGTTGATATAAACAACCATGACATGCAGGGTTGAGGGCGGTGAGTGGATGAAGAAGTAATGCAAGGGTCCAGTTGATGGCAAGTGACTCTCAGGCTGGTAAATTAGATGGAAAAAATAGAGAAAAACAGAACTAGTTTTTGTTCTCAAGATGAAGATTTACTTAAGTCCAAACATCATGTAAAACAGATTCAAATTTCAAAGTCTCGAAACTATGCAATATCAATTTTACACATTTAAGAAATAACTATTGCTGAGTCATATAGACCAGGAAGGTCCCAGGTTTGATCCCTTGTCTATGCTGAGTTAGCTGATCTCAGCCAAGGTAGAAGTAATAGTGCTGCCAAAGGCCTTAGTAGTGATCTAGTGTGGGGAAAAATAGTTAGGATTTTGTGGAAGGACATATATACCTGAAATGTTAATCTGTCTTTTTACATGTTCAGACTGCCCTACTGTGTATTTCCAGCATTCTCAGTCTTCATTTCAGATTTCCAGTTTTTTTAATTTCCACTCATAATTGCTACTCAATGAATACATCTGAGAACATGGAGTGAAATCAGGATCACTTAGCCAAATGGCCTGCCTAGGTTTGAAAAATGGCCACTTAGACAGCAGCTGGTGGTAGTTGTGCTTCCACGCCCCAGCATGATGCACCACCTCAAGGACAGCAGCAGAGATAAGGGGATAAAACTTGAGGGGGAAAAAGTAATCACATTAATACAATGGTCATGGCTGAAAGACATGTCATTGATTACTTTATTATTTTAGTAGAAAATAAACAGTAACTGTAAGCATTGGGTTGTCCCTTGTGTGCTAATGGTACAGCAGGAAACTGCCCATTGGCTAACTAAATAATGTTTTCTGTTATGATGTCAGTTACATTAATATCACTCAAATTGACAAACAATTTCAGAGTCTATTTATCCAGCAAACCGTCTTATTGTATTTATTTTCAAATGAATATCAATGGATTTAAAAAAAAGTTTTATGGCAATATGTGAAAGTTTAAATTTAATATTCAACCCTATTAGTCAAAATGGGGCCGATTTTTGTCCCCCTTTTCGGACAGCAATACAACTGGAAATTGTGGCACAGCACTTACCGCCCCGTTCCCGCCGACGTCCAGGTTGCCGCCATTTTGTTGGGGTCCTTCATATGGGCGGCCCAGGTGTTAGTGAATCGTGTACCATGTCTCTAAATATAATTTGGGGTTCAGGGTTGTCGAAACAGACACAACTACATACATGTGTATATAAAAATCAATTTAAACTTTATTTGTGACAAGCTTCAAATATGCCAGCAGAGCAGTACCATTGCCATAGCAGCGAGAATGCATGCCACTATAACAATAACAACTTGCATTTACATAGCACCATAGTAAAACGTCCCAAGGCGCATCACAGGAGCATTATCAAACAAAATTTGACACCAAGCCACATAAGGAGATATAGGACAGGTGACAAAAAGCTTGGTCAACGAGGTAGGTTTTAAGGAGCGTCTAAAGGAGGAAAGAGAGGCGGAGAGGTTTAGGAAGGGAATTCCAGAGCTTAGGGCCTTGGCAGCTGAAGGCATGGCCGCCAATGGTGGAGCAATTAAAATTGAGGATGCGCAAGAGGCTAGAATTGGAGGAGCACAAATATATTGTAGGGTTGCAGGGCTGGAGGTGGTTACAGAGATAGGGAGGTTGCAAAGATGAGTGATGAGCCCCTTTGTCCTCCTTCACCTGCAATCCTCTCTGATGCGCAATGTTGCGCAGGACTCAGCACACCACTATTATTTTGGACGTCCTGGCTGGCGAGTACTTAAGGGCATCTCCAGACCTATCTAGGCACCTGAAGTGCATCTTCAACATTCCAATGGCTTGCTCAATGACACACTTGGTGGTCATGTATTTCTCGTTGTAGCGCTCCTGCGCCTCATTAGAGGGGTTCCTCACAGGTTTCATGAGCGAAGTTTGAAGGGGGTATCCCTTGTCTCCTATGAGACAGCAATTAAGTCTGCTTCCTGGAATTAAAAGGTCTGGAATGTTGGACTTCCGCAGTATGAAGGCATCATCACAACTCCCAGGGAATCTGGCACAGACCTGCATGAAACTCTTGTGGTTGCACACCAGCTGCACATTGATGGACAAATATCCCTTGTAGTTGATAAAACTCCTGGTTGCTGTGACAGTGCTCGGATTGCTACGTGTGTGCCGTCGATGGCACCCGGTACCTGGGGGAATCCAGCCAGAGAGGCGAATCCGAGTGCCTGCTCATTCTGGTAATTGTCATCACAAGGGATATTTACGTAATTGTCGGCCCTGGCAAACAAGCCATCATTTACCTGCCTTAAGCATTTATGTGCAACTGACTTGGAGATCCTGGATATGTCGCCGGTAGTGCCCTGGAAGGATCTGAAGGCGAAAAAGTTGAGGGCTGTGGTGACTTTCACAGCCATTGGTAATGCGTGGCCACCAGGTCCAGCAGGGAGTGGATCTTCTTGTAGGGGGCTGCAAAGATCTGACACCACCTTACGTGACAACCTCAGCCTGCGGAAGCAGTGTTCTTCTGAGAGGTCAGGGAAGCTGAGCCTCTGTCTGTAATCCCTATGACGTGGGTAGTGCCTCCAGCGACCTTGGCCCCTCGCTTTGATTTCATACAATCCTACCACACAGGAGGCCATTCGGCCCATCCTGCCTGTGCTGGCTCTTTGAAAGTGCTATCCAATTAGTCCCACTACCCTGCTCTTTCCCCATAGCCCTGCAATGTCTCTCCTTTTCAAGTATATACCCTATTTCCTTTTGAAAGTTAATATTGAATCTGCTTCCATCGCCCTTTCACTCCTGTGCACCTCCCTCCTATGCAACTCCCTCCTGTGCACCTCTCTCCTGTGTATGTGCTGATCCCATCACAGCACATCGTTGCTGCCGTGGATGGTGATGTCTTCCTCTTCTGATGTGCTGTCATACACATCCAAGGCACCTCCCATCCTGATCTTGTCAATTTGAAATCCTCAAAGTTTGAAAAAAGCTGTATCCACACAATCACTCTCTGCCAAACATTTGCCAGAGGGAACTGAGACAGCAGCTGCAATAAGTGAGCTTTTAGTCAGATGGGACAATGACAAGTTTAAATACCCACTTAAATTGTTGCTTAAACTCGCTTCCGTTTCCCTGGTCAGTTTTCCGAGCCCCGGGAAACCCGTGCTGCTCAAGTTAAATTTGGAGCCAAGTTAAAAACAATTTTAAAATACCTCATTCATGTCTCCTAAGGACATTAATTGTGTCAATAAATATCTGCCCACATCGAATTATGAAATCTCTGGCATGTAGGTTTTTCATTGGCATCCAAACACGCCTCTGTTAAATCCGGATGTGCGCACGTTGAGCCGGGTTGCGCTCTCACTCTAAAAATCAAAATATTTTACCACTCCACCTGCTCCACACCCACCCATGCATGGGGTTTAAAATTCCTCCCAATGGCTTCAGTCTTCCCAATATTTAATTGGAGGAAATTTCTGCTCATCCAGTACTGGATATTGGACAAGCAGTGTGACAAATCAGAGGCAATGGAGGGGTCGAGAGAGGTGGTGGTGAGGTAGAGCAAGGTGTCATCAGTTTACATGTGGAACCTGATGTTCTGTTTTCAGATGATGTCACCGAGGGGCAGCATGTAGATGAGAAATAGAGGGGGCCAAGGATAGATTCTTGGAGGACACCAGAGGTAATGGTTCGGGCGTGGGAAGAGAAGCCATTGTAGAAGATTCTCTGGCTATGACTGGATAGATAAGAATAGAACCAGGTGAGTCCAGTCCCACCCAGCTGGACAATGGAGGAGAAACATTGGAGGAGGATAGAGTGGTCAACTGAGTCAAAGGCTGCAGACAGGTCAAGAAGAATGAGGAAGGATAGTTTACCATGGTCACAGTCATAAAGGATGTCATTTGTGACTGTGATAAAGGCTGTTTCAGTGCTATGGCAGGGTTGGAATCCTGATTGGAGGGGTTCAAGCATGAAGTTGCTGGAAAGATTGGCATGGATTTGGGAGGTGACAACACGTTCAAGGACTTTGGAGAGGAAAAGGAGGTTGAAGATGGGGCAGTAGCTTGCAAGGACAGAGGGGCAAGGATAGGTTTTTTGAGGTGCGGGGAGATGATGGCAGATTTGAAGGGGAGGGGGACAGTACCTGAGGAGAGGGAATCATTAACAATATCACTGAACATGGGGGCCAGGAAGAGAAGTTAGCAGTTTGCTGGGAATAGGGTCAAGGAAGCAGGAGGTCAGTCTCATGGACAAGATAAGCTCGGAGAAGGCATATGGGGATATAGGAGAGAAACTAGAGAAAGATGACATTTCAGGGCTAGGGAAGGGGGGTAACCTTGGGGAAAGTTTGGCTTGGTGGGCTAGGGGAAGGGAGAGAAGGGGTAGGGGCCACTGAACAGATGGCCTCAATCTCAGTGACAAAGAGTTCCATGAGCTCCTCGCTCTTGATGTTGGAGGTGAGGGTGGAGGTGGCAGGGGAGAAGGGTTTAAAAAGATGGTTTGTAGAGGAGCAGAGAAGCCAGGGGTTATCTTTGCATTCCAGGATAATCCTAGAATAGTAAGCAGTTTTAGTAGAGGACAGCAGGAATTTTTGTGGTCTTGACAGATCTGGCAATGCATGGCTAAACCAGTTGTCCGTCATAAACGTTCAAGTCTGCTTCCCTTGGACTTAAGGGAGCGAAGATGGTGGTTGTACCGGCAGAACAACCAGGGTGAGAAAAAGTAATTACAATTAAAATTACAGTGAGAAACAGGAGAATTTATAATGAGGAACAAGGAAATGGCAGAGCAATTAAACAAATACTTTGGTTCTGTCTTCACGGAAGAGGACACAAATAACTTCCCAGAAATGCTAGGGAACCAAGGGTCTAGTGAGAAGGAGGAATTAAAGGAAATTAGTATTAGTAAAAAAATAGTGCTGGAGAAATTAATGGGACTGGAATCTGATAAATCCCCAGGGCCTGATAATCTGCATCCCAGAGTACTAAAAGAGGTAGCCATGGAGATAGTGGATGCATTGGTTGTCATCTTCCAAAATTCTATAGATTATGGAACAGTTCCTGCAGATTGGAGGGTGGCAAATGTAACCCCACTATTTAAAAAAGGAGGGAGAGAGAAAACAGGGAACTACAGACCGGTTAGCCTAACATCAGTAGGAGGGAAAATGCTAGAGTCTACTATAAAGGATGTGATAACAGGACACTTAGAAAATATCAACGGAATTAGACAAAGTCAACATGGATTTATGAAAGGGAAATCATGTTTGACAAACCTACTGGAGTTTTTTGAGGATGTAATTGGTAGAATAGATAAGGGAGAACCAGTGGATGTGGTGTATTTGGATTTTCAGAAGGCCTTTGATAAAGTCCCACATAAGAGGTTAGTGTGCAAAATTAAAGCACATGGGATTGGGGTAATATACTGGCATGGATTGAAAATTGGTTAACAGACAGGAAACAGAGAGTAGGAATAAATGGGTCTTTTTCGGGGTGGCAGGCGGTGACTAGTGGGGTACCGCAGGGATCAGTGCTTGGGCCCCAGCTATTCACAATATATATCAATGATTTGGATGAGGGAACCAAATGTTATATTTCCAAGTTTGCTGACGACACGAAACTAGGTGGGATTGTGAGTTGTGAGGAGGATGCAAAGAGGCTTCAAGGTGATTTAGACAAGTTGAGTGAGTGGGCAAATACATGGCAGATGCAGTATAACGTGGATAAATGTGAAGTTATCCACTTCGGTCGGAAAAACAGAAAGGCAGAGTATTATTTAAATGGTGATAGATTGGGAAATGTTGATGTACAGAGGGACCTGGGTATCCTTGTACACCAGTCACTGAAAGCAAACATGCAGGTGCAGCAAGCAGTTCGGAAGGCAAATGATATGTTGGCCGTCATTGCAAGAGGATTTGAGTATAGGAGCAAGGATGTCTTACTACAGTTATACAGGGCCTTGGTGAGACCACACCTGGAGTACTGTGTGCAGTTTTGGTCTCCTTACCTAAGAAAGGATATACTTGCCATAGAGGGAGTGCAGCGAAGGTTCACCAGACTGATTCCTGGGATGGCAGGACTGTCGTATGAGGAGAGATTGGGTTGACTAGGCCTGTATTCACTAGAGTTTAGAAGAATGAGAGGGGATCTCATTGAAACGTATAAAATTCTGACAGGGCTAGACAGACTGGATGCAGAGACGATGTTTCCCCTGGCTGGGGGCTCTAGAACGAGGGGTCACAGTCTCAGGATACGGGGTAGGACATTTAGGACTGAGATGAGGAGAAATTTCTTCACTCAGAGGGTGGTGAACCTATGGAATTCTCTACCACAGAAGGCTGTGGAGGCCAAGTCACTGAATGTATTTAAGAAGGAGATAGATAGATTTCTTGACACAAAAGGCATCAAGGGGTATGGGAAGAGAGCGGGAATATGGTATTGAGATAGAGGATCAGCCATGATCATATTGAATGGCGGAGCAGGCTCAAAGGGCCGAATGGCCTACTCCTGCTCCTATTTTTCGATGTTTCTATATTTCTATGAAAGGGTTTTACTTGGGGAAAGGGCATCAGAGGTGGAGGAGCTATTTGCAGAGGGGAAACCAGAGGTGGGAAGAGCTTTGATTCCACCAGTAACTAATGGTAGCTCACTGAAATTGCACTGATAACAATACAGGTAATAACACTCAGATTTCCCTCACAACCAATACAATAACTCACTTATAGTCTATATGCAACTGGTAATAAAAAGGATGGGGAAGGAGGGAGGGAGGGACGGACGGATGGACTTGCATTTATACAGCGTCTTTCACGACCACCGGACGTCTCAAAGCGCTTTACAGCCAATGAAGAACTTTTGAAGTGGAGTCACTGTTGTGATGTGGGAAACGCGGCAGCCAATTTGCGCACAGCAAGGTCCCACAAACAGCAATGTGCTAATGACCAGGTAATATGTTTTTGTTATGTTGGTTGAGGGATAAATATTGGCCAGGACACCAGGGTAGTTGAATTGGGGGAGGGGGCAAAAGGGGGTTTAGGGACTGGAGTCCGAAGGTGACAACTCTGAACTGGAACCTCAGTCAGAGCCGACCTGTACTTGGACTCCACACATCAAGACTGGTCGGTACAGACCGACCTGAACCAAACCAAGAGATTGCACAAAGGGCAGTGGGCTCAGTGTTTGCGACACTTCTCACAGGGCACATCGTCCGAAACTCAGCTCAGCAGCAACATTTCTAAACCACTCCCTGGGCTCAGTCTCAATGAAGGAGAGTTTTCATAGAATTAGATTACAGCACAGGTGGAGTCCATTCGGCCCCCAGTGTTGGTGCTCTCTCCTGTAAAGTAATTCCTCCCCGCCAGATCCATTTATATTCCACCTATTCAAATATTTACTCTTTCCCTTTTAAATTGTTTTAGTCTCTGCCTCAATAGCCACATGTGGTGAAGGATTCCACAGTCTAATAGCCCTCAGTTCAAGAACCTTCCTCCTCCATTCCCCCTTGGTTCTTCCAGTGAGAATCCTTGGTTTCCATTCCCTAGGTCCCCCGGTTTCACTTACCTCTTTACTGGCTACTCCTCTCTCATTGCCGTTCCCACTCAGCACGTTGCTGCTGCTGCTCCCGGCTCTGCAGGAAATGCTGGTTCCCACACCCACCTCAACCCCTTTCCTCTCCCCGCCCTTGCTTGACCCCTAATCCCCAGTCACCTTCTCTCCCCATTCCCCAGTCCTGTTCTCTCCATGACCTCCCATCCACTGATGCCCCATCTCCAGTCTCTCTCTCTCCCCTTGAGCCCCCATTCCCCAAGTTCCCTCTATCGCTGAGCCCCTATTCCCCACTCTAGCTCTGTCCCCAAATTCCCATTCCCCAGTCTCTCTCTCTCTCCCTGAGCCCCCATTCCCCATCTTTCCCCCAAGTTCCCATTCCTCAGTCTCTCTCTCTCCCCCCAAGCCCCCATTCCTCAGTCTCTTTCTCTCCCCCCGAGCCCCCATTCCCCAGTCTCCATCTCTCCCCCGAGCCCCATTCTCCAGTCTCCCTACATCCTCGAGCCCACGTACCCAAGTCTCCATCTCTTCCCCCCGAGCCCCAATTCTCCAGTTTCTATCTCTCCCAGCAGGTGGGAGATGGGCTGTAAGCTAGACAAAGTTACCTTAAAACGTAGGGCAATCTTTCCAATCAGGACACAGTGATTATCTCCGCCCTGAGACCTACGCCAACTGAGGTTTCTTTCTTCTGTGGAGGATTCAACATAGCTCACCGCCGAAGTACAGACCCTCTCCCTTTATACCCTTTGATATCACTGCTATGGCTGCAACTCCGTTTTGTTTCCCAGCCTTTACCTGAACTTTATTACACTTGTCTGAGCAGATGATGTCCTTTTACTGAATTAACACTGGCATCCAATGATTTAGTCTTGTGAGTTTACAGTCGATTCCCATGTTTTCAGATCCCTTCTAATCCTCTCATCCTCAGCACTTACCACAAGGGCATTTGTATACTATCTTGTCTGTTCCCACAAATCTCACTCCCTTTTCCACTTCCCATGATGGGCCATCTGCTCAAATCAAAGAGAACAGTCCAGACATTGATTAGTTATTTCAAAATATTATGGCTTAAAATTACATTCTCATATTTCTTGGGTGAAAAGTAAAATTTCCCACAGCTGCAATACATTCAGTAACCTTATTATATAAAAAGGCAAAGCATTGCATACTAACCAGCCGATTCCATCACTGTCAAATTAGTGACAGGAACTATGCTGCTGCCCGGATTAACCCTTTCCATTCTCGTCTATTACATTCACCTAAAGTTATTATGCAACACAAGTGCCCGCGATAAACAGGCGGGTGCCTCATTAGCCATTCACTGATGGCATGTTCATGAGGCTTACCATGAAAATTAGTTGGGCCTCTCACTGGTGGCATCAGGCTTAGATGGAGGCACTGATTTTTGTGGTGTACGTATCCACGGCTGCCAATAACCCTCCAGTACTTTACTCAAGTGACGATTCTTCATGCATGAACCTTGACAGTGAGTGTTTCCAAGTTATTTTTGTCATGGAGGGCTTCACAGCCAAACCCAATCTGGTCCTCACCACACACGCACACACACACACACCACACACACACAAACACAACACACACACAAACACAACACACACAAAACACAACACACACACACAAAACACAAACACAACACACATAAAACAACACACACAAAACACAACACACATACAAAAAACATAACACACACACACAAAACACACATACAAACACACACAAAACACAACACACACACACACCTACACACACATGACACAACAGAACACACAAACACAACACACACAAAACACAACACACACACAAAACACAACACACAACACACAAAACACCACACACACAAAAAACACAACACACACACACAAAACACACACATACAAACACAACACACACAAAACACAACACACACACACCTACACACACACGACACAACACACACACAACACATACACAACACAACAGAACACACAAACACAACACACAAAACACAGACAAACACAACACAACAGAACACACAAACACAACACACACAAACACAACACACAAACACACACAAAACACCACACAAATACAACACACACAAAACACAACACACACACAAAAAACACACACATACAAACACAACACACACAAAACACAACACACACACGACACAACACACAACACATACACAACACAACACACACACACACACACAAAACACCACACACAACACAACACACAAAAAACACCACACACACAACACAACACACACACACAAACACAACACACAACACAAACACAACACACACAAAACACAACACACACAACACAAAACACAACACACACACACACAAACAACACACAATACACACAAAACAAAACACACACACAACACACACAAAACATGACACGCACAACACATACACACAAACACAACACACACAAAATACGACACACACATAACACAACACAACACACACACGACACACACAAACACAACACACACAAAACACAACAAACACAACACACACACAACACACATTTTCCAGCAGGAGTCACTAAGTAAAATCAGGAATGTGAAACTTGGCTGACTTTACCCCTCTCTAGCTCAGCGTGCTAAAACAAAGCTGAGATCAGCTAACTCAACGCACACTGCGAATCCATGCTGTTGCCTTCTGGTGTTTATGGCTTACAACTAAACCAGGTAATGCTTTCACTAACTGGGCCATTGAAGGAATAGGATGCAGTGGCCCAGTTAGTCTTGGCCTTGTACCTGATCCCACGAACTTCAGCAGGGTCAGCAGTGGAGCCTGTTTATTGAGGGCACTTGTGTTGCATCATAACTTTAGGTGAATGTAATAGACGAGAATGGAAAGGGTTAATCGGGGCAACAGCAGAGCTCCTGTCACTAATTTGACAGTGATGGAATCTGCTTGTTAGTATGCTATGCTTTGCCTTTTTATATAAGGATTGCAGCTGTGGGAAATTTTACTTTTCACTCAAGAAATATTTTTTAAAATATGTGTATTCTGTGGTATGTCTTGCATCAATTAATTCTGCCTCTGTCCTCCTTTTACCATCATGCTAAACATATCAGATGTTGTCATAAATGGGGTAAAGGGAAAAATCATTCTGACGAACAGGAAAAGTATTCAATACCACATTCCAAGGAATGGAGAAGGTCGCTATTAGATTTAAAGAGAATGACTATCCATGTCCTTGGAGGGGGGTTGGTTTATGCACAAAAGGACAGGAATCTTCTTTTTTACTCCACTGAAATGGTGTTGGGATACAGTCTTTGATTTTGATGCTCTTAACTACTAAAACTCCTAAAGGTTTAGTCTTCCTTGTAGTTTCCCTACATCACAACAGCGAGCACACTTCAAAAGTACGTCATTGGCTGGGAAGTGCTTTGAGATGCTCAAAGATCATGAAAGCTGCTTTATAAAAGCAAATGTTATTTTCTTTCTTCTTTACAACTGAACATTTCCAGCATCCTCACTTTCTCTCGAGTACAGTAAATAGCTTTCTCTTGTAATACTTGGCTACCTTCTGTGTTGTTATCTGCATTGCAAGATAGGCATGTATTTTACATATTACCTTTATAATCCTGTTTATTACAAAAACATTAATTAAAAATGGATATTTTTGTCCAGGCCAAAATGCAAGTTGCTATATGCTCCAGTTAACTTAGAAACCCAGAAATAAAGGTGCTTATGCAAAATATTTCCCCACCTTGTAGTACAGATAGCATCCTAGATATTATTTGTTGATAGTGCCCAGAGGGAATACAGCACCTTATTCGGTCCCTACGCAATTGCATCTGTGCTGCAAAATCTGCTGCAAATATAATTATACTGACCAACAATGTAAATAGAATTCTACTCAATATCCTTTCCACTGTTGAAGGTCAATACATTAAGAGCTGCTGTGACCAATAATAAAATGTCTAATTAAGATTGTCCTTTGTTACTTTAATCATTTGTTTTATTTATAGCCATAACTTCTTAATTAAGAACAACTACTGACAAGTAAAGTTACCTCATAAATTGTTGTTCTATACCAATCAGAGTAACTCGAAAGATACACATTGGATAACAGGAGGTCCTGATCGTGAATATCTCTTGTGATATGAGAACATTGTTATTATTTGCCTTGAAGCTTATTGAATTGGAGATGCTTGGTACATGTACCACATACCAAACTATTATCAGATTGACAGGATAAAAGCAATGACTAATGTTAAGTTGTACAGTTAGCACATAGTTCAACACATCTGAGTCATCGTGACAAAAATGCTTCATTTTTGTCTATGATATATTTTGGAATTCTCTCTTGCAGGTCACAGCACTCACTCACTGGGTCAAACTTGGCTGCTGCTAGCTGTTTCCTCAAGCTGTGGCATGGTAAGCTGAAAGCATTAATATTCATCTATAGTTGTTTTTGGTGAACAAAAGGGAATTCAGTCTGAAAATATTTATTGACTACACAGCCATTTTATCCAGTAGTTTCCCTGGTAGGTGACTGTAAAAAGAATTTGTTTCCTGCACTCACAGATCATTCAAAGTAGTTGAGGTAAACACTTTGTGTAAGTAACATCGGTAAATTTTTAAAGCAATAGCTCTGGTTGTCAGCTATGTGTGAGTTGAAGATTTGAGTCAGGTTTGGGAGAGGGACAGGTCTATGATTCTTTGTAGCTCATTTAAAGGTCAGCCTTCTTGCCAGGAGCTGTGGTTGTGATAGCCTTCACCCAGCTCGCCAGTCAGTCCGAAGCCATCAGAGGTACAGGGCTAAGCAAAGGCTCCATAGTAGCATTTCACCCCATAAAAAGTGTTTCAAGGAATAATTTTAATTTGAAGGTTAGCACAAGATGTCTTTGTTGTTTCAGCATTTTGAGGAGAATAGTAAAGTTTGTATTTACTGTAAATATATACTGTTTGTACTGAGTACAGTTCATTCATCTGTTCAGTATGAAATAATGTTGTCTGTTGGTTTGAACTTGAGCCATGGTTTGATAGTGATATTCTGTACCTACTGAAGGCGAGGAAATCCCGAGATGTGTGGCGGCACGTGATATATTCCAGTAAGCCAGGATACAATGATAAGATTTGTTTGCGGATTTTCCATGGTTACGGTCACAACGAAGGGTTTTTAGTTCTGCAACAATAACTTCTGCGTGATGCAGGCCTGAGTGGTTTTAAACAACAAGCTTTAATATACATTGATTAATAATAATATTGTTCTTATACAAATATTAACAATGTTCTCATATCCCAAGAGATATTCACGATCAGGACCTCCTGTTATCCAATGAGTATTACATTAAATGACAAGCAATTAATACAACCTGTTTCCTCCAAGAAGTCCAAGATGATCCAACTTGCACCTTCTTGGGCTACCATTACGGTGAAAGGACTTTCGACTGCCCCATGAACTCTAACTTTTGGAGGGAATAGGCTCTACCCTTATACTATTCGGCTAACTTGGGCTGCATGTACTCATAACAGTATTGTTTTATTATCCCACCAAGCTGATGCCACGCTGAGCTGTTTACACAGTGTCCTAATCTCCTCAGCCTCCAACTCTGTCTTACAGGCTTGTAATTGTCCTCTGGAATGTACAGGCTCTATACAGGTTGTTCCGAAACAAAACCTGTTATCTGTAAGCTCAGCTAGTATGTCGTAAGGACATTTTAACTGGCTGTACACAAGGCAGTGTTTGAATATAAGAACATAAGAAACAGGAGCAGGAGTAGGCCAATCGGCCCCTCGAGCCTGCTCCACCATTCAATAAGATCATGGCTGATCCAATCTTGGCCTCAACACCACTTTCCCGCTCTCTCCCCATACCCCTTGACTCCCTTGTAGTTCAAATGTCTGTCAATCTCCGCCTTGAATATATTCAATGACTCCGCCTCCACAGCTCTCTGGGGTAGAGAATTCCAAAGATTCATGACCCTCTGAGAGAAGAAATTCCTCCTCATCTCCGTCTTAAATGGGAGACCCCTTATTCTGAAACTATGCCCCTAGTTCTAGATACCCCCACTAGGGGAAACGTCCTCTCAGCATCCACCCTGTTAATCCCCCTCAGAATCTTATATGTTTCAATAAGATCACCTCTCATTCTTCTAAACTCCAATGAGTATAGGCCCAACCTGCTCAACCTTTCGTCATACGTCAACCCCTTCATCCCAGGAATCAACCTAGTGAACCTTCTCTGCATTGCCTCCAATGCAAGTATATTCTTCCTTAAATATGGAGACCAAAACTGTACGCAGTACTCCAGGTGCGGTCTCGCCAGCGCCCTGTAAAGTTGCATCAAAACTTCCCTACTTTTATACTCCATACCCCTTGCAAATAAAGACCAACATTCCATTAGCCTTCCTAATTACTTAGCTGTACTTGCATGCTAACTTTTTGTGTTTCATGTACTAGGACCCCCAGATCCCTTTGTACCGCAGCATTTTGTAGTCTCACTCCATTTAAATAATAATTTGCTTTTTCATTCTTCCTTCCAAAGTGGATAACCTCACATTTTCCCACATTATACTCCATCTGCCAAATTTTTGCCCACTCACTTAACCTATCTATATCCCTTTGCAGACTCTTTGTGTCCTCCTCACAACTTGCTAACCCACCTATCTTTGTATCATCAGCAAATTTGACTACAGTATACTCGGTCCCTTCATCCAAGTCATTAATATAGATTGTAAATAGTTGAGGCCCCAGCACTGATCCCTGTGGCACCCCACTAGTTACTGATTGTCAACCGGAAAATGACCCATTTATCCCGACTCTTTGTTTTCTGTTAGTTAGCCAATCCTCTATTCATGCTAATATATTACCCCCAACCCCGTGAGCTCTTATCTTGTGCAGTAACCTTTCATAGATACATAGAAGATAGGAGCAGGAGTAGGCCATCCGGCCCTTCGAGCCTGCTCCGCCATTTAATGAGATCATGGCTGATCCTCCATCAGTATCCCGTCCCCGCCTTCTCTCCGTAACCCTTAACCCCTTTTGCCTGTAGAAATACATCTAATTCCCTCTTAAATATATTTAATGAGCTGGCGTACACTGCCCTCTGTGGCAATGAGTTCCACAGGTTCACCACCCTCTGAGTGAAGAAATTCCCCCTCATTTCTGTCCTAAATGGTTTAGCCCTTATCCTTAAATTATGTCCTCTAGTTCTGTTCTCACCCGCCAAGGGAAACATTCCTTCTGCATCTAGTCTGTCTAGACCTGTCAGAATTTTATACACTTCTATGAGGTCCCCTCTCAATCTTCTAAACTCCAGTGTGTACATCCCTAAACTACATAGTCTCTCCTCATAGGTCAATCCCGCCATTCCTGGTATCAGCCTGGTGAATCGCCGCTGCACCCCCTCCATGGCAAGAACATCTTTCCTCAGATGAGGCGACCAAAACTGTACACAGTACTCGAGGTGTGGTCTCACCAGTGCCCTGTACAGCTGCAGCAAGGTATCCCTGTTCCTGTATTCCAACCCTTTTGCTATGAAGGCCAGCATACCGTTTGCCTTCTTGATCGCCTGTTGCACCTGCATGCTCGCCTTCAGTGACTGGTGTACAAGAACACCCAGGTCTCTCTGTACTTCCCCCTCTCCCAATTTATTGCCATTTAAATAATAATTTGCCCTCCCGTTCCTGCACCCAAGGTGGATAACTTCGCACTTGTCCACATTATAGTGCATCTGCCATTTATCCGCCCAATCACCCAGTCTGTCCAAATCGCTCTGGAGCTTCCTGGTCTCCTCCTCTGAGCCCACCCCCCCTCCTAGTTTAGTGTCGTCTGCAAATTTGGAAATGCTGCATCCGACTCCCTGATCCAGGTCATTAATGTAAATTGTGAACAGCTGGGGACCCAGGACAGATCCCTGTGGTACCCCACTTGTTACTGCCTGCCATTCAGAAAATGAGCCGTTTATTCCAACTCTCTGTTTTCTATCTGACAGCCAGTTCTCTATCCACGTCAATACTTTCCCCTTTATCCCATGAGCTTCAATTTTCCCTGCTAATCTTTTATGTGGGACCTTATCGAAGGCCTTTTGGAAGTCCAGGTACACCACATCTACTGGCTCTCCCCCATCTATTTTACCAGTTACTCCCTCAAAAAATTCCAATAGATTAGTCAAGCACGATTTACCCTTTGTAAATCCATGTTGACTCTGTCCTATCCTGTCCCCATTTGCTAAGTGCTCCGCTATTTCATCCTTAATGATGGACTCCAGCATTTTGCCCACAACTGATGTAAGGCTTACAGGTCTGTAATTACCTGCTTTTTCCCTACCCCACTTTTTGAATAGTGGGGTAACGTTAGCTACCCTCCAATCCATGGGCACTGTTCCCGAGTCTAATGAATTCTGAAAAATCATACTTAGTGCATCCGCTATCTCTAGGGCCACCTCCTTCAGCACCCTAGGATGCATGTTATCAGTCCCTGGGGATTTGTCCGCCTTCAATCCCTTTAGCTTCCTTAACACCATATCCTTAGAGATATTGACTTGCGTCAGTTCCTCCTTTGCAAATGTCCCTATTTTTCCCGATATCCCAGGGAGGTTTTTTGTGTCTTCCTTCGTAAAGACTGACCCAAAGTATGCATTTAGTTGGTCTGCCATTTCCTTATTTCCCGTTATATATTCCCCCGTATCTGACTGCAATGGGCCAACTTTGGTTTTCACCAGTCTTTTCCTCTTGATATACTTATAAAAGCTTTTGGAGTTAGTTTTTATATTTTCCGCCAGCTTGCTTTCGTAAGCTATTTTGCCCCTCTTGATTAAGCCCTTTGTCCTCCTTTGCTCTATCTTAAACTGTTCCCAATCTTCCGCTCTGGCGCTTTTTTTGGCTATTTTATACGCCCTATCTTTGGATTTTATGCTGTCTCTAATTTCCCCTGTTATCCACGGTTGAGTCACCTTTTTAGATTTCCTTTTATGCCAGATTGGTATAAACAATTTTTGCAATTTTGTCATTCTATCTTTAAATGCTTGCCATTGTTTATCTACCTCCAGTCCTCCCAGGAACATTGTCCAATCAGACCTACTCAGTTCCCGTCTAATGGCATCATAATTCCCCTTGTTTAAATTCAGGACCTTAGTATCGGAGTCAATTTCTTCGCTCTCCATTTCGAGTGAGAAATCGATCATGTTATGATCGCTCTGACCCAAGGGTCCCCGTACAACAAGATTACTAATTAGTCCCTTCTCATTGCACAGTACCCAGTCCAATATAGCCTGTTCCCGAGTTGGTTCCTCGACATATTGATCCAGATAACCATCCCTTAAACACTCAAGGAATTCCTCCTCCTCATTATTTTTACTGATTAGGCTATTCCAATCTATATGTAAGTTAAAGTCACCTATGATGACAGCTGTGCTCTTATTGCACGCTTCTCTAATTTCCCTCGTGATGCCCTCCCCAACCTCTATTTTACTATTTGGAGGCCTATATACCACTCCTATTAATGTTTTTCGCCCCTCGCTATTTCTTAGCTCCACCCAGATAGATTCTGTATTAACTGAGTTAATATCCTTCCTTTCAATTGCATTTATCCCTTCTTTTACCAGCAATGCTACCCCTCCTCCCTTTCTTTTTTGTCGATCCTTCCTAAATACTGAATACCCCTGTATGTTAAGCTCCCAGCCCTGCTCACCCTGCAACCATGTTTCCGTAATCCCAATTAGATCATAATTATTAACCTCTATTTCCACAGCTAATTCATCTACCTTGTTCCTGATGCTTCTCGCATTAAGGTATAAAACCCTCAGGCTTTTTTTATGCTCACATTTTTTATGAATTAGTTTGGCCCTTTGTTTTTTGTTCCTCACTCTTTTACCATTTATTTCTGTCTGCCTTTCACTTTCCTCTATTTCACTACATAGGTTTCTAGCCCCCTGCCATACTAGTTTAAATGCTCCCGAACTGCTTTATCAAAAATTACCCCGAGAACATCAGTTCCATCTTTGCACAGGTGTAGACCGTCCCTTTTGTATAGGTCACACCTACCACAAAACTGGTTCCAATGCCTCAAAAATTTAAAACCCTCCCTCTTACACCACTGCTCAAGCCACGTATTTAGCCTAACTATCCTGTTCTCTGTACTCTTACTAGCACGTGGCACTGGTAGTAATCCAGAGATTACTACCTTCGAGGTCCTACTTTTTAGCTTGGCTCCTAACTCCCTAAATTCTACTTGTAGGACCTCTTCCCTTTTTTTAGCTACGTCGTTGGTACCAACATGTATCACGACAACTGGCTGTTCCCCCTCCCCCTCCAGAATGTTCTGCACCCGCGCCGAGACATCCTTGACCCTTGCACCAGGGAGGCAACATACCATCCTGGAGTCTCGGTCGCGACCACAGAAACCCCTATCTATTCCCCTTACAATCGAATCCCCTATTACTATAGCCCTGCCACTCTTTTTCCCTCCCTTCTTTGCAACAGAGCCAGTCATGGTGCCATGAGCCTGGCTGCTGGTGCCTTCCCCCGATGAGTCATCCCCCCCGACAACAGCACCTAAGGCGGTGAACCTGTTGCTAAGGGAGACAACCCCAGGGGATTTCTGCACTACCTTCCTGCCCTTGCTCTGCCTTTTGGTCACCCATGTACTATCTACGCTGGCCTTAACCTGCGGTGTGACCAACTCACTAAATGTGTTATCCACAACCCTCTCAGAATCGTGGATGCTCCAAAGTGAGTCCATCCGCAGCTCATGTGGCACCTTATCGAATCCCTTCTGGAAATCCAAATACAGTACATCTACTGGTTCCCCTTTATCCACCCTCTTTGTTACATCCTCAAAGAACTCTAGCAAATTTGTCAAACACAATTTCCCTTTCATAAAACCATGTTGACTCTGCTTGATTGTCTTATGATTTTCTAAATGTCCTGCTATTACCTCCTTAATAATGGATTCCAGCATTTTCCCGATGACAGATGTTAGGCTAACTGGCCTGTAGTTTCCTGCTTTCTGTCTCCCTCCTTTCTTGAATAGTGGCGTTACATTTGCAGTTTTCCAATCCGCTGGGACCTCTCCAGAATCCAGGGAAATTTGGTAGATTACGACCAACACATCCACTATCTCTGCAGCCACTTCTTTTAAGACCCTAGGATGCAGGCCATCAGGACCAGTGGACTTGTCGGCCTTTAGCCCCATTAGTTTGCCTAGTACTTTTTCTCCAGTGATAGAGATTATTTTAAGTTCCTCCCTCCCTATAGCCCCTTGATTATCTATTACTATTGGGATGTTTTTAGTGTCTTCTACCGTGAAGACCGATCCAAAATAATTGTTTAGAGTCTCTGCCATTTCTCTATTTCCCATTATTAATTCCCCAGTCTCATCCTCTAAGGGACCAACGTTTACTTTAGCTACTCTCTTTTTATATACCTGTAGAAGCTCTTACTGTCTGTTTTTATATTATTTGCTAGTTTACTCTCATACTCTATCTTCTCCCTCTTTATGATTTTTTTAGTCATCCTTTGCTGGTTTCTAAAAATGTCCCAATCCTCTGGCCTACCACTAATCTTCGCAACATTGTATGCCTTTTCTTTCAATTTGATACCATCCTTAACTTCCTTAGTTAGCCATGGATGGTGCATCCTTCTCGTAGAGCCTTTCTTTCTCACTGGAATATACCTTTGCTGAGATTTATGAAATATCTCCTTAAATGTCTGCCACTGCTGATCTACCGTCGTACCCTTTAATCTATATTCCCAGTCCACTTTAGCCAACTCTGTCCTCATACCCTTGTAATTGCCTTTATTTAAGTTTCGGACACTAGTTTCAGACCCAAGTTTCTCACCCTCAAACTGAATTTGAAATTCTACCATGCTATGATCACTCTTTCTTAGGGGATCCTTTACTAAGAGATCATTAATTAATCCTGTCTCATGACACATTACCAGATCTAAAATAGCCTGCTCCCTGGTTGGTTCCTCAACATATTGCTCTAAGAAACCACCCGAATACACTCTATGAACTCGTCCTCAAGGCTACCCTTGCCAATTTGATTTGTCCAATCTATATGATGATTAAAATCACCCATGATTATTGCAGTGTTGAGGCTGCCGCGAAACACGAATGGAGGCTGAATCCATATGTGGAAAACAAGAAACTTTAATTCAACTGCATGGCACAAAAATGGCTGCACAGAAAAGCCCCCAGAATTCTCTGGGTAAAACCTGAGGCCCCGCCCCCTCCTGCCTTAAAGGTAAGGTGCCTTAAAGGGAAGGTGCTGGAAATTTGTCCACAGACGGAAGAGTGGATTATGCCCGTTTTAGGTGGCGATCCGCCACACAGCTCCCCCCAGAATCCGCTTAGGAGGTGTGGACGAGACGGTGCGGCGGTCTGATGGGCCGGCCGGAGCGGCTCTTGTAGGACGCCGGTGGACGTGGAACGGCCGGGCGTGGAGCAGCCGGGTGAACCGGCTTGAGGGCAGGTCGGCCGCGTGGAGGTGGACGAGCTACAGGGACCTGCTCACCGGGCTCCGAGTGTGCTGGCTTGAGCCGGTCAACCGACACTTTTTCGGTCCTGTCGCCCACTTGCAGGGTGAAAAATTTGTCCCCCGCCTGTAGCACCTTGTAGGGCCCGTCGTACGGAGGTTGAAGGGGTCCGCGGTGGGCGTCGTGCCGGACGAAAACAAACCGTGCCTGGTGCAGGCTTAGTGGGACGTGTGAGGTGGATTCGCCGTGTCGGGCAATGGGCACCGGGGCGAACTGCAGCGCCGGTGAGGCGAAGTCGTGGCGTTGCTGGTCGGCTGACCAGGGTGTCGTGGCAGTGGGCAGGAACTCGACGGGTACGCGCAGCGACTGACCGTACACGAGCTCTGCTGCCGATGCGTGGAGGTCTTCTTTAACCGCGGTGCGCAGGCCGAGGAGGACCCACGGAAGTCAGTCGGTCCAGGCGCCGTCTTGGAGGCTGGCTTGAAGAGATGCCTTCAAGGATCTGTGGAACCGCTCACACAGTCCGTTGGCTTGGGGGTGGTACGCTGTGGTGCGGTGAATGGTCACCCCGAGATTGCGTGCGACGGCGGTCCAGAGTTCAGAGGTAAATTGCGGACCTCTGTCCGACGTCATGTCGGAGGGAACGCCGAACCGTGCGACCCAGGTGCTGACGAAGGCTCTGGCGATGTCGGCGGTGGTTGTAGAGGTCAGTGGAATTGCCTCAGGCCAGCGTGTGGTGCGGTCAACGATGGTCAGCAAGTGTGTGTGGCCTTGCGACGGCGGCAGGGGCCCGACGATGTCCACGTGGATGTGGTCGAATCTCCGCGAGGGGACGGTAAACTCCTCAAGGGGTGCTTTCGTGTGTTGCTGTACCTTGGCCCGTTGGCAGGCTAGGCAGGAGTTGGCCCAAGTACGCACATCCTTGCGAAGGCCGCGCCAGACGAAGCGGTTGGCTACCAATTTGATGGATGCGCGGGCGCCGGGGTGGGAGAGGTTGTGGAGAATGTCGAATACCCAGCGGCGCCAGGACGCTGGGACGACGGGCCGAGGTTGACATAGGGATATGTCGCACTTGACCGTGACTGCGGTCGGGCCACTGGCGACGTCGGCCAGGCGTCGCCCTGGTAGGTTGGTGGGTGCGGAGAGCAGATCAGGGTCGGTGATCTGGTCTGCTGCGAGTTGAGCGTAGTCGACTGCCAGGTGTGCGGCGTGGATGGCGGGGCGGGAGAGGCAGTCGGCTACCACATTGTCTCGGCCGGAGACGTGTTGGATGTCCGTGGTGAACTCGGACACTGCCGCGAGCTGGCGCTGCTGCCTGGCGGACCAGGGGTCAGTTGTCTTTGCCATTGCGAATGTCAGGGGCTTGTGGTCGATAAACGCAGTGAAGGGGTGGCCCTCAAGCAAAAACCGGAAATGGCGGACCGCCAGGAACAGCGCGAGGAGTTCGCGGTCGAAGGTGCTGTCCTTGACCTCCGGGGGGCGTAGTTGGCGGCTGAAGAAGGCAAGTGGTTGCCAGGCGCCGTCGACCCACTGCTCAAACACGGCGCCGACCGCGTGGTCGGAGGCGTCTGTGGTGAGCGCTACCCTGGCATTGGGCCGTGGGTGCGCGAGCAGGGTGACGTTGGCGAGCGCGGTCTTGGTGGAGTCGAAGGCGGCGGACGCATCTGCCGTCCATTCGACCGCCATCTTGCCGCTCCTGCCCCGGAGGGCTTCATACAGGGGCCTCATGAGGGACGCCGCTTTGGGGATGAAGCGGTTATAGAAATTCACCATCCCGAGGAACTCCTGGAGGCCTTTGATGGTGGTGGGGCGGGGAAATTGTTGGACGGCCTGCACCTTGGTGGGCAGGGGAATGGCCCCAGCATGGGTGATGTGGTGGCTGAGGAAGTCGATCTTGTCCAGGCCGAACTGGCATTTGGCTGGGCTGAGGATGAGCCCGTGGTCGCTGAGGCGCCCGAACAGGATGCGAAGGTGTTCGAGGTGTTCCTGCTTGGAGGAACTGGCTACCAGGATGTCGTCCAGGTAGACGAACAGGAACTTCAGGTCCCGAAGGACCGAGTCCATGAGCCGTTGGAATGCCTGGGCCGTGTTTTTGAGGCCGAAGGGCATTCGCAGGAACTCGAACAGGCCGAAGGGGGTGATTACGGCCGTCTTGGGGACGTCCGCGGGGTGGACGGGGACTTGGTGGTAGCCGCGCACCAGGTCGACCTTGGAAAAGACTGAGCGGCCGGCCAGTCTAGCTGAGAAGTCCTGAATGTGCGGCACGGGGTACCGATCAGGGGTGGTGGCGTCGTTGAGGCGGCGGTAATCCCCGCAGGGGCACCAACCTCCGCCTGGTTTGGGGGCGATGTGGAGTGGGGAGGCCCAGGGACATTTGGAGCGGCGGATGATGCCGAGCTGTTCCATGGTGGCAAACTCGGTCCGCGCGATCTCCAGTTTGGTCGGGGCCAGCCTGCGGGCGTGGGCGTACACTGGTGGGCCTGTGGTGGGGATGAAGTGTTCCACCCCGTGTTTGGCGGCCTCCGCGGAGAAGGTCGGATTAGTAAGGGCCGGGAATTCGGCCAGGAGTGCCGAGTAGTCATCCGTGGCCCGGGCGTGGCACTGTGACGCCATGTCGGCGGGTTGACGGGGGGCCATGGCGCCCAGGATGGGGGACATGGTGTTCATGTCCACGAGGCGGTGTCGAGGGATGTCTACCAGTAGGCCGTGGGCGCACAGGAAATCCGCACCGATGAGAGGGGAGAGCACCTTGGCCGTGATGAACTCCCATCGGTAGCGGCGACCAGCGAGGTCGAGGGTGACTGTCCGGGTGCCATACGTCCGGATTTCCGAGCCGTTAGCAGCAGCCAGCGCCGGTCCTCGTTCGCCCTTTTGGATGTCGAGGGAGGAGGCTGGGATGATGCTGTGCTGAGCCCCAGTGTCGCACAGGAACCGGCGGCCGGTTTTGTCATCCGTAACGAACAGCAGGGAGCCCGCGGGAGATTCCGGTCCTGGGCCTCCTCCAACTGCCGGCGCGCAGTGCTTGCGTATCCCAGGGGCGTAGTTAGTGCGATGCGTCCCCTGGGATCACGTGGGCCATGGAGAGCCAATGGCAGCAGACCATCTTTCATTCATAGATTTGACAAGAAGACCTGTCAAATCCATGAATACAGATCGGCCCCAAAACATCCCTAAAACTACAAATAATTTTTTTTTTAAAATCACATTTTTAAAATAACTATAAATTACATTAATTAACCATTTTAAACAAAAATTTAAATTTTTGAAAAAATTAATTACACTTTTTAACGGGGCTAAAACTAAACTTACCTTTCTTTAAAGTAATTAAAAAAGATAAATCTGTGAAAAAAATGTTTAAATTTTAATTAAATCAACACTTACCTTGTTAAAAGAAGGCCTTGCGCCTCCTTTTTCAATGTGCATCTTCTCCGTGCTTACCCTCACGGAGGAACCTGTAAAAAAAACCCGAAGTGCGAGGCGAACGCGCATTCGACCTCTGAACCCCTTCCTTCAGGGGAACGGAAGTGCCGGTTTCCCGCGCATGCGCAGTGCATGCAAGAAACCGGCACTTTCGTTGGGCCTACGGATGAGTACACAGTGCGTACTCACCTGTAGAGCCACGAATTTCTGCCCCTACATCTTGAGCTTCTGAGCCAATATCATTCCTCACCACTGCAGTGATCTCATCCTTTATTAACAGAGCTACCCCACCTCCTTTTCCTTTCTGCCTATCCTTCCGAAATGTCAAATATCCCTGAATATTCAATTCCCAGCCTTGGTCACCTTGCAACCACGTCTCTGTAATAGCTATCAGATCATACCCATTTATTTCTATTTGTGCCGTCAACTCATCTATCTTGTTACGAATGCTGCGTGCATTCAGATAAAGAGCCTTTAATTTTACCGTATCATTTTTCCTTACTCTGACTCTATTTTCTGGTGCACTCTTATGCTTGTACGCTCTGACCCTTCCTGATACATTCTGGTTATCGTTACCTCTGTCGTTGCCCTGCACTATTGCCTTCTCCTTCCTAAATACCCCTTTACCTGAACCCCTATCCTCTATTTCCAGCTTAGCTTTTCTCCCTTCTGATTCTACCCTCAGGTTCCCATCCCCCTGCCAAGCTAGTTTAAACCCTCCCCAACAGCACTAGCAAACCACCGCCCCCCGCCCCGCCCCCCCCCCCCCCCGCCATGAGGATATTGGTCCCGTTCCCGTTGAGGTGCAACCCATCTGGATGGGAAGATGGTCAACTAGTAATGGTCAATATTCTAACAAGATTCTTTGTTCAATCTCTAGGTTTCACTGCATTTGCCTAGATATTGAGCAGGTAAAGGCTCACTCTAGTTTTTAGGGGATGTGAGGTTTACTTACAGCAGTGGCCTGTAATGGTGAACCCAAGGAAAAGATCTAATGTAAAAACACAAAAATATAGTAGTAGCGAGGGAAGGCCTAAAATGTTGAACCAACCCAGATGCTGAAGTGGATTCCAACAAGGAAAGTTAAGACAAAGGGACACTTTCAAAAATATCTTAAGAAGATTACTTGCTGATTATTACCGTGCTATTGGTTCACATTATAATTGAAACATAGAAACATAGAAGATAGGAGCAGGAGTAGGCCATTCGGCCCCTCGAGCCTGATCATTCAAACTCAGTACCCTGTACCTGCCTTCTCCCCATATCCCTTGATACCTTTAGCTTTAAGAAATATATCTAACTCATTCTTGAATATATTTAATGACTTGGCCTCAACTACCTTCTGTGGTAGAGAATTCCACAGGTTCACCACTCTCTGGGTGAAGAAATTCCTCCTCATTTCTGTCCTAAATGGCTTACCCCCTATCCTTAGATTATGACCCCTGGTTCTGGACTCTCCGACCATCGGGAACATTCTTCCTGCATCTAGTTTGTCCAGACCTGTCAGAATTTTATATGTTTCGATGAGATCCCCTCTCATTCTTCTATACTCCAGTGAGTATAAGCCCAATCGACCCAATCTCTCCTCATATGTCATTCCTGCCATCCCAGGTATCAGCCTTGTGAATCTTCGCTGAACTCCCTCCATGGCAAGAACATCCTTCCTCAGATAAGGCGACCAAAACTGCACACAATACTCAAGGTGTGGTCTCACCAAGGCCCTGTATTTTGCACAATTGAAATTCATTTAATCTTGCCTTTAGCACAGCATTAAAAAAAATCATTCTCGGGATATGGGCATCGCTAGCAAGGCCAGCATTTATTGCCCATTTCTCGTTACCCTTGAGAAGGTGGTGGTGAGCCTTCTTGTAATTTGTAATTGTTGGAGCAAAAAGAGTAAAAGGAACAAGCTATTAGGAAAGATTCATGAAGTTAAGCTTTACAGTCTAGAAAGAAGGTAGTTTTGGAGTACCTCAATTAAGTATATAAAATATTCAATGATGGAGATTTTATAACCCAGATATATTACTTTGCCAAGGAAGTAGGAGCAGGAGATAGAAATGTATAAATGGAAATTAGTGAAAGGTAACAGATCAGATATCAGGAAACATTTCTTTACTCAAAGAATTATAAATGTTTGGAATAATCTAACAACAGTTAATAGTCGCAAAACACTGGAGTTATTTAAAATACAATTAAATGCTATGATGGGAGAGCTAATAGCTGTGGGGAGCTTCAATCTGCTGAATGGCCTTTTCTCATTCCTTACTTTTCTTCTGATCTTCCCTCCTTTCCCACAGTAAAATCATGGCGCCCACTCGGTGCCAATCTTCTGACAGCACACACAAGATCAGGAACCAACCCTCTTGGAAGTCACAGCTCCAGAGACACGTCCTGCCACTTCATGGAACAATACATTATAACATTGCAAATTACCTTAAAAATTAAAATATCAGATGAAGTGAGGCAGTGCTCCAATGTGCAATGCTACTCCATGGTAAGCAGAGTCCTCATTTAGACCACACAGAAGAAATATTTCATCAACATAGCAGGCCCAAATTTTGCTATCAAAGTAATGGTGAGGCTAATGACAGTCACCGTTATTTATGCGCAAATGGTACAGCAACTTCAGGCGAGGGGCAGACACGGGGTTAAAGTCAAATATCCAAAAGCTGCTGTCCGAGTTGCACCACTCCACCATTAGCTTCGCGAAAATGGCATCTCGCTGTCTGCCTCACCATTGAAAAGCATTGAATGGCGTGTATTTGCACGGTAGATACAAACTAAACTCGCCACAGAAAGTTAGGTCTTGTCCATTCCAGTCTAAGTACCTTTTTAACAATGTGACAAGTGTTAATTACTGCCAATCAATGTCTCTGACACTGAAAATTAACTATTACAAGTGTGGAGTCTCATTCCTTCAGGTTTTAATTGTTGTTGAAAAATTTTCAAATGTAAAATTTTAAATGTTTACATTTTTTTACTTTTCCTTTCTCTTTTTTCACTTAATGCAATCTTTCTTTCCCTCCCTATTTCTCTTTCTGTACCTGATTTGACATTGAATTCACCCACTCTAATTTACACTTTCTTCTCAGTCCGTGTGCTGTTAATGTCACAATCCTTCAATCTGATTGGTTACGGAGATACACAGTTGCTTGTCCTGTTCACTCAGGTCCCAGATGCCCTGTTTCCTTCACTGCGACATTATCAGCTTGCACTTTTTGCAACTTGCCACGAAAAAACATTTAAAACCTAAATGTACAAAGGCAAGTCTAACTCACGGCAGATGCCATTAAATGCCATGCCACAGCAAATAATGGCCCAGCATCTTTGTTGCAATGTTATCATGCAAAGGTTAATCAATGATGGCCCGAATTTTGGTGCAGCGTAGGAACAGCTTTTGCCATTCACCTTGTGTACAGTTGCCCAAAAAATTTTGCGGGCCTGTCAGCGGACATTGCTAATAATCCCGTCTGATCCAGTGCGGCGCCCTCTACAGAGGATCTGTGGCATTTGTGAGCAGATCAAGCAGCAGGGAGGCTCTTCACCAATCAGACTGAAGAATCCTCAATGAGACATGCAGACTGGAAACCAGGGAACAACAACAACAACTTGTAATTATATAGCACCATTAACGTAGTAAAACGTCCCAAGGTGCTTCACAGGACTGTTTTAAGACAACAAATTTGACACCGAGCCACATAAGGAGAAATTAGGGCAGATGACCAAAAGCTTGGTGAAAGAGGTAGGTATTAAGGAGCTTCTTAAAGGAAGGTAGAGAGGCGGAGAGGTTTAGGGAGGGAATTCCAGAGCTTAGGGCCTAGGCAGCTGAAGACAAGGCCACCAATGGTTGAGCGATTATAATTAGGGATGCTCAAGAGGGCAGAAATAGAGGAGCGCAGATATCGTGGGGGGTTGAGGGGCTGGAGGAGATTAGAGATAGGGAGGGGCGAGGCCATGGAGGGATTTGAAAACAAGGATGAGAATTTTAAAATTGAGGCATTGCTTAACCGGGAGCCAATGTAAGTCAGCAAGCACAGGGGTGATGGGTGAACGGGACTTGCTGCGAGTTAGAACACAGGGCAGCCGAGTTTTGGATGACCTCAAGTTTACGTAGGGTAGAATGTGGGAGGCCAGCCAGGAATGCATTGGAATAGTCAAGTCTAGAGGTAACAAAGGCATGGATGAGGGTTTCAACAGCAGAAGAGCTGAGGCAGGGTGGAGACGGGCGATGTTACAGAGGTGGAAATAGGTGATCTTAGTTATGCCACAGATATGTGGTCGGAAGCTCATTTCAGGGTCAAATATGACACCAAGGTTGCAAACAGTCTGGTTCAGAGTCAGACAGATGCTAGGGAGAGGGATGGAGTCGGTGGCTAGGTAACGGAGTTTGTGGTGGGGACCTAAGACAATGGCTTCGGACTTCTCAATATTTAATTGGAGAAAATTTCTGCTCATCCAGTACTGGATGTCGGACAAGCAGTCTGAAAAACAGGAAATATAAATTACATTTAAATCATTGTACCGGAAGCGAAATAAAGATTGGGACATACACATGGGATTAAGTGAGAGACATAAAAGAACAACAGAAAGACTAAAAACAAAATTTAAAAAAAAATCTGCACCATTAATTTTTTCAGAGGGAATGAGACTCGACACTTGAAAAATTAATTTTTCAGGGCCAGAAAGGTTGTTCAGCAGTAATTATTACTTATTATGCCATTAAAAACTCACTTACTCCTGATTGCACTAGCCCTAACTTTTTCATCTGTCTTTAGTGTGAGACGTCCTTACAGTGATTTCTGTGCAGATTCCATTGGCGAAGACTGCAACAGCGCAGCCTGTGGAGGAGGAGATTATCACTGACAACAACTTCCAGATTTCCGTGTTTAACTGCGCATGTACAGATGCCAGAAGTTGCTGTCAGTTTTATCCTGTAATAACAGTGAGCACTGACAGCCTTGCCATTATTAGTACAGCAAAATCCGGGCCTATTTCATGTATTTCTGAACAAATGCAAAAAATTTACCCAACTCTTTTTGATGAAGACAGTGTTCCT
This sequence comes from Squalus acanthias, assembly GCA_030390025.1. Classification (NCBI taxonomy): domain Eukaryota; kingdom Metazoa; phylum Chordata; class Chondrichthyes; order Squaliformes; family Squalidae; genus Squalus; species Squalus acanthias. The sequence goes on from CM059425.1 coordinate 222,540,773, forward strand.
TTAAACGGTGGCTTTTTATTTGAAAGTTACACTCCTTCTTTTTTACTCCTTCCCCTCAGTTGCTCTGTTTCCTGTGCAACTACAAAGGTGGCCTGTCGACCTGCCAATACTTTCAATTTGACCACTAGGAGGCACTCAAGAATGGCTTGGAGTGACTATTCCTTTGACTTTCCATCCTCATGTGGGGAAACACCGGACTCTTTTCAGTGCCGCCCCCTTGATTGGAGAAATATGGAATTCAACGCGTGAGAAACTACAGGTAAAAACCTGCATTCCGCCACTCCTTGGCATTGTACTTTCGACCTCGAACATGATATGCTACTTGTAGCAAATAGGATTTATTTTTAAAACTCTCTTTTTATGTAATTAATATATTTTCGATCTTGTGCCTGTTTGGGAATACTACCATAATCAAATGCAATGTGTCAAAATAATCACCGGTTTGGTAAATCACCCAGTTTACATATGCCTTGTTGTTCTTCACTGCCTAATTTGAAGAACGATACTCCGTCGACTAAAGCTATTAGCGCAGTCTAATCAAGAAAGAACATTCTTTATTTGGCTTTTCTTTTCCTTAATAAAGCTTAGTAATATTATGCTATGGTAATACCATTGCGAAATTTAAAATGCAAAAGAACAGATTACTTTTATATCATTCACAGCGATCAGAGGTAAATGATTAGAACTTGATCTGTGGTTTTGTAATTGGTCATAAATATAAAGAAACATGAGCTCCCCCTATTGCACAAAGCTGGGAAAACACACAGCAGGTGGAAGTAAAGAGAAAACTGCCACTGCTTAAAAACTGAAAATGCTGGAAATACACAGCAGGTATACAGAAATCTGAGAGAGAAAGATAAGTTAATGTTTCAGATGTAACCTTTCATCAGATCTGCCTGGTTACTGGAGAATTAGTACTTTTGACATATTTTATCAAAATTTTGAGCAAAAATATTCCACCTGGAATTCTCAACAGCAATGACAACTTGAATTTATATATTGCCTTTAACATTGAAAAACTTCCTAAGGTGCTTCACAGAAACGTAATCAGATAAAAATGGATGCCAAGAAAAAGGAGATATTAGGAGGTGTTTGGTCAAAGAGCTGGGTTTTAAAGAGGGCCTTAAAGAAAGAGAAGGAAGTGGAGAGGTGGAGGGGAATTCCAGACCATCGGACTAGGTGGCTGAAGGGAGGGGGGAATGCACAAGTTGACAGAGTCAGAAGAATGGAGAGTTTGAGGGGAGGGGGTTGTAAGGCTGGAGGAGGTTAGAAGAAAGACTTGCATTTATATAGTGCCTTTCACAACATCAGGACATCCCAAAGCACTTTACAGCCAATGCAGTACTATTTGAAGTGTAGTCACTGTTATAAGGTAGGAAACATGGCAGCCAATTTGTGCACAGCAAGCTCCCACAAACAGCAATGTGATAATGACCAGATCATCTGTTTTATTGATGTTGTTTGAGGGATAAATATTGGCACGGACATCAGGGATAACTCTGGACCCCCAAACCCCAGTGGAGTATCAGCCTAGAGTTTTTGTGTTCAAGTCTCTGGACTGACTCAGAGGCAAGAGTGCTACCAACTGAGCCACAGCTGACACTGTTACAGACAAAGGTAGGGGCAAGGCCATGAAGGGCTTTAAACACAAGGATGCGAATTTAAAATCTGAGGCATTGTGGGACCATGGACCAATATAGGTCAGTGAGGAAAGGGGTGATAGATAAATGAGCGGTCGTTAGTGCAACACAGGATACGTGCAGCAGAGTTTTGGATGAGCTGAAGTTTACAGCGGAATAATTGAATCTGGAGCTGACAAAGGCATAGATGACGGTTTAAGCGGTAGATAGGCTGAGACCAAAGCAGAGGCGAGCAATGTTATGGATGTGGAAATAGGTGGGTTTTGTGATGGAGAGTATATGGGGGTCAGAAAATCAGCACGGGCTTGAATATGACTGAGATTGCGAACAGACTAGTTCAGCCTGAAACAACGGCTGTGGAGGATAGAATCAGTCCGGAAAAATCATCCACACAAAATGGACGGAGAGTGAAGAGACTCCGTTCAAACTGTCAGGACGAAGAGTGAAGAGACTCAGTTCAAACTGTCAGGACGGAGAGTGAGGAGAGTCAGTTCAGGCTGTCACAGAAGTGTATTGTTTTAATTTAAATTAATTAAAGGGTAAATAATATTAATAAATTTAATTAATTACATAGAATGGGAGAGCAGGTGATGTGTTACTGCTGCAATATGTGGGAGCTGGTGGACACCATTGATGTTCACGGTGATCACATTTGCAGTAAGTGTTGGCTGCTCGAGGAACTCCGGCTCCGTGTTGATGAGCTGGAGTCCGAGCTTCAAACACTGCGACACATCAGGGAGGGGGAGAGTTACCTGGACTCTGTGTTCCAGGAGGTAGTCACACCAATTAGATTAACTAATTCAGATGTAGCCCGTGGTCAGGGACAGGAGGGTGTGACTATGAGTGAGGCAGGTACGGGGAGCCAGGAGGTAGTGTTGGAGGAGCCGCAGCCCTTGCTCTTGTCCAACAGGTTCGAGGCTCTTACTCCCTGTGAGGACGGGAGCAGGGACTGCAGGGAGGATGAGCAACCTGGCCACAGCACCGTGGTACGGGGAGCCATTCAAGTGGGGGGAGTAAAAAGAAATGTTGTAGTGGTAGGGGATAGTATCATTAAGGGGATAGATAGGGTTCTTTGCAACCGAGAGCGAGAGTCCCGAAGGCTGTGTTGCCTGCCCGGTGCCAGGGTTAAGGATATCTCCTCTGGGCTGGAGAGAAACTTGGAGTGGGAGGGGGAGGATCCAGTTGTCGTGGTCCATGTTGGTACCAATGACATAGATAGGACAAGGAATGAGGTTCTGCTGAGGAAGTATGAGCAGCTAGGGGCCAAATTAAAAAACAGAACCTCTAGGGTAGTAATCTCTGGATTACTACCTGAGCCACGAGCAAATTTGGCTAGGGTAAATAAAATCAGAGAGTTAAATGCGTGGCTCAAAGACTGGTGTGGGAGAAATGGGTTTTGCTTCCTGGGACACTGGCACCAGTACTGGGACAGGAGAGAGCTGTTCCGTTGGGACTGACTTCACTTGGCCAGTGCTTGGACTAGAGTCCTGGCGAATCGAATAACTAGGGCTATAGAGAGGGCTTTAAACTAATTAGTGGGGGGGAGGTTTCAAGAGAGCAAAAAATAAAAATGTCAGCGGAGAAGGCAATAGAGCAAAGTAGCAGTGGGGTAATTAAAAACCAGAGCATGTCAGGAAGGGACAGAATATATAAAGATAAAGGTAAAGTAGTAAAGGGGGTAAAAGCAGGAATAAATTGTCACAAAACATATTTAAAAGTTCTTTATCTGAATGCATGCAGCATTCGTAACAAAATAGACGAGTTGACGGTACAAATAACTACGTATGGGTATGATCTTGTGGCCATTACAGAAACATGGCTGCAGGGTGACAACGACTGGGAATTAAATATGCCAGGGTATTTAACAATCAGGAAGGACAGGCAGGAAGGAAGGGGAGGTGGGGTGGCTATGTTAATAAAGGAAGGAATCACTAATACAGAGAAATGATATTGGGTCAAAGGATCAGGATAATGAAACAGTTTGGGTGGAGATAAGGAATAATAAGGGGAAAAAAACACTAGTGGGAGTAGTATATAGGCCTCCTAATAGTTGCAACTCTGCTGGAAGAAGTATTAATCAGGAAATAGTTGGGGCATGTAATAAGGGAACAGCTATAATTATGGGGGATTTTAACTATCATATTAACTGGACAAATCAAATTGGGCAGGGCAGCCTTGAGGAAGAGTTTATTGAGTGTATTAGGGATGGATTTCTTGAGCAGTATGTAACTGATCCTACAAGGGGGCAAGCAACCTTGGACCTGGTCCTGTGTAATGAGTCAGGATTAATTAATAATGTCCTAGTTAAGGATCCCCTTGGAATGAGTGACCATAAGATGGTTGAATTCCATATCCAATTAGAGGGTGAGAAGGTTGGTTCTCAAACAAGCGTACTGAGCTTGAATAAAGGAGACTATGATGGTATGAGAGCGGAATTGATTAAAGTGGACTGGGAAAATAGATTAAAGGGTAAGACGGTACATGAGCAGTGGTGTTCATTTAAGGAGTTATTTTACAACTTTCAAAAAAAATATATTCCACTGAGGAAAAAAGGGTGTAAAAGAAATGACAGCCATCCGTGGCTAAGTAAAGAAATTAAGGATAGTATCCGACTAAAACAAGGACATAAGGTAGCCAAACTTAGTGGGAGGATAGAAGATTGGGAAGTCTTCAAAAGACAGCAAAAAGTAACTAAAGGATTGATTAAGAAAGGGAAGATAGATTATGAAAATAAATTAGCAAAATATATAAAAACAGATAGCAAGAGTTTCTATAGTGATATAAAAAGAAAAAGGGTGGCTAAGGCAAACGTAGGTCCCTTAGAGGATGAGACCGGGAAATTAATGGTGGGAAACATGGAGATGGCAAAAATGCTGAACAAATATTTTGTTTCAGTCTTTATGGTAGAGGACACTAAGAATATCCCAACACTGGACAAACAGGGGGCTCTAGGGGGGGAGGAGCTAAATACGATTAAAATCACTAAGGAATTGGTACTCAGTAAAATAATGGGACTCAAGGCGGATAAATCCCCTGGACCTGATGGCTTACATCCTAGGGTCTTGAGGGAAGTGGCAGTAGGGATTGTGGATGCTTTGGTAATAATTTTCCAAAATTCCCTGGACTCAGCAAAGGTCCCGGCAGATTGGAAAACTGCTAATGTAACACCCTTATTTAAAAAGGGTAGTAGGCAGAAGGCTGGAAATTATAGACCAGTTAACCTAACATCTGTGGTGGGTAAAATTTTGGAGTCTATTATTAAGGAGACAGTAACGGAACATTTAGATAAACATAATTTAATAGGACAAAGTCAGCATGGCTTTATGAAGGGGAAGTCATGTCTGACAAATTTGCTTGAGTTCTTTGAGGACATAACGTACAGGGTGGATAAAGGGGAACCAGTGGACGTAGTGTATTTAGACTTCCAGAAGGCATTCGACAAGGTGCCACATAAAAGATTATTGCTCAAGATAAAAAATCACTGGATTGGGGGGAATATTCTGGCATGGGTGGAGGATTGGTTATCTAACAGGAAGCAGAGAGTTGGGATAAATGGTTCATTCTCGGACTGGCAACCAGTAGCCAGTGGTGTTCCGCAGGGGTCGGTGCTGGGTCCCCAACTCTTTACAATCTATATTAACGATTTGGAGGAGGGGACCGAGTGTAACATATCAAAGTTTGCAGATGATATAAAGATGGGAGGGAAAGTAGAAAGTGAGGAGGACATAAAAAACCTACAAGGGGATATAGACAGGCTGGGTGAGTGGGCGGAGATTTGGCAGATGCAATACAATATTGGAAAATGTGAGGTTATGCACTTTGGCAGGAAAAATCAGAGAGCAAGTTATTATCTTAATGGCGAGAAACTGGAAAGTACTGCAGTACAAAGGGATCTGGGGGTCCTAGTGCAAGAAAATCAAAAAGTTAGTATGCAGGTGCAGCAGGTGATCAAGAAGGCCAACGGAATGTTGGCTTTTATTGCTAGGGGGATAGATTATAAAAACAGGGAGGTATTGCTGCAGTTATATAAGGTATTGGTGAGACCGCACCTGGAATACTGCATACAGTTTTGGTGTCCATACTTAAGAAAAGACATACTTGCTCTCGAGGCAGTACAAAGAAGGTTCACTCGGTTAATCCCGGGGATGAGGGGCTGGACATATGAGGAGAGGTTGAGTAGATTGGGAACTCTACTCATTGGAGTTCAGAAGAGTGAGAGGCGATCTTATTGAAACATATAAGATTGTGAAGGGGCTTGATCGGGTGGATGCGGTAAGGATGTTCCCAAGGATAGGTGAAACTAGAACTAGGGGGCATAATCTTAGAATAAGGGGCTGCTCTTTCAAAACTGAGATGAGGAGAAACTTCTTCACTCAGAGGGTAGTAGGTCTGTGGAATTTGCTGCCCCAGGAAGCTGTGGAAGCTACATCATTAAATAAATTTAAAACAGAAATAGACAGTTTCCTAGAAGTAAAGGGAATTAGGGGTTACGGGGAGCAGGCAGGAAATTGGACTTGAGGCTGAGTTCGGATCGGTCGAGGCGTAGCGGGCCCAGTGACTGAGTGGCCGGGTCCTGCTCCTACTTCTTGTGTACTTTAGATTTGAGGTGAGGATCAGATCAGCCATGATCTTATTGAATGGCGGAGCAGGCTCGAAGGGCCGATTGGCCTACTCCTGCTCCTATTTCTTATGTTCTTATTAAAAGCATTAAAAATGTCTGCCAGCATAAAAATAAGAAATCCAAGAATTCAGGTGTATTCATCAACAATTAACTCTTGTAATAAACCACTTAATCTGTGCAAAAGATTTTTTTCCACTCCACACAGGTGATAGCAGGATTTTTAAAATTCATTCTCATTAAGCATCAGCGGAAAGGCTGGTATTTATTGCCCTGAAAAAGTAGTGGTGGGTCTTTTTCCTGAACCACTGCAGTCCGTGTGGTGAAGGTGCTCTCACAGGGTTGTTAGGTAGGGTGTTCCAGGATTTTGACCTAGCGACAATGAAAGAATGGCAATTATATCTCCAAGTCAGGATGGTGTATGGCTTGGAAGGGAACTTGGAAGTGATGGTGTTCCCATGCACCCACTTCCTTTGTCCTAGGTGGCAGAAGTCGCAGGTTTGGGAGGTGATGCCAAGGAAGCCTTGGCGAGTTGCTGTAGATAGTACACACTGCAGCCATGATAAACTAGTGACGGAGGGGATGGATGTTTAGACTAGTGGATATGGTGCTGATCAAGTGTACTGCTTTGTCCTGGATGGTGTCAAGCTTCTTGAGTGTTGTTGCAGTGGCACCCATCCAAGCAAGTGAAGAGTATTCCATCAGAGTCCTGACTTGTGCCTTGTAGATGGTGGAGAGGCTTTGGGAAGTCAGAAGGCGAGCCACTCATCACAGAATACCCAGCCCTTGACTTGTTCTGATAGCCACGGTGTTTATGTGCCTGGTCCAATTATGTTTCTGGTCAATGGTGAGCCATAGAATGTTGATAATGGGGGAGTCAACAATGGTAATGCTATTGAATGCTGGGGGAGGTGGTTAGGCTCTCTCTTGTTGGAGATGGTCATTGCCTTGCACTTATGTGGCGTGACTGTCACTTGCCACGTACCAGCCCAAGCCTGGATGTTGTCCAAGTCTTGCTGCATGTGGCCATGAACTGCTTCATTACATGAGGAATTATGAATGAAACTGAATACTGCAATCAACAGCAGAACGTCCTACTTTTGACCTTATAATGGAGAGAAGGTCACAGAAGCAGCTAAAACTGGGCTTAGGGCACTGTCCTGAGGAACTCCTGCAACTATGTCTTGGGACTGAGATGATTGGCATTCAAGAACCACAACCATCTTCCTTTGTTCCAGGTTTGACTTTAGCCACTGGAGAATTTTCCCTCGATACTCACTGACTTCAGTTTTACAAGAGCTCTTTGGTGCCACACTTGGTAGAATGCTGGCTTGATGTCAAGGGCAGTCACTCTCACCTCACCCGAGAGCATCCATTGCAGACGCACAGCAGAACCATAAATTCACCGTACTGTCTTTTTATATTTGGTTGCAATGATGAGGCTTGTTGCTGAGACAGACCAGAATGCTGCTCCTGGGGTTCAGGAATATTTATAACAAGAAGAAATTAGTCAATGCACAAAGTAGATACATTGGGGGTGAAATTTGTCCTGTGCGGTAGACCAGAATGAACGAGAGTGAATCGGCAGGCTATTTTACACTCCACCCATACCTAAGATATATCTGGCCCCTGAGATTGCCAGCAAATGGAGTGATTGGGAGGATACTTACATAGTTGTTTGAAATGATTGACAGCAAAAGAGGTGAACTGTTCTGGCATATGTGTCATTTAGATTGGTCAATGGAATAGAGGAATTTTGTTGTTTTAGTAATCTATACCAGCGTATATAATTTCTTATAATATATTATTTCTAATAATCAAAAATACACCTAGAACAGAGGAAGAGAGATTTACAGAAATCAAACTGTACGGCTATACCAGCCAGTAGCAGGTAGACACAAGCGTGTCACTTAAACGTACAAGTTTTCCTGAGACCAGGGAGGTGAGATTTAAGCCAGCTAGTCCAGATACTGATACTAGTGCATAAACTGGATTTACCCAGGGGGGCCAAGGTCCAGGAGAAACGGATAACACCTCTACAGAAGGAGGCTCATCACTCCGACATCCCAGAAGCCAACACCATCGTCCCAGGGCAAGCTCAACCAACCAGCTCATAAGGACAAGATCGTATAAGTTCTGAAAAGATTGCGAACCACCAGCTCAGACTCTGATCTTGTTTTCTTTGGAACAGAGGAGGCTGGGGAGATTTAATTGAGGTGTATAAAATTATGAGGAGCCTAGATAGAGTGGATAGGAAGGACCTATTTCCCGTAGCAGAGAGGTCAATAACCAGGGGGCATAGCTTGAAGTAATTGGTAGAAGAATTAGAGGGGAGTTGAGGATAAATATTTTCACCCAGAGGGTGGTGGAGGTCTGGAACTTACAACCTGAAAGGGTGGTAGAGGCAGAAACCCTCATCACATTTAAAAAGTACTTGAATATGCACTTGATGTGCCGTAACCTACAGGGCTATGGACCAAGAGCTGGAAAGTAGGATTAGGCTCCTTCTGTGCCGTAAATTTCTATGATTCTATATTTCGCTGGGCTGTGAGTGAGAAAGAAAGGGTGAATGACGTTGTGGGTGAGAATGAGACTGGTAGGGCAGAATGGAAGTCTGTTTGCTCCTATCTTCCTCCTCCTCCTCAATCTTGCTTTGAATTATCTAGAGGTAAAGAAAATGAAGAGAGGTTATAATATTAGGTGGCTACTTTGATGGTTCCTCTATAGCATATACACATGCCCAATCATGTTGCTTCCTCTGGTAATTGTGCTCCAAAAATACTACACAGGCAAGTTGCAGATGGTCTAGACAAACTTGAAGCTACCAGTGGCCTACATGTATGTCCCAAACAGATTTGGCTCCATAGCTCGCAGGATCTCCACGGCTTCTTCCTCCTGAGAGGTCAGAAGTCTATTATCAGGGGGCCACCACCTACGGCTTGAGATTGTCAGATGTGAAAGAGAGGACATAAGTATAACAGTGAAGACTGGACAGAGTTTAACACATAAGTTAAAACAAAAGCAGAAAGCAAGAAAGGACAGGTGTGAGTTAGGGAGACTTGCTCATCGACTGTGAGGGAAGATACATTTATAGGTTAGCAGGTTAACAGGTTGCAAAAGGCATCAGAATTTCGGAGTACAGTCCAAGAACACCATGAGTGTAATGAATGAAGCAGTGCCGCACATATAAAAACACTGGAAGGGTCAGGTGGAACCAGGTAGCTTACGTTGGTGTTACAAATGTAGTTCTTCCTTAGATACCTTCTAGGATTCAGTGGCATCAGTCACTCCCACAAGCAGGCTGATGTCTTAGTTTTATGAGAATTGAATGAAACTGTCCTGTATCCTACTTGTGTGATAGCATATCTCAGAGGTGTATCCCCTTGTGATCTGACTGGTTGTCTGCGTCTTTCGCATAGGTGTTTCTTCAATCTCTCAAGGTAGACTGAGCAAACACTTGGTGAGATGAGGCCTGATTTTCTCTCAATGGAAAGGAAAATTGGGTGGGGTGTATGACAAGAGGCTAATCCAATATCACCCATTTTATGCCCCTGCTGAAGTTGAAAGATCCGGTGAATGTGTTCTAATCAGTTGTAACACTTGTTACAACTCAACCCCCTTCCCAATACATTTTACATACGCGCAATCTTTTGGTAAGCAAGCCTAAGCTTTCAATGAGCTTAAACTTGACCTCAGCTGCTTCCTCTTACCCACTAAGCCAAAACTCACCCGGACTCCTTGACCCTAGTCCGCAACACCCATCTTTTTATTTCCTGTCCTATCTCCTCCCATGACCTCTCCGAACTCATCTCATCAGAAGTATCACCTCCCATTCCCTTGATCCTATTCCCACTAAACTATTGACCACCTGACTTCCCTTCCTGGCTCCCATGCTAGCTGACATTGTAAATGGTCCTGTTCCTCAGACACTCCTGCCCTTTCAAAATAGCCATCATCATCCTCAATAATCCACCTCGAACCCTCTGCCCTTTCAAACTACTGCCCCTAATGTGTTACTGCCTCCCAAATCTATGCTCATCTCTCTTCCAACTGCCTGTTTGACTCTTTCCAATCAGGTTTCCATTCCTCCCATAACACCAAAGCACCAAAGTCATGAATGACAGTTTCTGTTACTGTGACCATGGTGCAATATAACCTCCTCACCCTCCTTGACCTCTCTGCAGTCTTTTCCTGACTCCCCATCCTACTCCAATGCCTCTTCTCCGTTATCCAGCTCAGTGTGACTGCCCTCACTAAGTTTTACTCTTACCTATCCGATCGTAGCCACTACATCTCCAACAATAGCTTCTGTTTCCATCCAACACCGTGACTTTGGGAATCCACCAGGGACCCATCCTCAGCACCGTCCTCAAACTCATTCACATTAAACTGCTTTGTAACATTATCTGTTGACATGGGTCAGCTTCCACATGTATACTGATAACACACATCTCTGTCTCTCTACCACCTCTCTTGACCCCTTCACTGTCTCTGTGCTGGCAGACTGCTTGTTCGACATCCAGTCTTTGATGGGCTGTAATTTCCTTCAGCTAAACATCAGGAAGATCATAGACGATCCTCGACCTCTGCCACAAACTCCATACACTTGCCACTGACACCAGCCCCCTCAGTGGCCACTGTCTCGGGCTGAACCAGACTGTTTGCAATCTCAACGTCTTGTTCAACCTGAGCTTCCAAATCCATAACCTCCCCATCACAAAGACAATCTACTTCCACCTCTGTAACATGGTGTACCTTTAACTCTACCTTAGCCTGCTGCTGAAAACCTCATTCCTGCCTTTGTCACCTCCAGATTCAGCTATTCCAATGCTCTTCTTCCATCGTTCATCATCTGTAAAGTTCAGCTAATCCAAAACTCTGCTGCCCGTATGCTATCCAACATCAAGTCCTGTTCACCGATCACCCCTCTTCTTGCTGACATATTTTGGCTCCTGGTCCTCCACTACCTCACATTTAAAATTCTCATTCTCATGTTTATTTTCCTCCATGGGCTCACCCCTCCCTCTCTTTGTAACCTTCTCCAGCCCTACAACCCCTCCCCCCCACACAACCCCTCCCCCAACTCTTGGTTCTTACTATTACCGCACACCAACGGACAAACAATGAACTCTTGACCGCTTGAGTGTGTACTGCAAATCGTATGGCCTATGATTGAACTGGATTTTCCTCTGAGGTGGTGGAGGTGATTCAGGGCAGAACTTTTCCTTTTAACCTCTAATTGTTAGGTAGCTGTGTATTTTTGCCATTATACATAGTTATAATGTCAGCTTTTTCTTTAAGAGTTGATGATCAGTGAAGAAGAGAATCTGAACCTTTCATTCCTACTGCCCTCTTTGCCAGAATGTTAATGAAGGCACAGCTTCCTGGCAATTCATCTGACTAATCCTAGTTATCCACACAATAAATCAATGAAAGATTTCTGAGACAGTTTGTCCCAAAATTGTGAATCAGACATGCCTACATTTTTTCCTATGGGATAACAGACAGGGTGTGATGGTAAAGAATGAGATTTCTACTACCTAAGCGAGAAAAGTAAAACGTTTCTGATTTATTTGGTTACAAGATGTTCCAGGTGTTCAGCTCAAAGGACAAAAATCTTTACTGCATTTGATTAAATGTCTTTATCAAAGCGTTACTGTCCGACAGTTGCCCTGTAATGTCTCACATACAGGTCGGAGCTTTACATAGCTCCAATTTTTAAAATAAAAAGCGGGAGAGATGTAAACGGGCTGCCGATTCGCTGCATATATTAAAAAGGACCCCACCTAGGGATGCCAACTCCAGTTGGACGTACTCCTGGAGGTTTGATCGTGACCTGCTGAGCTTTTCCAACATTTTCTGTGATTTCTATTTTTTATCCAGCATCCACAGTATTTTGCTTTTGCAAACTTAACCTGCTTTTTCTCTTTCAGATACTGACCTACTTGTGCATTTTGGCATTTATGTTTTCTTCCAGATTTCCCTCTTTCCTGCTGGTGGTTTTGATTCTCCCTGGTGTGTCCAAGACATTGACCAGTCAGGATTTCAGCTTGCTTTGCTGTGAGCATTGCTGCACAGAGTGGTGCGGTTCTTCTAGTGGCCAGCAGGTGTCAACAACAGCTACAAACAAACCCCAATCACACAGAGGCCCATCCTGCCGCCACCCACAGACTTTATAACCACTCTGGGCTTCCTCACTGCCGTAAAACAGATACAGTATCCAGAATTAGAAAGCAGAATAACCTTAAACAGTTATACAAAAGCAAAATACTGCGGATGCTGGAAATCTGAAATGAAAACAGAAAATGCTGGAAATATGCAGCAGGTCAGGCAGCATCAGTGGAGAGAGAAACAGAGTTAACGTTTCAGGTCGATGACCCCTCGTCAGAACTATTTCCAGCATTTTCTGTTTTTATTTAACTTTAAACAGTTGCCTACGAACGATTCGAGCGAACGCACGCAGGCACGCACTTAGACAAATGATACGCACGCACGCATTCAGACATACATATTGGAACTTACGCTCGATCGAACAAACGCTTGAATGAACGAACGAACAATTGAATGAATGATCGAATGATCGAACGAACAATGCCAGTAGGACTGGCGTAAAACGGGTTTTTTCTTGGTTTATTGGAATAAATGTTATCTGTAGCATTTAATTGGATTATGATGGTGCTATGTGTTTGTACACTGTGGTGTTGAAATGGTTTTTGTTTTATGTGGAGTTAACTTTGAGATTTATTATTTTAAATCTAAAAAGTTGTGTGGTATTGGTTAAGGGTATTTGTACTGTAAACATTATTGATTATTTGTAAAATTAATCATTGCATTTATATTAACTATATGGCTGTTTTTAAGGCTTTATTTTTTACTGTGATGGATGAATGTAATGGATTTACTATGTAATGGATTTACTATGTAATTGATGAGTTGTATAGGTATTGTATTTGAATAAAAAAATATTTAAACAGTTGCCATGTTCCGTTTATACGGACTGTAAATCGCGGTCATGGCTGTCGTTTAGGCCTTGTGATGGCTTCAAATTTTAAATCAGTTAACAATTACCATTCGGTCTAAGGAGGGTGCCGGAGGTTGTGTGGGGTCTAAGGAGGGTAGCCGAGAGATGTGTGGGGTCTAAGGAGGGTAGCCGAGAGGTTACGGGAGGGTGTGCGGGTGTGTAAAGGGCGTAAGATGGGACCCCGAGGGTGTAGAGTCTAAGGGGAGTGTGCAAGGGTGTACAGGAAGTGTATGAGGTCGAAGGAAGATATAGGGAATCCAGGAATGGTGCCAAAGATGTACAGAATCGAAGGAGGATGTGTGAGAGTTTACGGGGTCTAATTAGTGTGCACACAGGTGTAAGGATTAATGAGGGTTCCTGTGGATGGATGGCTTTTAAGCAGGGTGCCCAAGGGTGTATGGGGTCTAAGGAGGGTCCGCGAAGGTGTATGGGCTCTAAGGAGTGTGTACATGGTCTAAGGATAGTCCGTAAGGATGTGAAGGGTTTAAGGAGGCTGCCCCAGTGCGGACGGGGTCTAAGGAGGGGATATGAGAACGTATAGGATCGAAGGTGGGTGCCCGAGGATGCACAGCCTCTAAGGACGGTGCGTGAGAGTGTATGGGATTTAAGGAGGGTATACAGGGGTCTCGGAGTGCTGAGCGTGGATGGTGTAAGTGATTTTGGACTGTATGAGTAAAAATGACCATGAAGCTATCGAATTGTCATAAAAACCCAACTAGTTCACTAATGTCTTTGAGGAAGGGAAGCCTGCCGACCGTATCTGATTTGGCCTTTATGTGACTCCAGTCCCACACCAATGTGGTTGACTCTTAACTGCCCTCTAAAGTGGCCTAGGAAGCTACTTAACTGTATCACAAGAAGGCCCACCACCACCTTCTTAGGACAACTAGGGATGTGCAATAAATGCCGGCCTTTCCAGCGACACCCACATCCCGAGAATGAATAAAAAATAGCCTCTGTTGAGTTCTACTTATTTTTTTCAACTTATATTTCAGATTTTTTTTTAAAAAACCTTTACATCCTCATACAAAGTTGAGATCTCACAAGTGAAGCTCTCCTTGATGGCAACATTCATGAAGATGAAAAGATTGTAAAAAATACGCTCATTCCAGTCAAAGGCCTTCCCACAGCGAGAGACTTGGGTGCCTGACCAAACCATGAACATGCCATCAAGAGATCCATCAGGCAATACAGGCTGCTCACTGTAACTGTTCCAAATAAATCCTGCCTGGTCAAGATCAGTGAGGGAGCAGCCCTCTCTATCCTGGAGATCAATGAGCCAATGACTCTACATCAATCTTTATTTTCTTTACAAACCTGATTTTCACAACAGTTTCTGAGGAAATTAAAAATCCAATTCAGAATTACCTCCTGGTGACTTTGTTTGCATCATTCCAGACTATAGTTTATTTCCAGTTGTTGCACATCATTAATTCACATGCAGAAACTATTTTACAGCATAACACTAAGACTCTGCTATACTTACATAAATTAACAAAACTATTAACTAAATGAAGAGAACTGGCTCCTCAAACAGAATGAAACTATAGCGCTGATTCTGCGACGGAGAGCTTGAAGACAGCACAGTTCGGGAAATCACAGGCCCGTGGGCCATAATTTTCCATGCTTGCTGTGCACACATTGTTTGGGAGTGTCACGACCCGTTGGGAGCGCGTGCCTCGCTGGGAGCGCCCCAACTCACTGGGAACGCTGCAACTCGCCAGAAATGCCCAAGTGGTGAATCGGCACTCGGATCTCCAAAACCACCAGCAGAAATTCCAGCGCAAAAACTGTTTGTCAAAACAAGAAAACGACAATTGATAACTTAAGAAAACATGTATGCTCATTTTGGTAATAGATGCAATTCAGCACTAATGCACTTTTTCAATGAAAAAAACACACACCGAATGAATATACTAACAAATGCACTGCCTGAAAGAGTGGTGGAAGCAGATTCAATTATAGCTTTCAAAAGGGAATTGAATAAATACTTGAAGGGGAATTTCTTTTTGCAGTCTATGGGGAAAAGAGCAGGGGAGTTGGGCTAATTGTAAAGCTCTTTCAGAGAGTTGGCACAGGCATCATGGGCTGAATGGCCTCCTGCGCTGTATCACTCTATAAAATAATTAAACTAATATGTAATACTATGTAATAATTAAAAAGAAAACACTGGGAACAAAATAGTTTTTTTTAAATTGGATTTTCACATTCCTTCCCTTGTTTTGTGTAGACACTTCTCATATTGAGACACAAAATCTACTTATATTTTCAGTTCCATGACCACTGGCAACTCTTCACATGTGACCCTAAATACAATGGGGGAATTTTAACCCCCAAGGATGGGTGGGTTGGGGGCGGATGGGAGGTAAAAAATTTTAAAATCTCAAACCCAACTCCAACCCGCCCACTTCCGCTTTAAAGAACCGGTCAGAGGGTGGGCGGCCAATCTGTTTTCTGAAGGCGGCTAGGTCAGTAAAAGCTTTTAAGGAGACTGCGTGCCTCCATTTTAGCTGCAATTTTATTTTTAAACCATGCATGCTGGATGTCCCAAGGCATGGGAATCCCGGCAGGTAAAAGGAGGTGAGAAGGGCAGATCCATGAGGTAAGTGCATTTAGGGCACTGCTTGTGGGCCAGGAGGAGCAGGAGTGTTTCCCCCGGCTCCGCAAGCTAACCTCTTTACAGACCCCACGATCGAACCCAGTGATGTCCAACTGCCCTCACACCCTTCGTGATCTCCGACTGCTCACCCCCGAACTCCGACTACCCCCATCCATTGATCTTTGACCCTTCCACTCCTCCCGCGATCTCCAACTGCTCACCTCCATTCCCCACCCTGCAGATCTCCAACCCCCCTGCCCCCACCACGATCTCCCCCATGCCCGACTCCCCCCTACCCATCACCCTTCCGTGATGGTCTACTTACCTGGTATCCGCTCCCTGGCTGCTTTCCTGCCGAAAGGCAGCCAGCCTATTAATCTGTCTGGCTTTCAGGCGGGAAACCTGTTGGGAAAATGTAAAAGACGTCCTGCAGTTAATTTCAGCATGATGTCTGAAACCCATATTTCCGAATTCCTCCTCCCACCATCACCACCGCACCGCACCGCCCCCGCCCGCTTTCTTCAAGGTCCAGAGTAAATAGGAGTAAATATCAGGGCCAATGAGTGTCAGCAAATTATTCAACCAATGGGAACATCACACACAATCAATTCCAGGAACAGTCATTGGATAATGATCTGGAGAAGGAACCCTGGCCACATTTCCCTTTCTTAACTAAGGGCCACTCAGACCAAATGTAACTTTCAAAGAATTTCATAGAAATTATAGCACACAAACAGGCCATTTGGCTCAACGGGTCCATGCTGGGTTTTATGCTCCACACGAGCCTCCTCCAACCCCTCCTTATCGAACCCTAATAGCATATCCTTCTATTTCTTTCTCCCTCATGTACTTATCTAGCTTTCCCTTAAATGCATCTATGCTTTTCGCCTCAACTACTCCATGTGGTAGCAAGTTCCACATTCTAACCACTCTGGAAAAAGAAGTTTCTCCTGAATTCCTTATTCTATTTATTAATGATTATCTTATGTTTATGACCCTAGTTTTGGATTCCCCTACAAGCAGAAACATTTTCTCTACGTCTACCTTATCAAACCCCTTCATAATTTTAAAGACCTCTATTAGGTCACCCCTCAGCCTTCTTTTTTCTAGAGAAAAGAACCCCAGCCTGTTCAGTCATTCCTGATAGTTAAAACCTCTCAGTTCTGGTAGACATCATCCGAAAACACAACGTCAGGTTCCACATGTATGTTGACGACACCCAGCTCTACCGCACCACCACCTCTCTTGGCCCCTCCACTGTCTCTAAATTGTCAGACTGTTTGTCCGAGCAGAAATTTCCTCCAACTAAATATTGGGAAGACCAAAGCCATTGTCTTCGATTCCCGCCACAAACTCCGTTCCCTAGCCACCGACTCTATCCCTCTCCCTGGCAACTGTCTGAGGCTGAACCAGACTGTTGGCAACCTTAGTGTCATATCTGACCCCGAAATGAGCTTCCGACCACATATCCCCACCGCCTATTTCCACCTCTGGAACATCACCTGCCTCAGCTCATCTGCTGCTGAAACCCTCATCTATGCCTTTGTTACCTCTAGACTTGACTATTCCAACACTCTCCTGACCGGCCCCCCATCCTCCACCCTCCATAAACTTGAGCTCATCCAAAACTCTGCTTCCCGTATCCTAACTCGCACCAAGTCCCTGTGCTCGCTGACCTCAATTGGCTCCCGGTCCAGCAACGCCTCAATTTTAAAATTCTAATCCTTGTTTTCAAATCCCTCCATGGCCTCGCCCGTCCCTATCTCTGTAATCTCCTCCAGTCCTATAACCCTCCAAGATATCTGCGCTCCTCCAATTTTGGCCTCTTGCACATCCCCTATTTTAATCACTCCACCATTTAGCAGCTGTGCTTTCAGCTGCCGAGGCCCTAAACTCTGGAATTCCCTCCCTAAACCTCTCCTCCTTTCCTCCTTTAAGATGCTCCTTAAAACCTACCTCCTTGACCAATCTATCCTAATATCTCCTTTTGTGGCTTGGTGTCAAATTTGTTTGATAATGTTGCTGTGAAGTGTCTTGGGACATTTTACTATTTTAAAAGTGCTATATAAATGCAAGTTGTTGTTGTAAATGTTTTTTGCACCTTGTCCAGTGCCTCTATAATTTTGTTAAATGAAGACCAGAACTGTGTACAGTGTGGTCTAACCAAGGTTCTATACAAGTTTAACATTACTTCTCTGCTATTTAATTCTATTCCTTTAGAAACGAACCCCAGTATTTTGTTTGCATTTTTATGGCCTTGTTAACCTGCATTGATTTGTGAATCTGTACCCCCAGATCTCTTTCCTTCTCTACTCCATTTAGTCTCTTATTTTCCAAGGAGTATGTGGCCTCCTTATTCCCCCTCCCAAAATGTACCATCTCACACATACTATATTGAAATTAATTTGCCATTTACACACCCATTCTGCAAGTTTGTTAATGTCTTCTTGTATTTTGTCACAGTCCTCCTCGGTATTAACTGTACCCCCCAATTTGGTGTCATCGGCAAATTTTAAATTGTACTTCTGATTCCCGTGTCCAAATCGCTTATGTAAATGGTGAGTAACAGTGGTCCCAGCACCAATCACTTGATCATCACATTCCTCCAGCATCCCAGCTGAATCAGCTAACTCAGCAAAGCAGTGGGATTAAACCTGTGACCGTCCTGATCTGTATGGGTCAGCTGCTCACTGCCAGAACCAGCTGAGCTCACAAATTTTATTTTGTATCTACAACATTGACACTGGCTGACTGCTGAGAAGATGAGATAAGCCAATTAGGAGTGATCTTGTGATGCTGAACTTGGGGCTGTAAAAAACTGCAGCTCAGAATCATAGAATGATACAGCACAGAAGGAGGCCATTCTGCTCATTGTGCTTGTGCCGGCTCTTTGAAAAAGCTATCCAATTAGTCCTACTCCCCTGCTATTTCCCTATAGCCCTGTAAATTTTCTCCCTTCAAGTATTTATCCTTATTAAAGTTATTGAATCTGCTTCTACCACCCTTTCAGGCAGTGCATTCCAGATCATAACAACACATTGTGTAAACATTTTTTCCTTATGTCGCCTCTGGTTCTTTTGCCAATTACCTTAAATCTGTGTCCTCTGGATACTGACCCTTCTACCACTGGAAACAGTTTCTCCTTATTTACCCTATCAAAACCCTTCATGATTTTGAACACTTCTATCAAATCTTCTCTTAACCTTCTCTGCTCTAAGGAGAACAACCCCAGTTCCTGTAGTCTCGCCACGTAACTGAAGTCTTTCTTCCCTGGTACCATTCCAGTAAATCTCCTCTGCATCCTCTCTGAGACCTTGACATCCTTCCTAAAGTGTGGTACCGAGAATTGGCCACAATACTCCAGCTGGGGCCTAACCAGTGTTTTGTAAAAGTTTAGCATAACTTCCATGATTTTGTACTCCATGCCTCTTTTTGTAAAGCCAAGGATCCTGTGTATGCCTTTTTAACAGCCTTCTCAACTTGTTCTGCCACTTTCAGAGATTTGTGTACGTACACCTCCAGGCCTCTCTGTTCCTGCACCCCCTTTAAAATTGTACCATTTCGTTTATATTGCCTCTCCTCATTCTTCCTACCAAAATGGATCACTTCACACTTCTCTGCATTAAATTTCATCTGCCATGTGTCTACCCATTTCACCAGTCTGTCTATGTCCTCCTGAAGCCTGTTACTCTCCTCCTCATTGTTTACTACATTTGTGAGTTTCGTGTCATCTGCAAACTTTGAAATGATGTCCTGTATACCCAAGTCCAGGCCATTAATATATATCAAAAAGAGCAGTAGTCCCAACACCGACCCTTGGAGGACATCACTGCACACTTGTCTCCAGTCTGAAAAACAACCGTTCACCACTACTCTCTGCTTTCTGTCCATTATTTTGTATTCACGCAGCCGCTGCCCCTTTAATCCCATGGGCTCCAATTTTGTTAACAAGTCTATTATGTGGTACTTTATCAAACGCTTTTTCAAAGTCCATATACACATCAACTACACTACCCTCATCAACCCTCTCCGTTACTTCATCGAAGTACTCAATCGTTAGTCAAACACAATTTGCCTTTAACAAATCCGTGCTGGCTTTCATTTATTAACCCATATTTTTCAAGTGCCAATTAATTTTGTCCGGATTATTGTCTCTGAATGTTTCCCCACCACCATCGTCAGGCTGACTAGCCTGTAGTTGCTGGGTTTATCCCTCTCCCTTTTTTTGAACAAGGATGTAACACTTGCAATCCTCCACTCTCATATCTGTAAGAAACATTCAATCCTAAAGAAAGTTGCCATGATGTGGAGATGCCGGTGTTGGACTGGGGTGGACAAATGTGAGAAGTCGCACAACACCAGGTTATAGTCCAACAGCTTTATTTGAAATCACAAGCTTTCGGAGCGCTGCTCCTTCGTCAGGTGAAGTGAAGAGTTGCATATAGTCACAGCATATATAGTCAGAGAACACTGCCAGATGATTACAGTTAATCTTTCCAACTGCCCTTTATCACACCTCGGCAGAGAGATAATCATGGCAATCAAAGGTGTGGATGGTGTCCAAACAGGTCAGTCAGGAAAACATTACATCAAAGACAATGTGGCAGATGCTGGGGTCTGTATGGAAAACAAACTTTTTTTGCTGGAAATCACAGCAGGTCCGGCCGCATCTGTGTAGAGAGAACAAGCCAACGACGACTCGAGTCTGGATGACTCTACGTCAGGTGGGGTTACATGTAGCGTGACATGAACCCAAGATCCCGGTTGAGGCCGTCCTCATGGGTGCGGAACTTGGCTATCAGTTTCTGCTCGACGATTTTGCGTTGTCGTGTGTCTCGAAGGCCGCCTTGAAGAACCCTTACCCGAAGATCGGAGGCTGAATGTCCTTGACTGCTGAAGTGTTCCCCGACTGGGAGGGAACACTCCTGCCTGGCGATTGTTGCGCGGTGTCCGTTCATACGTTGTCGCAGTGTCTGCATGGTCTCGCCAATGTACCATGCTCCGGGGCATCCTTTCCTGCAACGTATGAGGTAGACAACGTTGGCCGAGTCACATGAGTATGTACTATGTACCTGGTGGGTGGTGTCCTCATGTGTGATGATGGTATCTGTGTTGATGATCTGGCATGTCTTGCAGAGGTTGCCGTGGCAGGGTTATGTGGTGTCGTGGTCGCTGTTCTCCTGAAAGCTGGGTAATCTGCTGCGAACGATGGTCTGTTTGAGGTTAGGCGGCTGTTTGAAGGCGAGTAGTGGGGGCGTGGGGATGGCCTTAGCGAGGTGTTTGTCGTCATCGATGACATGTTGAAGGCTGCGAAGAACATGGCGTAGTTTCTCCGCTCCGGGGAAGTACTGGACGACGTAGGGTACTCTGTTGGTTGTGTCCCGTGTTTGTCTTCTGAGGAGGTCTATGCGATTTTTCGCTGTGGCCCGTCGGAACTGTCGATCGACGAGTCGAGCGTCATATCCCGTTCTTACAAGGGCGTCTTTCAGCGTCTGTAGCAGATCCTGTGTATTCGCAGGGCTTGTCCATAGGGGATGGCTTCTTTAACGTGGTTAGGGTGGAAGCTGGAGAAGTGGAGCATCGTGAGGTTGTCCGTGGGCTTGCAATAGAGTGAAGTGCTGAGGTGTCCGTCTTTGATGGAGATTCGTGTGTCCAAGAATGAAACCGATTCTGAGGAGTAGTCCATGGTGAGTTTGATGGTGGGATGGAACTTGTTGATGTTATCGTGTAGTCTTTTCAGTGATTCTTCGCCGTGGGTCCATAGGAAGAAAATGTCATCGATGTATCTGGTGTATAGCGTTGGTTGGAGGTCCTGTGCAGCGAAGAAGTCTTGGTCGAACTTGTGCATGAAGATGTTGGCGTATTGGGGTGCGAATTTGGTCCCCATGGCTGTTCCGTGTGTTTGGGTAAAAAACTGGTTGTCGAAGGTGAAGACATTGTGGTCAAGGATGAAGCGGATGAGTTGTAGGATGGCGTCTGGAGATTGGTGACTCGGCCAACGTTGTCTACCTCATATGTTGCAGGAAAGGATGCCCCGGAGCATGGTACATCGGTGAGACCATGCAGACACTGCGACAACGTTTGAACGGACACCGCACAACAATCGCCAGGCAGGAGTGTTCCCTCCCAGTCGGGGAACACTTCAGCAGTCAAGGACATTCAGCCTCCGATCTTCGGGTAAGCGCTCTCCAAGGCGGCCTTCGAGACACACGACAACAAAAAATCGTCGAGCGGAAACTGATAGCCAAGTTCTGCACCCATGAGGATGGCCTCAACCAGGATCTTGAGTTCATGTCACGCGACATGTAACCCCACCTGACGTAGAGTCATCCAGACTCGAGTCGTCGTTGGCTTGTTCTCTCTACACAGATGCGGCCGGACCTGCTGTGATTTCCAGCAAAAAAAGTTTGTTTTCCATACAGACCCCAGCATCTGCCACATTGTCTTTGATGTAATGTTTTCCTGACTGACCGGTTTGGACACCATCCACACCTTTGATTGCCGTGATTATCTCTCTGCCGAGGTGTGATAAAGGGCAGTTGGAAAGATTAACTGTAATCATCTGGCAGTGTTCTCTGACTATATATGCTGTGACTATATGCAACTCTTCACTTCACCTGACGAAGGAGCAGCACTCCGAAAGCTTGTGATTTCAAATAAAGCTGTTGGACTATAACCTGGTGTTGTGGGACTTCTCAATAAAGAAAGTTGCAAGCTATAAGGTGTTTAATGATTCCATAGGAAATGGATCTGCTAACCCTATATAACACCTTATATCCCCCCAGAAAGAATTCCAATCACATCAGATAAGAACAGAGAGAGGCCTTAGGTCAACACAAGTACAAGCAGGCCTCCCAAACAGACATAGCAACTGATAAGGGAGACAGGGAACCAGTCAGCCGAATAAGCAAAATATTCTTAATCATAATAAAACATTTAACACAAAAGATAAGAAATAACTCGGGAAATAAGATGGTCAGGAAGTACCTTTGCCCTGGTAATAAAAGTCATGAGGTGAATGAAAAATAATAGACATCTGTGATCCCAGCCCACTGAAAAAAGATATAAAAATGGCCAAAGATGAAAGAGAAGCTAGCTGTTAAGAGGAAGGGCTTCCTTGGAGTGGATGAAATGCGAGCTTCGGCTTAACATAGAAACATAGAAACATAGAAGATAGGAGCAGGAGTAGGCCATTCGGCCCCTCGAGCCTGCTCCGCCATTCGATGAGATCATGGCTGATCATCTAAACTCAGTACCCTGTACCTGCCTTCTCCCCATATCCCTTGATACCTTTAGCTTTAAGAAATATATCTAATTCATCCTTGAATATATTTAATGACTTCGCCTCAACTACCTTCTGTGGTAGAGAATTCCACAGGTTCACCACTCTCTGGGTGAAGAAATTCTTCCTCATTTCTGTCCTAAATGGTTTACCCGTTATCCGTAGATTATGACCCCTGGTTCTGGACTCTCCGACCATCGGGAACATTCTTCCTGCATCTAGTTTGTCCAGACCTGTCAGAATTTTATATGTTTCGATGAGATCCCCTCTCATTCTTCTATACTCCAGCGAGTATAAGCCCAATTGACCCAATCTCTCCTCATATGTCATTCCTGCCATCCCAGGTATCAGCCTTGTGAATCTTCGCTGAACTCCTTCCATGGCAAGAACATCCTTCCTCAGATAAGGCGACCAAAACTGCACACAGTACTCAAGGTGTGGTCTCACCAAGGCCCTGTACAACTGCAGCAGGACATCCCTGTTCCTATACTCAAACCCTTTCGCTATGAAGGCCAACATACCATTTGCCTTCTTCACCGCCTGCTGCACCTGCATGCTTACTTTCAGCGACTGGTGCACAAGGACACCCAGGTCTCGTTGCACTTCCCCTTCTCCCAATCTATTGCCATTCAGATAATAGTCTGCCTTTCTGTTTTTGACACCAAAGTGGATAACCTCGCACTTATCCACGTTATATTGCATCTGCCACGCTTCTGCCCACTCACCCAACCTGTCCAGATCATCCTGGAGTTTCTCGCTATCCTCCTCACTGCACACACTCCCACCCAGCTTTGTGTCATCTGCAAACTTGGAGATATTACATTTAATTCCCTTATCTAGATCATTAATGTATATTGTGAATAGCTGGGGTCCAAGGACCGATCCCTGCGGTACCCCACTAGTCACTGCTTGCCACTCGGAAAAAGACCCATTAATTCCTACTCTCTGCTTTCTGTCCGCCAACCAGTTCTCTATCCAAGTCAATACCTTGCCCCCAATCCCATGTGCCTTAACTTTACCCGCTAATCTCTTATGCGGGACCTTATCGAAAGCCTTTTGAAAGTCCAAATACACCACATCTACTGGTTCTCCCTTATCTATTTTCCCAGTTACATCCTCAAAAAATTCCAGTAGATTAGTCAAGCACGATTTACCTTTTGTAAATCCATGTTGACTTTGTCCGATCCTGTCACTGTTTTTCAAATGCTCAGCTATTACATCCTTTATAATGGACTCTAGCATTTTCCCCACTACCGATGTCAGGCTTACCGGTCTGTAATTCCCCGCTTTCTCTCTACCACCCTTTTTGAATAGTGGGGTAACATTAGCTACCCTCCAATCCATGGGTACAACACTCTGTTCAGGCTCGACCTCTGAGGTGGATATCCATGCTGACTGACAGTCTAACACCTCCGACAGCTCAAGGAGAGACCCAACAGAAGTGACTGTTGTTACAGACAGAGACATCCGTCAACATTCATTGACATCCATCTGTCCATCCATCCGACATCCGTCGTGGGGCCATAGATCGCACTCATCTGTCACGGGTTGTATGTCTACTATATCTATTTCAATCGCATGTAGTAATATCTGATTATGCTTAAACTGTAGCTCTCTAATAAAAAGCCTTACAACTCCTAAGACCCTTTGGGTAATCTGTGTGTGACCTGTGATCCAAATCTTACATTTCTAAGGAGGATTGGAAGACTATGGCCAGAGCCTCTACAATTTCCATCCATACTTCCCTCAGCAACTTAGGATGCATCCTATCTGGACTGGGTGACTTTTCTACTTCGAGCAATGTCAACATTTTAAGTACCTCCTCTTTATCTATTTTTACCCTATCTAATTTCTCTACTACCTCCTTCACTATGACATTGGCAGCATCCTCTTCTTTAGTGAAGACAGATGCAAAGTACTGACATAGTATCTCAGCTGCCTCCACAAGAAGATCTCCAATTTGGTCCCTAATCTGCCCCACCCTTCCATTGACGATCCTTTTACTATTTATATGTTCATAAAAGACTTTTATGTTCCATTTTATGTTATCCGCGAACCTATTCTCATACGCTCTCTTTGCCCCTCATATTTCCTTTTTTTCAGTACTCCTCTGTACTTTTTGCATTCAGCTTAGTTCTCCACTGAATTATGAACCTGACATTTATCATAAGCCTCCTTTTTCTGTTCCATTTTAATCTCTACATCTTTAGTCAAACAGGGAGCTCTAGCTTTGGATACCCTTCCTTTCCCGCTTGTAAGAGAAAGGAAAATGTGAAAAGGAAAAGATTAGCGAAAGTAAATGTGGGTCCCTTACAGGCTGAGACAGGAGAAATTATAATGGGGAATAAGGAAATGGCAGAGAAATTAAACAAATACTTTGTGTCTGTCTTCACGGAAGAAGACACAAAAAACATTCCGGAAATAGTGGAGAACCAAGGGTCTAGTAAGAATGAGGAACTGAAAGAAATTAGTATAAGGAAATAGTACTGGAGAAATGAATGGGACTGAAAGCCGATAAATCCCCTGGACCTGATGGCCTACGTACTAGGGTTTTAAAAGAGGTGGCTATAGAGATAGTGGATGCATTGGTTGTCATCTTCCAAAATTCCATAGATTCTGGAACGATTCCCGTGGATTGGAAGGTAGCAAATGTTGTGGTAACACAATACAGCTTCCTGTGACTCGAACTTTATTGCATCACTTCCTGTGATTAGTCCAGGATAAATACTGGACTGAGCAGTTGGATCCTGGAGAGGCATAGAGTAAGACCTCTTTTGTATGTAGCACCTTTTTAGTTGATTAAAGCTTACTTTAAGTTCACCACGCGTAAGGCTCATTCTTACGACAATTTAATCAACTTTGAAAAACTTCGCACTCAAACTTTTTGGACGAACTCGGAACTAAGGATCCAGGGAATCACCCATCATGGAAAACATCCTTAAACCATCGCGTCTTGACTTGGACCCAAACACCCCAGCAGCCGGTAAGGTGTGGAAACACTGGTATCGCACGTTTGACAATTTTCTGGAATATTGCAAGGCTGATGATGACACAAAGTTGCGGATACTCATCAACTGTGTCACCCCGAATGTATTTCAGTATGTTGAGGAATGGGGCAGTTACGAGGAGGCAATTCGGACGCTTAAAAGACTATATCCTAAGACACCGAATGAGGGCTATGCCAGACATCTACTAGCTACAGCCCAACAAGGGCCGGAGGAATCCATTGATAAATTCCTCCAAGAGCTTTGCAGACTTAGTATGGACTGTAACTTTCAGGCGGCCTCAGCTGAGCTGTACCGTGAAGAAATGATCCGTGATGCTTTCATCTGCGGGCTTGCCTCCCCATTTATACGCCAGCGTCTACTGGAAAGTAAGACACTTGAGCTTCAGAGAGCTTATGACATGGCTTGCTCTCTAGATCTGGCAAAAAGAAATGCAGATCTTTATACAGTGCCCAGACCTCGGTCTGCTGCCTTAACTACAGTCAGGCAATTTAAGAGGCCACAGGTGAACTCTATTAGGGAGGACTTTATCCCTGACGATCAATCTGATGACTTCACTGATGAAGAGGATGATGACCCCACTGTGGCAGCCTCTTGGCAATCTAAGAAATGCTTCTTTTGTGGTGATGAGTTTCACCCTCGGAAATTCTGCCCTGCTCGCAATGCGTTTTGCAGTCATTGCAACAAAAAGGGTCATTTTGCACAGGTTTGCCTATCAAGAGCCTCTACGAGGGCTTATCAAGCTAAGTCCTACCGAACTGCCCCGGTAAGGGCCTATCAAGATGTTCCGGATAAAATCTATCGTGCTTCCTCTCGGGTTTTCTCTCGAAGAAACACACCTAGAGTTTCAGCCACTCTTTGTGCAACGACACCAATTACAGCTGCTTGTCCTCAGAACCTATTCCATGCAGCTACAAAAGCATCAATTAATGGACATACTTTAGATGCCTTAATTGACTCAGGTAGCACTGATAGTTTCATTAGGGAACAGATTGT
Organism: Squalus acanthias; assembly: GCA_030390025.1. NCBI lineage: Eukaryota > Metazoa > Chordata > Chondrichthyes > Squaliformes > Squalidae > Squalus > Squalus acanthias. The sequence goes on from CM059425.1 coordinate 222,567,934, forward strand.
TGCAGAGTTAAAGCTACATGTTTTCCCATCGGACCAGGCAATTGCGATGGCTCAGTCATCACTTAATACCAGAATTTCTGGCTTTTGTATGGTTGAAATAACACTTAATGGTCACAGGTATCTCTCCACCCGGCTTTCGGTGCTCAAGGACTTATGTAGTGATCTTATCTTAGGGCTGGATTTTCAAAAGCAGCATAAGAAGCTCACCATTGAGTTCGGCGGATCCAAACCTGAACTCACTATTTCTAATATACGACCTCGATTACCGTTCTGTGCATTGTCAGCAGCTTCACTGGATGAACCCTCACTGTTTACCAGTATCCCTCCTCGATGCAAACCGATTATAACAAAGTCACGACGTTTCAGTCAGGAAGACCAGTCTTTTATTGCGGCTGAGATTTCTCGGCTTTTAGCAGAGGATATCATCGAGCCTTGTTCGTCGCCATGGCGCACCCAGGTCGTTATTGTTAAGAACCCTCTACAACCTCACAAGAAACGGCTGTGCATTGACTATTCACAGACCATCAATCAATATACGGACTTGGACGCATACCCATTGCCGCGCATCGATGATATGGTTAATAAACTGGCTGAGTACACGGTGTTCTCAACATATGATCTGAAAAGTGCCTATCATCAGGTACCCTTGAAGGTCTCAGACAAGCAGTATACGGCCTTTGAAGCCAATGGACGGCTGTATCAATTTCGTCGCCTCCCCTTTGGGGTCACTAATGGAGTGGCTGTCTTCCAGCGAGCAATGGATGACCTGGTCAAACAGGAAGACTTGAAGGATACGTTTCCTTATCTGGACAATATTACTGTCGCAGGTCGCAATCAGCGGGAACATGACGCCAATCTCCAACGATTTTGGGATGCACTCCAGCACCGTAATTTGACATTAAATGCGGCTAAATCCATTGAGTCACAACCAACCATCAACATCCTTGGCTATTGTGTGGGCAATGGCATCATTAAACCTGACCCTGAAAGGCTTCGCCCACTCCAAGAGCTCCCGCCACCTAAGAATCCGGCCTCCTTGCGCCGGGCCCTCGGCCTGTTTGCATACTATGCTAAATGGATTCCTAACTTCTCGGACCGAATCCAACCTCTACTGAAGGCCAGCACATTCCCACTAGACACAGCGGCTGTTGCAGCCTTTAACCTCCTGAAAAAACAGTTGGAGAAAGCGGCTCTTCACTCCATCGATGAGAGTCTTCCTTTTGTTGTTGAGTGTGATGCCTCGGAGGTGGCGATCTCGGCCACTCTGAATCAGGAAGGTCGTCCGGTGGCATTTTTGTCCAGGACTTTTCAAGGGGCTGAGCTACATTATCCTCCAGTCGAGAAAGAAGCTACAGCCATCATAGAGGCAGTACGGAAGTGGACTCATCTCCTAGCTCGCCAGCACTTTACCTTAATCACGGACCAGCGATCGGTCGCCTTCATGCTCGATAATCGAAAACGGACCAAAATTAAAAATAATAAAATCCAGCTTTGGCGGCTGGAATTGGCCTCTTTTGGTTACACCATCCACTATCGACCTGGCAAGGAGAATGTGGCTCCGGATACCCTCACACGAGCATTCTGCTCCGCCATGGCACCCTCTACGCTCGTAGACATCCATGATGGGTTGTGTCATCCGGGCGTTACTCGCATGCTACACTTCGTGCGGTCCCGAAATCTCCCATTCTCTACCGGGGATGTAAAGAAGATGTGCTCGGACTGCAGAGTCTGTGCGGAATTGAAACCTCAGTTTTTCCGCCCCTCGGGTGGTATACTCATACATGCGACCCAGCCAATGCAACGGCTTAGCATCGATTTTAAGGGGCCGTTGCCCTCTTCAACTCGCAACACTTATCTATTGACCATGGTCGATGAGTATTCCCGTTTTCCGTTTGCCTTTCCCTGCCCCAATATGCTGACGACCACGGTTATCAGCTGCCTTGAGCAGGTATTTGCTTTCTGTGGCATGGCATCCTATGTTCATTCGGATCGGGGCCCTTCTTTTATGTCAGGAGAACTCAAGGCCTATCTCTCGGAACGGGGTATTGCTGCCAGCAGAACGACGCCTTATCATCCGGTCGGGAATGGGCAAGTCGAGCGTTTTAACGCTATCATCTGGAATGCGGTACGTCTGGCTTTGAGATCTCGGGGCCTACCCAACCAGCAATGGGAAGCAGTACTTCCAGACGCATTACACTCCACACGGTCCCTCCTTTCGACCGCCACAAATACGACGCCTCATGAACGGTTCTTCCGATTTCAGCGTCGCTCATCCTATGGGATATCTCTCCCGTCGTGGCTGACTGCACCGGGACCAGTGCTACTCCGAAGATATGTCCGGGCGTCTAAGAATGACCCCCTGGTAGATGAGGTTGAGCTCACTGACGTCAACCCTACCTACGCCTATATTCGGTATCCTGACGGTCGGGAATCTACCGTGTCATTGCGGGATCTGGCTCCCTGCCCGCCGAAACATAGAGGGACACCAGGGGATGATATTGTACCAGGCACATCTCTGGGCTCGCCAGGTGCCTCTCATCACGATCTGGATCTGACGCCGGCTGGTACCTCACTCCAGCGTGCCGACCTGGGGCAGACTGACTATGAGCCCGTCGGGGCTCGCACGCGCAGCCACGATCCACCCCGTACCATACGCTCGGAAACGGATCTGCCACAGCCCTGCCCGACACCCGTTCGGGCACCAGTACACAGTCAGGATCGTCCTGACCCCTCACAGAGCGGGCTGGATCACTCGGACTCTGGTCCACGGCCCGCGGCGGGTAAACGGGCTAGGGGCCCTCTACCGCTACGAGAACCCAAACGGGTGCGGCTCTCCCTCGTCCGGCGGCTACGAAATGGAGGGAGCATCCCGGCCTCCTAATCTTTTGGGGGGGGAGAATGTGGTAACACAATACAGCTTCCTGTGACTCGAACTTTATTGCATCACTTCCTGTGATTAGTCCAGGATAAATACTGGACTGAGCAGTTGGATCCTGGAGAGGCATAGAGTAAGACCTCTTTTGTATGTAGCACCTTTTTAGTTGATTAAAGCTTACTTTAAGTTCACCACGCGTAAGGCTCATTCTTACGACAAATGTAACCCCACTATTTAAGAAAGGAGGGAGAGTGAAAACGGGGAACTATAGACCAATTAGCCTGACATCAGTAGTAGGGAAAATGCTAGCATCTATTATTAAAGACGTGGTAACAGGGCACTTAGAAAGTAATAACAGGATTGGGCAGGGTCAACACGGATTTATGAAAGGGAAATCATGTTTGACAAATCTGTTCGAGTTTTTTGAGGCTGTAACTAGCAGGATAGATAAGGGGGAACAAGTGGATGTAGTGTATTTGGATTGTCAGCAGGCATTCGATAAGGTGCCACACAAAAGGTTATTAAACAAAATTAGGGCTCATGGGATTGGGGGTAATATACTGGCATGGATTGAGATTGGTTAACAGACAAAAAACAGAGTGTAGGAATAAACGGGTCATTTTCGAGTTGGCAGGCTGTAACAGGTTAAGCGAATGGGCAAGAACATGGCAAATGGAATATAATGTGGAGAAATGTGAAGTTATCCATTTTGGTAGGAAAAATAGAAAAGCAGAGTATTTTTTAAATTGTGACAGATTGGGAAATGTTGGTGTTCAGAGGGACCTGGGTGTCCTTGTACACGAATCGCTGAAAGTTAATATGCAGGTACAGCAAGCAATTAGGAAAGCAAATGGTACATTGGCCTTTATTACAAAAGGATTTGAGTGTACTCTTTTGAGCAACCCATAAACAAATAGACTGTAACTAAACTTAAAACAGTAAATTAAACTTATCAAATTAAATTAAAATGTGGTTGCTGGGGGTGATGATGCACTCCAGTCCCTGCGGTGCCCACCGGTCGCGCAAGGCCTCGAGCGTGCAGGATTTCAGTGTAAGAGTAAAGATGTCTTACTACAATTATATAGGGCCTTGGTGAGACCACACCTGGAGTATTGTGTACAGTTTTGGTCTCCTTACCAACGGAAGGATATACTTGCCATAGAGGGAGTGCAACAAAGGTTCACCAGACTGATTCCTGGGATGAGGGAATTGTCTTATGAGGAGAGATTGAGTAGACTAGGCCTATATTCTCTAGAGTTTAGAAGAATGAGAGGTGATCTCATTAAAACATACAAAATTCTTACAGGGCTTGACAGGTAGATGCAGGGAGGATGTTTCCCCTGGCTGGGGAGTCTAGAACCAGGGGTCACAGTCTCAGAATAAGGGGTCAGCCATTTAGGACTGAGATGAGAAGAAATTTCTTCACTCAGAGGGTGGTGAATCTTTGGAATTCTGTACCCCAGAGGGCGGTGAATGCTCAGTCGTTGAGTATATTCAAGGCAGAGATCGATAGTGTGGTGAAGGTACTCCCACAGTGCTGTTAGGGAGGAAGTTCCAAGATTTTGACCCAGCGACGATGAAGGATCAGCAATATACTTCTAAGTCAGGATGGTGTGTGACTTGGAGGGGAACTTGGGAGGTGGTGGTGTTCCCATACGCCTGCTGCCCTTGCCCTTCTAGGTGGAAGAGGTTGCGGGTTTGGGAGATGCTGCCGAAGAAGCCTTGGCGAGTTGCTGCAGTGCATCTTGTAGATGGTACACACTGCAGCAACGGTACGCCGGTGGTGGAGGGAGTGAATGTTTAAGGTGGTGGATGGGGTGCCAATCAAGCGGGCTGCTTTATCCTGGATGGTGTCGAGCTTCTTGAGTGTTGTTGGAGCTGCACTCATCCAGGCAAGTGGAGAGTATTCCATCACACTCCTTACTTGTGCCTTGTAGATGGTGGAAAGGCTTTGGGGAGTCAGGAGGTGAGACACTCGCCACAGAATACCTAAGCCTCTGACCTGTTCTTGTTGCCACAGTATTTATGTTGCTTGTCCAGTTAAGTTTCTGGTCAATGGTCAATCATCAGCAAACATCCCCATTTCTGACCTTATGTTGGAGGGAAGGTCATTGATGGAGCAGCTGAAGATGGTTGGGCCTAGGACACTGCCCTGAGGAACTCCTGCAGTTATGTCCTGTGGCTGTGATGATTGACCTTCAACCACCACAACCATCGTCCTTTGTGCTAGGTATGACTCCAGCCAGTGGAGCGTTTTCCCCCCCGATTCCCATTGACTTCAGTTTTACTAGGGCTCCTTGATGCTACACTCGGTCAAATGCTGCCTTGATGTCAACTGCAGTCACTCTCACCTCACCTCTGGAATTCAGCTCCTTTGTCCATGTTTGGAACAAGGCTACAATGAGGTCAGGAGCTGAGTGGTCTTGGCGGAACCCAAACTGGGCATCAGTGAGCAGGTTATTGGTGAGTAGGTGCCGCTTGATAGCACTGTTGATGACACCTTCCATCACTTTGCTGATGATTGAGAGTAGACTGATGGGACGGTAATTGGCCGGGTTGGATTTGTCCTGCTTTTTGTGGACAGGACATACCTGGGCAGTTTTCTACATTGTCGGATAGATGCCAGTGTTGTAGTTGTACTAGAACAGCTTGGCTAGAGGCGCGGCTAGTTCTGGAGCACAAGTCTTCAGCACGATAGCCGGGATGTTGTCGGGGCCCATCGCCTTTGCTGTATCCAGTGCGCTCAGCCGTTTCTTGATATCACGTGGAGTGAATCAAATTGGCTGAAGACTGGCTTCTGTGATGGTGGGGACCTCAGGAGTAGGCTGATATGGATCATCCACTCGGCACTTCTGGCAGAAGATGGTTGCAAATGCTTCAGCCTTGTCTTTTGCACTCACGTGCTGGGCTCCACCATCATTGAGGATGGGGATATTCATGGAGCCTCCTCCTCCCATTAGTTGTTTAATGGTTCACCACCATTCACGACTGGATGTGGCAGGACTGCAGAGCTTTGATCTGATCCGTTGATTGTGGGATCGCTTAGCCCTGTCGATAGCATGCTGCTTCCGCTTTTTAGCATGCATGTAGTCCTGTGTTGTAGCTTCCCCAGGTTGGCACCTCATTTTTAGGTACGCCTGGTGCTGCTCCTGGCATGCTCTTCTACACTCCTTGTTGAACCAGGGTTGGTCACCTAGCTAGATGGTAATGGTAGAGTGAGGGATATGCCGGGCCATGGGGTTACAGATTGTGGTGGAATACAATTCTGCTGCTGCTGACGGCCCACAGCACCTCATGGATGCCCAGTTTTGAGCTGCTAGATCTGTTCTGAATCTATCCCATTTAGCATGGTGGTAGTGCCACACAACATGATGGAGGGTGTCCTCAGTGTGGAGACGGGACTTCATGTCCACAATGACTAGGGTGTCCTCAGTGTGAAGACAGGACTTCATATCCACAATAACTGTACGGTGGTCACTGCTACCAATACTGTCATGGACAGATGCATCTGCGACAGGTAGATTGGTGAGGACAAGGTCAAGTAGGTTTTTTCCTCATGTTGGTTCTCTCACCACCTGTCGCAGGCCCAGACTGGCAGTTATGTCCTTCAGGACTCGGCCAGCTCGGTCAGTAGTGATGCTACCGAGCCACTCTTGGACATTGAAGTCCCCCACCCAGAGTACATTCTGTGCCCTTGCTACATTCAGTGCTTCTTCCAAGTGGTGTTCAACATGGAGGAGTACTGATTCATCAGGTGAGGGAGGGCGGTAGATGGTAATCAGCAGGAGGTTTCCTTGCCCATGCTTGACCTGAAGCCATGAGACTTCATTGGGAGTCAATGTTGAGGACTCCCAGGGCCACTCCTTCCCGACTGTATACCACTGTGCCACCACCACTGGTGGGTCTGTCCTGCCGGTGGGACAGGATATACCCAGGGATGGTGATGGAGGAGTTCGGGACATTGGCTGAAAGGTATGATTCTGTGAGTATGACTATGTCAGGCTGTTGCTTGACTAGTCTGTGGGACAGCTCTCCCAATTTTGGCACAAGTCCCCAGATGTTGGTGAGCAGGACTTTGCAGGGTTGACTGGGCTGGGTGTGCCGTTGCTGTGTCCGTAGCCGGTGCCGAGGTCGATGCCGGGTGATCCGTCCGGTATCATTCTTATTATTATTTTGTTTCGTAGCAGTTAGTTACAACTGAGTGGCTTGTTAAGCCATTTCAGAGGGCATTTAAGAGTCAACCACATTGCTGTGGGTCTGGAGTCACATATAAGAACATAAGAAATAGGAGCAGGAATAGGCCACTTGGCCCCTCGAGCCTGCTCCGCCATTCAATAAGATCATGGCTGATCTTGGGCTCAAAGCCACTTCCCCGCCCGCTCCCCATAATCCTTCACTCCCTTATCTTGCAAAAATTTGTCTATCTCCACCTTAAATGTATTTAATGACCTAGCCTCCACAGCTCTCTGGGGCAGAGAATTCCACAGATTTACGACCCTCTGAGAGAAGAAATTCCTCCTCATCTCAGTTCTAGAAGGGCGACCCTTTATTCTAAAGCTGTGCCCCCGCGTTCTAGATTTCCCCACGAGGGGAAACATCCTCTCTGCATCTACCTTGTCGAGCCCCCTCAGTATCTTATATGTTTCAATAAGATCACCTCTCATTCTTCTAAATTCCAATGAGTATAGGCCCAGCCTGCTCAACCTTTCCCCATAAGTCAACCCCCTCATCTCTGGAATTAACATAGTGAATCGTCTCTGAACTGCCTCCAATGCAAGTATATCCTTCCTTAAATAAGGAGACCAAAACTGTACGCAGTACTCGAGGTGTGGCCTCACCAATACCCTGTAGAATTGTAGCAGGACTTCCCTGCTTTTATACTCCAACCCCTTTGAAATAAAGGCCAACATTCCATTTGCCTTTTTGATTACTTGCTCTACCTGCATGCTAACTTTTTGTGTTTCATGCACAAGGACCCCCAGGTCCCTCTGAACTGTAGCATTTTGTAATCTCTCTCCATTTACATAAGAATTTGCTTTTTTATTTTTCCTGCCAAAGTGTATAACCTCGCACTTCCCCACATTATACTCCATCTGCCAAATGTTTGCCCACTCACTTAGCCTGTCTATATCCCTTTGCAGGTTCTTTTGAGTCCTCTGCACAACTTGCTTTCCCACCCATCTTTGTATCATCCGCAAACTTGGCTACATTACACTCGGTCCCTTCATCCAAGTCATTAATGTAGATTGTAAATAGTTGAGGCCCGAGCACCGATCCCTGTGGCACCCCACTAGTTACCTTTTGCCAACCGGAAAATGACCCATTTATCCCGACTCTCTGCTTTCTGTTAGTTAGCCAATTCTCTATCCATGCTAATATATTACCCCCAACTCCATGAGCTCTTATCTTATGCAGTAACCTTTTATCTGGCACCTTATCGAATGCCTTCTGGAAATCCAAATACACCACATCCACTGGTTCACCTTTGTCCACCCTGCTCGTTACCTCCTCAAAGAACTCCAGCAAATTTGTTAAATATGATTTCTCTTTCATAAAACCATGCTGACTCTGCTTGACTGCATTATGATTTTCCAAAAGCCCTGCTACTGCTTCCTTAATGAAGGACTCCAGCATTTTCCCAACGACAGATGTTAGGCTAACTGGTCTATAGTTTCCTGCTTTCTGTCTCCCTCCTTTCTTAAATAGGGGTGTTACATTTGCGGTTTTCCAACCCAGGGAATTTTGGTATATTGCAACCAATGCATCCACTATCTCTGCAGCCACTTCTTTTAAGACCCTGGGATGCAGGCCATCTGGTCCAGGGGACTTGTCATCTTTTAGTCCCATTATTTTACCAAGTGCTATTTCCTTATTCTCCACATTATTTCCTTAGTGATAGTGATTGTCTTTAGTTCCCCCCTCCCTGTGGCCCCTTGATTATCCATTATTGGGATGTTGTTAGTGTCTTCTACTGTGAAGACAGATACAAAATATTTGTTCAGAGTCTCTGCCATTTCCCCGTTCCCCATTATTAATTCCCCAGTCTCATCCTCTGAGGGACCAACATTTACTTTAGCTACCCTCTTCCTTTTTATATACCTGTAGAAGCTCTTACTATCTGTTTTAACGGTTCTTGCCAGTTTACTCTCATAATTGATCTTCTCTCTCTTTATTATTTTTTTCGTCATCCTTTGCTGGTTTTTTAAAATTTTCCAATCCTCTGGTCTCCCACCATTCATTTTGATATCATCCTTTCCTTCCTTAGTTAGCCATGGATAGTACTCCCTTCTCTTAAAATCTCTTCATATTGGCCAGCAGATTTCCTTTCCTAAAGGACATTAGTGAACCAGATAGGTTTTTACAACAATCTGATAGTTTCATGGTTACTATTACTGATGCTAGTTTTTTATTCCAGATTTATTTAATTAACTGATTTTAAATTCCCCAGCTGTTGTGGTATTTGAACTCATATCTCTGGATCATTAGCTCAGGTCTACTAGATTACTAGCCCAGTGACATTACCACTATGCCCTTCTGGCATCACAGAAAGGCCAGACCAAGTAAGGATAGCAGATTTCTTTCTCTAAAGGGACATTAGTGAACCAGATGGGTTTTTATGACAATCTGATAGTTTCATGATTACCATTACTAGTAATTATTCCAGATTTATTTGATTAACTGAATTTAAATTCCCCAGTTGCTATGGTGGAAATGGAACTCACATCTCTGGATTACCAGCCCAGTGACATTACCACTACGCTACCGTTTCCTTCGCTTCCTGCTCCTATTTCTTATGTTCTTATGAAAATGGAGGGCGGTAAGGAGGTCCACAGTATTGAAGTCTTCGGAAAGAATGTTTCTCACTTCTCTTTCTCTCCTGAAGATGGTAACTTTGTGCTCGAGTACAATCCCACTGGTGTCCGGCACTTTCTGTACCTTGCCCAAGTGGCTGTTATTCACACGTCAGTCTTCATGGTAAGGGCTGACCAACTAAATCCACTGAGAGACGTCACAGCCAGCCCAATCCTGTCCTCACCTGACATTCATACATATGCATTTTCTACCAAAGGTTGCCAAATTGAAATCAAGAGCCATAGTGAGTTTTCCCAGCCTAACTCGAGGGCTGTAGTCAACTGCAGTGCACCTATCAGCAGTTCAAACCAGGGATGGAACTGTAACATTCTTGGTCTGTGTGGCTCAGCTGCACACTGTTTGAAGGTGTTGGGCCCGTGTTTTGTACATATTTTAAAACAGAGAAGGTTGTGAGCTTGAACAGGTGTGTCTGCCTGGCTAAGTTGGAACTAGAGTTGCCAACTCTGGTTGGACATAATCCTGGATGTTTCATCACATGACTTCCCACCTCCACCTACCCTGCCTCACATTTCTGATTTGATCGCCCGACATGCCCATCCTTGTGGCGCACTGTCTTCCCACGCCAATTGGAAACGAACAAGACTCTTCATTACCGGATTGGATGATTCTCGACTCTCAAACAACTTTTTTTCCCATCTCCCATATTTTTATAACTGATAAACAAACGTGTTCCGTTTTCTCTTGGGTTGCATGCAGCAGTGTCCGAGAGATTAATTCCTGGAAACTCCAGGACAATTTTGAGGGGTGGCAATCGAAGTTCGAGCTGAATGCTGCTGTCTGTCGTACGCCCAGCACCTGCCACATGTGCGCACGCGTAGTACCGCACACGCAAACAATCGCAGATGCCAGTTTGGGTAACGATGCGCACGCGCAGATTTATTGCCGTGGCGGCGCCAGGTGCGCATGCGCGCGCCGGTGCTCCAAAACAGATAGAATCCAACCGTCAGAGAGCGAGCGGCGGCGCGAGCGCAGGACCGCGCACCGCAGTGAGTACTGGGGGGCCCGGGGCGAGCACCGGGAGACCAGGGACCGGACAGCGCCAGGGGATCGGGGAGACCAGGGGTCCCGGGCAGCACCGGGAGATCAGGGGTCGGGGTGTCCAGGGGCCATGAGAACCAGGGGCCGAAGGGTTCATCATCGGGGGAGTTGTGGTAACCGGGGGTGTGAATCCTGCCGATCCAGCGAACGGATAGAGGGGTCGCGGGCAGAGATGCAGAGACTGGGTGAGTAGGTGAAGCGGAGCCGGTTAGGAATATGTTGGGACAGAGGGAGTGCCGTGTCTGAGGCAGCGAGCAAAGTGGCTGGAGCAACCCCAGCAATCGAGAGAACCAAGGGAGAAGGGCCCAAGGGGTGCCGGTGCAACCGAGGGAGTGGGCCCAAGGGGTGCCGGTGTAACCAGAGAGAGAGTGAAATGACTCCCGATGTAAGCAGGGAGGGTGTAGCAGACGGAGTGGACCCGCTGTTAATACTACATAGACGCACACGAGACCTGGTGTAACCAAAGAGAGGACCCAATAACTATAGAGACTAGACCCCGTGTGACTACAGGGAGAGAAAAACACACAGATAAGCCTCAGTGTAATTGCAAAGACTGACACGACTTGGTGTAACCGGAAATTGTATTCTGGCTATGCTATTTTGCGATTAGATATGTCTGGAATTGGGTTGAAACTGAGCACATCAGAACAGCAAAAATACAGTTTTTTTTACGGTGTTGCATCCAGCAGCTACCTGTAGTGTAACTGTTTGGCTTTATACACTTAATGACACAGTTTTAAAGAGTGTACAGGGACAGAGGGACCTGGGAGTTAATGTGCATAGGTCCCTGAAGGTGGCAGAACATATTGAGAGAGTGGTTACAAAGCATATGGGATCTTGGGCTTCATAAATAGAGGTATTGAGTACAAAAGTAGAGAAGTTATGCTGAATCTTTATAACGCGCTGGTTAGGCCACAACTGGAGTATTGCGTCCAGTTCTGGTCACCACACTTTAGGAAGGATGTGAAGACCCTCGAGAGGGTGCAGAGGAGATTTACCCGAATGGTTCTGGAGATGGGGGACCTTAGCTACAAGGACAGGTTGGAGAAGCTGGATTTGTTTTCATTAGAGCAAAGGAGGTTGAGGCGTGATTTGATAGAGGTGTGCAAGATTATGACTGGTTTGGATAGGCTAGATGGGGAAAGGCTGTTCCCACTAGATAGGGAGGGGTAAGGCTATGAAAGGATTTAAATACGAGAATAAGAATTTTAAATTTGAGGCATTGGGGGACCGAAAGCCAATGTAAGTCAGCGAACATGGGTGAGCAGGACATGGTGCGGGTTAGGATACACACAGCAGAGCTTTGTACGAGTTGAAGTTTAGTGTGTAGGATGGGTGGCCAGTCAGGTGAGCATTGCAACAGTCGAGTCTGGGGCAGTAACAAAGGCATGGTTGAGTGTTTAAGTAGCAGATGGGTCAACGTGGGCAATGTTACCTAGATGAAGGTAGGTAAACTATGAGATCGAGAAGTTAATGGGTCAGAAGCTCAGATCGTGATCAAATAGGATGCGATGCCGAGGTTGCAAACAGTTTGGTTTAACCCAAAGAGACAGTGCCCAAGGACGGGGATTAAGTTGTTTGCAAGGACGCAAGGGGCAAGGATTGTTTTTTTGAGGAGTGGGGTGATGATGGCGGTTTTGAAAGGAAGGTGGACAGTACAACTGAGGAGTAGGAACCATTTGCAATGTCAGCTACCATGGGTGACAAAGAGAAGTTGGGTGGTTAATACCTTAGTGGGGGTGGGGTCGAGAGAGCAGAAGGTGGGTCTCAGACAAGATTAGCGTGGAGAGGGCATGAGGGGAAATAGGAAGGAAACTGGAGAAAGATGTGGGTTCAGGGATAGGACAGGAGGGGGCCTGGGTGAAGGTTTGGCTTGGTGGGGAGGAGCAGCAGCAGCTGAACGGATGGTCTCAATCTTCGTGACAAAGAAGTCAATTAGCTCCTCGCATTTGTTGGAGCGGGGTTTAAGGAGACTGTTTGTAATGGGGGGAAAGAAACCGGGATTGTCTTTGCATTTCAGTATGATCCTGGAGTAGTGAGTGGTTTTGGTAGAGGAGAGAGGCCCGATAATGCTTCATGATAGAGCTTCCTTTCCTGGCTAGATTTATTATTCCCTAGTTCCCCCTTCTGATCCTGGCCATGACACAGGAGCAAACAAACCTTCCCCTAAAGGACAAAATAGGATAGGCCGTCTTTGGTGAGTTGAATGTATTTGACTGAGAAATGAAAGTGAAAGTCTACAGTTTGAGCATTGTGTAATATGCTGTGCTGTGGCACTTGCTGCTGCATGTTGACTGTGCACTCTTCGATGTCATTACATGCCCAGGTGCCTGATGTCGACTGGAACTTGAAACTGAAAGACAGCATTTCCTGTGAATACATTTGAAACTAAGTTGTCATAGCTCGTTGTCTGTGGCGTCAAGCGTTAGAGGCGATCTGTTTCTTCCAGTTCTGTGAGTTTCAGCAACCTAGAAGCAATTTGATCGTAGCTCTACTTTTATTTCAGAAACTGAGCCCAGTGAATGCCAAGAGAGTGAAGGTATTTTTACCTTAGTGTTTAAATATTTTTAGGAGATTGACCTCTATACACCACTCATCTTTAAGCCTTATCTCAGTGTAACACTCGCGCCTCAAAGTCAGAAGTTATGGGTCCAAGCCCCACTTAAAGACTCGAGCACATAATTTAGGTTGACAGTTCAGTGCATCATCGTAGGTGCTGTCTTTTTGTTGAGATGTTAAACTGAGGCATGAAGCAGCCCTTTTTGTTCCTGATCAGAAACTTTGTACCTTAATCCTTGATTCTATCTTGCTTCCTGGCTGCTCGCTGAAGTTGAACCTGATTGTGTATAGCCTCAGTCTCCTGTTTGAACCTGTGCTGAGCTTCAAACCTCCCATCTAGTTATCCACAAGACCCAAGTGTACAATATTGGCTGCCTCATCCCTTCTGTACCCCATCACTACTAAAACTCTCCTCCACACCTTAAGTTCCAAGCTTGACGAATCGAACACTCTCCTTAATAACAACAGAAAACGCTGGAAAAACTCAGCAGGCCAGGCAGCATCCGTGGAGAGAGAAAGAGAGTTAACGTTTCAGGTCGATGACCTTTCATCAGAACTGGGAAGAGCCGGAAATCAAATAGATTTAAGGCCAGGGTAAAGCTGGGAAAAGGGGGAGGGGATAAAGGAACAAGGGGGAGATGTAGAGACATTAAGAGACATTAAGAGATATGCAAGGCTAGAGGTGGTGTTAATGTGACAGATTAAGGCTGAATGAAGTGTGAAATCCACTGGCAGAATGAAGGACAGCTGCCAGCTTCTAGGAGGGAAAAAAAAAGGTGGGGGGGGGACAAATAAAAGGGTGGATAAAATAAAATATAAATGTGATTGGAGCTGAGGTTATGATCTAAAATTGTTGAACTCGATATTGAGTCCAGAGGGCTGTAGCGTGCCTAAACGAAAGATGAGGTGCTGTTCCTCGAGCTTACGCTGAGCTTCCGTGGAACAGTGTAATAGGCCGAGGACGGTGAGGTCAGAGTGGGAGTGAAGCGGTGAATTAAAGTGACAGGCCACCGGGAGCTCGGGGTCCCCCTTACGGACTGAACGGAGGTGTTCCGCAAAGCGGTCACCCAATCTGCGTTTGGTCTCCCCAATGTAGAGGAGTCCACATCGTGAGCAGCGAATACAGTATACTAAATTGCAGGAAGTACAAGTAAATCGCTGTTTCACCTGGAAGGGGTGTTTGGGGCCCTGGACAGTGGGAAGAGGGGAGGTATAAGGACATGTGTTGCATCTCCTGCGCGTGCACGGGAAGGTGCCGGGCGAAGGGGAAGGGGTGCTGGGGGTGGTAGAGGAGTGGACTAGGGTGTCGCGGAGGGAGCGGTCCCTACGGAATGCTGAAAGGGGAGGTGAGGGGAAGATGTGTTTGGTGGTGGGATCACGCTGGAGGTGGCGGAAATGGCGGAGGATGATCCGTTGAATGTGGAGGCTGGTGGGGTGAAAGGTGAGGACAAGGGGAACCCTATCGTGGTTCCGGGAGGGAGGGGCAGGGGTGAGGGCAGATGTGCGGGAGATAGAACGGACACGGTCGAGGGCCGTGTCGACCACGGTAGAGGGGAATCCTCGGTTGAGGAAAAAGGAAGACATGTCGGAAGCACTGGTATGGAAGGTGGCATCATCAGAGCAGATGCGGCAGAGACGGAGAAACTGGGAGAATGGAATAGAGTCCTTACAGGAGGTGGGGTGGGAGGAAGTGTAGTCCAGGTAGCTGTGGGAGTCGGTGGGCTTGTAGTGAATGTTAGTCAATAACCTATCCCCAGAGATGGAGATGGAGAAGTCGAGGAAGGGAAGGGAAGAGTCGGAGATGGACCATGTGAAGGTGAGGGAAGGGTGGAAATTGGAAGCATAGTGAATGAAATGTTCTAGTTCAGGGCGAGAGCAGGAGACGGCACCGATACAGTCATCAATGTACCGGAAAAAGAGGTGAGGGAGGGGACCCGAGTAGGACTGGAACAAAGAGTGTTCCACATATCCCACGAAAAGGCAGGCATAGCTAGGACCCATGCGGGTACCCATAGCAACACCTTTTAATTTGGAGGAAATGGGTAGAGTCAAAGGAGAAGTTGTTCAATGTGAGAACAAGTTCAGCCAGGCGGAGGAGGGTGGTGGTGGATGGGGACCGGTTGGGCCTCTGTTCAAGGAAGAAGCGGAGCGCCCTCAGGCCATCCTGGTGGGGAATTGAGGTGTAGAGGGATTGTACGTCCATAGTGAAGAGGAGACGGTTGGGGCCGGGAAACTGGAAACTGTTAAAATGGCGGAGGGCATCGGAAGAGTCGCGGATGTAGGTGGGAAGAGACTGGACAAGGGGAGAAAAAATAGAGTCGAGATAGGAAGAGATAAGTTCCGTGGGGCAAGAACAGGCTGAAACGATGGGTCTACCGGGGCAGTCCTGTTTGTGGATCTTGGGAAGGAGGTAGAAGCGGGCTGTGCGGGGTTGGGGAACTATGAGGTTGGCGGCCGTGGGGGGAAGATCTCCAGAGGAGATGAGGTCAGTGACAGTCTTGGACACGGTGGCTTGATGTTCGGTAGTGGGGTCATGGTCCAGGTGGAGGTAGGAGGAGGTGTCAGAGAGTTGGCGTTCAACTTCCGCTAGGTAGAGGTCGGTTCGCCAAACAACAACAGCGCCACCCTTGTCAGCAGGTTTAATGACAATGTCAGGGTTGGATCGGAGAGAATGGAGTGCTGCAAGTTCAGAGGGAGGTAGATTGGAGTGAGTGAGGGGAGCAGAGAAATTGAGCTGGCCGATGTCACGGCGGCAGTTAGCAATGAAAAGATCAAGAGAGGGTAAGAGGCCAGAGGGAGGGGTCCAGGTGGAACGAGAATTCTGAAAGCGGGAGAAAGGGTCAGCCGTGCGGGGGGAAGACTCCTGGCCAGAGAAGTGGGCACGGAGACGGAGGCGGCGGAAAAAGAGCTCAGCATCGTGCTGAGCTCGAAATTCATTGAGATGGGGGCGTAAGGGGATGAAGCTCAGGCCTTTGCTGAGGACTGATCGTTCGAACACTCTCCTTGTTGGCCTTCCAAGCTCAAACACTACACAAACTTGAACTCACCGAGAATTCTACCACTTGCATTCTATCTATTCTGTGCTAACTGCTGCTCACCTATAATCTTTGTCCTCACTGATCTTTACAGCTCCTGATACCTCCCCTTCCCCTTGCATTAATTTCAGAATTCTGGAGGAGCAGTGTATAAATTCCTCCATGGCCTTGCCCCACCTTCTGCACTTTTCTCGAGCCCTGTTTTGAGCTTCCATCCTCCAGCTTTGACGTCTGTTGGTAGTCGAGCCTTCAGTCTTTTTGCCTCAATACTCTAGAGCTTCTTCCTTTGAAAGCCTCCTCAAAAACCTACCCCTTCAAAAGCATCATTAGTCATCTCCCTTAATCTGTGTCTCAAACTCCTGCTTGGTGTTTGGCCCCTTTTTGCAAAGTCCACTGGGGAATTTCACTGTTAAAGTGGTTGTAAGAAAATCAGATTTTAAATGGCAATTCATTTCATCCAGTCTTGGATGGATGAATTCTTTGCTAATATTCAAGCCAGGTTTCTTTTGATACATTGCTCAGGAAATTAGTTTGAAAGAATCCTTCAGTACTCTTGTTAGGCTGGTTTTACTTTTACAGTGCATTCACACTGCAAGTTTAGTGTCGGTTTGAAATGGTTTCAGCTTTGTACCACTGCTTAAGTTGTGGAGTGTAAATCAGGTACAAAGGATGGTAATGTCTCTGAAGGGAAGTGATGTACCTTCCTCCAGGGCATCTCGTTCTCTGTTCTGATATCCAGTCAGCCCCTGACACCAGATGCAGGCTTCACTTACATTATAACTCTAGGCGGGGTGAAAACACTGCAGTTGAAGTGTAAATGTGCCCTAAATGCAGATTATCTTTGTTTTCATAGAATATAGTGACTGACCTTGTTGCAATATTCCTGTAGTCTGTTGTGGAACTGTCCACCAAATTAGTTTGGTTTAGTTTCTCCAGGCTAGTCCCTTGAGATTAATGACCTCATTTATGGTACAAAGATTCTAAAGGAAATTATTCTGTAATCTTCAAGACAACTGACACAATGGAATCTTAACTTTTTATATTGTGTGGCAGATTTTACAGCACCATAACAACTGACGATCAGTGCATGCACAAAATGGCGTGCATCTATTTGAAAGTTGTATTTTGCGACTTTATTTCTGACTAATAGGCCTTCCCTGATAACTAGGTGTTAAGCAACCTCCTTTCTCCTCTGCTTCACAACAACATGTTTCGAGTAAGCACAAGACTTTGTAGTGGAGTATACGGATCAGACTTTATTGATACACAGTAAAGGTGATCAGTCTTGACTGTATACAGAGAGTGGATATTTGGTTTCTGTATCTTTCAAGTACACTGACAAACTGTTGAAAACCATGCTCCTTTATACACCGTATTTTGACTACATCAAAGGAAAATGTCAAAATAACATATCTATTTCCCAACTCCTCTGAAAACAGACTATGAAAACAGTTTGCAGTTGTTTACCTCCGAACCATTTCCCTTAAATAAAACTTCCTTTACCTACTGTTATCTTTAGCGAATGGACTCGCTACCCCTGTTTTATTACCCTAAAACTAAACCATTCATGGCTGATGTCATTACTAACACTTATTCCCTTACACAAGCACTTTACATCTCAGAAAACAAGCAATGCATTCTTTTTACTATACTTCAAAGTCATCCTGTTTATATCTTGGAAAGCCTAACAATGCATTCCTTTTACGACACCTCAATGTCATCCTGTTTAACAAAGAAGTTCGACTGTTAAACTTTTAACTCCCTAAGATGTTCAACTTGCAGGATGTCTAACACTAGGGATATCCCATCTACTGAAAGACATTTGGGAACAGAACTACCCGAAGGGATGGAAGAAGATGGTAGTTACCAGTGATGACATTATTAGACCAAAGTTCCAAGTGCACAAGTCGTCCTAAGCCTCTGCTGGATTCCGAAATCCTTGATTCCCTGAGTGGGACCATTTCTCTGGACCTCACTTAGAGCACAGCAAGTGGATTTCATGGGATTCCTTATGGCTGTATCCCAATAGACCTTGACCGCAAACACGTGCAAGTTATTATTACTACTGCTTTCTTATGACGGGAAAAGCTTATAATGGCATGTCCAGTTTGGCTATCCATTCGATGGCCTCCTGAGATGCCGAGTGGAGAAATGAGGTGCCTCCCGCAACAGATCTTAGTGGGCAGGTTGGTGTGATCTGTTCCATGGTCTGGGACTCATGGCCACCGTCGCACTTCGGGTTGTCCCTCATCTTCCATTTGTGGAGCAGGTGGCCGCATTGTCCATGTCCTGTGTGGATTTGGTTGAGCGCTGTCCATTGTCTTTGAGGGAAGTCGAAGCCAGGGACCTCTGCTGTTGGGTCAGTGATGAGGTGTTGGTTCTTTATGTTGCATGCGTTTCACATTTCCGTCTATCTGGATAGTGGGTTGATACCAGCTAATGACAACCTACATGTGGTCTCCGTGTGTGTGCCAGTTCGCTGAGAACTTGCCAGCTAATGTCATCAAGAAGACGATCGAACGCCCGAAAGCTTAAATCACTTTGCTTTAAGTTCTTCCTGACATCTATCCTGAAGTTTATCACCAGTTTTATTAACCTATACCACCTTGTTCTAGTATCCTGCTATACCTTGAAACAGTGCTTCAAATTAACCTTACCTTTTGTACTTATAGAAGATGCTCTATCACCAGCTTTCAAGGATAAAGAGCTTCATGGCTTTTCTCTGTACCTCTTCCATGCTTTCATGTTTCCTTTATGTCTCGGTGACTAAAACTGAACTGAATGCTGAGATGTGGTTTCACTGTCACAGATTAAGCAGTGTGCTTGAGGGAATTGGTTAGTTGCTTAAAGAATGCATATTTCTATATCTCCTTAAGTAACAGCACTGGAAGTTTTCCACATCCAATTTCAGGACAAATTTATCAGTGAACTGGATAGTTGACTGCATCCTACACTTGCATCTTACACTTACTATCATGTTGAGAGGTTGCCTGGGGAGCAAGTTCCACAGCTGCTTCTGAGCATCTCACAATTGGGTTCCTATTGATAGCATATGCAGGATTGCCACAAGGAGCAATCCTCACGTATTCACTCGACATTATTGTATAGATTTAATCTCCGCGTATGACGGCATCTTAGCACATGACTATTGACAGCTGATGCTATACCTCCTAAAGGAAGCACCTGCTCTAAATTTGAGCAACTTTGGTATACTCCTACAATATGTGGAATGAAGAAACATCTGCCATTTAGTGCTGTCTTCATTCTTCAAATGGTACACATCTTCTGCACCACAGTTAGGCCTTGCAGGGGTATTTTTTTTGGGGGGGTGGGGGTGAGGGGAACAGCATTAGTTTTAAGTGGTTAGTTTCATTTTCATTTCATGGCAAAAGAAACTAGTATAGGTCATAGGGCTTTCTCGGTGATACTGATGAACATCATGCAAGCAGTTCTGCATGGTCAGATTTTCTTAGGAGAAGCAAGCAGTAGCTTGTTAAGTTGTGTGTGCAGAGGATACACATCATTCAAAGAATGAAGCGCCTAAGAATTTTAATATACCTTTCCGATTTATTGTTATGAGTTTAAAATATTGCATCATACACACTCCAATTTTAATTTGCAGCACAGTTAGACAGTAGTTTTGAAAACAGAGTAAAATATCTTGAGATAAAAAAATGAAAATGCTCAGCAGGTCAGGCAGCATCTGTGGAGAGAGAAACAGAGTTAATGTTTCAGGTCGATGACCTTTCGTCAGAACTGGAAAAAGTTAGATTTAACAGGTTTTAAGCAAGTACAGAGGTAGTCGGGGGGGCAGGGGGAGAGGAGAACAAAAGGGAAGGTCTGTGATAGGGTGGAAGGCAGGAAAGATTAAATGACAAAAGGGATGATTGTGCAAGGCAAAAGGAGATGGCAATGGGACAAGTAAAGAAACAAAAGATGGGTCTAGATGAGGTGTAAATGGGAATTGCAGAATCATCACCAATAGCTGCCGTTGGAAAAAATGTGGGCAGAGGTTATGATCTGAAATTGTTGAATTCAGTGAGTCCGGAGGCCTGTAAAGTGTCTGATCAAAAGACGAGGTGCTGTTCCTCGAGCTTACGTTGAGCTTCATTGGAACGGTGTAGGTGGCCGAGGTCGGAGTGGGGTGGTGAATTAAAATGACAGGCGACTGGAAGGTCGGGGTCATGCTTGCGGACTGAACGAAGGTGTTCCGCAAAGCGGTCACCCAATGTAGAGGAGACCGCAGGGTGAGCTGCAAATACAGTTTACTAAATTGAAAGAAGTGTTTGGGGTTCTGGACGGTGGGAAGGGAGGAGGTAAAAGGGCAGGTGTCGTGTGAACTGTTGAAATTCCCCAAATGCAGTTCGTTGTTTTGGTCTGCAATGGTGCAGATTTGAGCATTTTAATGAGCAGATGAAAGTAAAACTCTGTCTGACAATTGTCTGGCTCTTCTGTGCACAGATTGTGTTGTCAGAATGTAAATAATGCATTTAAAATGTCATATCAGATTCATTTTAGCAAATTCTTTTGTGAAGTTAAATCAAACTGCTAATAGGATTATATTTCATGTGGTGATTGAGAGTAGCTGCTTTATTTGCTCTCAATAGAAATAGAATTAGCTATTTGTTCTCAATTTAGGTGTCTTGCGTCTGAATTTGCATTGACGGAAGTAAAATATGTTGAAGAATTTTTGTATTGGGATGCAGATGTGTATGTGGAGATATTGTGGGGTAATAAAGACCTTTGCTTGGCATGGCTTCAGGAAAGTCATCAATTGTTTTTCTTCCATTCCCATTTGTGTCTCAGGATCACTTCCATCTTTGCCAGTCCCTTGGGTGCTGAGTTGAGCCCATTTATACAGCAAGGGAGATTCATTTGTGGTTCTGACCACTGGCCTGAAATCCTCCCTTTCTCTTTCTCCTATCAACAGCAGCAGTGTTTAGCTGCTGTTCTATGCTGTAATTTTAGTGTTTGTTTTCTTCATGGTTGGTTGCAGTAGCATATTTTTCAACATTTTTCTCGACATTTTAGTCGAGTAAAATGCACATGTATTTAGCTCAGCATTTTGTTCAGATTGAAGCTGAGGTTTCGGGTTTTGTACATTTTGTTGCTGGAAATTCTCAGCGGACACGACAGTTATTTTTATCTTTGCCTTATCTTTCTAATGAGATGTTAAACCGATGTTACTCCGTCTGCCTGCTCAAGGGGACTTATAGCTCTATTTAAAGAACAGCAAGGTAGTTCTCCCCGTGTCCTGGCCAATATTTATCCCTCAACCCACACCACGAAAACAGATCATCTGGTCACCTATCTCATTGCTGTTTGTGGGACCTATCAGTGTTAAGATGGCTCCTGTGCTAGCAGGTCCTTAATTGAGCTCCTTTTGTTTGCAACCCTATCCATGGCCATCTATTGCCACCCTTTGCCCCCCCAATCTCATCTCATCTCAACTGCTAAAGAACCCCTGGCCCCAATAATGGGTGCATTTTAACCACAACTATAATAAGTTCAAGCTATAAATTTAAAGCTACCTGTGCAGAGCACATTGGATTGCCCATCCTCGAAACCTGTTTGTTCTGTGCTTTTATCGTGCTCTTTTCAGTGGCAAGAACTCTGCTCAAATTTGACTTCCTATACTCTTGGATTCATCTGTCATCAGGATTACACTATTCTACTGCCGTACACTAAGACTCTGCTGCCGTGAGTCTGCTGTGTTACTCAGTTGCTTCCAGTTTTAAGGTAACTTGTTCTAGTGTACAGTGCATATCCCCTGCCTGCTGCTGTTACCTACTCAATTTTTATTGGCCCAGAAATTGATCTCGCTCTGTTCCCGCGGGGGTAAGCCTTCCCCGCGATGTCTCACCTCGCTTATGCTTTTTCTGATCCAGCTCGCACGAACTTGATGTTCCAGACATCAGCTGTGCTGGGCTTGCGTATCCCAGCGGCGTAGTGAATTCGTGCGAGCTGTGGGATCACGTGACTCAGTTAGAGCCAATGGCAGCACACCATCTTCCATTCATAAGTCTCACAGCATGGCTGTGAGACTTATGAATCTTACACCCCCCCAAAATAACAGCTAAACCTCAATTAAATTTTTTAAAAAACCCATCACATTAATAAAATAAGTATAGTTAATTAAATTAACCATTTTAAATAAAAAATTAAATTTTTGAAAAAATTTAAAATCTTTTAAAAAGTTATAAAAATAAACTTACCTGTCTTTAAAGTCTATAAAAAAGATATACCTGTAAAAAAAAATTCAAAAAAATACTTAATTCACTACTTACCTTCTTAAAAGCGGGTCTTACTCCTCCTTTTTACATTTCCAAAATCTTCCCTACTTACCTGCGCGTCCAAAGCATGAAGTGCACAGCGTGCGCGCAGCCTGTAGCGCGCACGCGATGCACCCAGGCCCCGCCCCCTTTTCGGAAGAGCAATTGCCGGTTTTCAGCGCATGCGCAGGGCATGCAGAAAACCGGCGATTGGAGTGGGAATACGCGAGAGTACGCAGTGCGTACTCTCGCGTCCCGGGATCAATTTTCGGCCCATTGTATTTCAGTGCACTGCTGGTTTTTCAGCTTTACTTTGCTACTGTGTGAATCCTGGCCATTAATTAATTTTCTCCTGGACCAAAGTCCATTTCTGTGCTGACTTCTGGACCTTATAGTGACCTCCAGTGTTGCAGCTACTTTCTGTGCAAAGTATGCTGCACTGTCTCTATTCTCGTATCTGTCCTGGTCCTGCATCGACAGTTTTCTGCTTCTGTCAGGAAATTTTCACGCTACGCTGAGCTAGCTCTGATCTGCTTCCCATCCTGCTCTGGATGGGCAACACGGTGGCATAGTGGTTAGCACTGGTGCCTCACAGCGCCAGAGACCCGGGTTCGAATCTGGCCTCGGGTGACTGTCTGTGTGGAGTTTGCACATTCTCCCCGTGTCTGTGTGGGTTTCCTCCGGGTGCTCCGGTTTCCTCCCACAGTCCAAAAATGTGTGGGTTAGGTTGGTTTGGCTATGATAAATTGACCCTTAGTGTTAGGGGGGATTAAATATGTGGGGTTATGGGGATAGGATGGGATATGTTAGGGGGAATTAAATACGTGGGGTTACGGGGGTAGGGTGGGATATGTGTACTGTGGGGATTAAAGCAGGGACAGGGTACTGGATTTGGATGATCAGCCATGATCGTATTGAATGGCGGAGCAGGCTCGACGGGCCGAATGGCCTACTCCTGCTCCTAGATTCTATGTTTCTATGGATACTACTCCGTTTATTCCCTTTGCTGCTTTCCACTTGCTTCTTGTGGCCGCTGACTCCATTCATTCTTCAGAACTCCTCCATCAACCTTTGCTAAGCTGGGTGGGGCTGCCTCCTTAAGCTCTGACTGCTTCTCTGGATCTTGCTTGTTCCTCCCCTCCCTACAACTTGTTCCTGTGACTAGCCCCCTCATCTGCATTGATCCTGTGAATTTACCTTTCACTGTCCCCTAGGCTTTACTGCTCTCGACCTTGGGTTTACACTCGTAGCTCCTTGCTACGCGCTCTTTAGCTAGTCTACTGTATCAGCTGGTGTGCACTTCTAAACACTTCAGCTTGACCCCTGGATCAACAAATGTTAGTTTATGGTGGATCCTCCATGCCTCCTTGGTTTTTCATTTTCCATGACAACCTCCAGACTCTGCCTCTCAAACATTTGGATTCACTCGCTGTCCACAACTGTCTCCGGACCTGGACAGTGATTTGTCTATGCTCTAAACTTACCCCACCCTGTCTCTATCAGCATCATCCCACCGCAGGATCTCTGACTTTAACTTTGGACTCCCTCGTATCGTCTCGTCTCTATCCTTTGTTTACAATCGGGACATAGCACTCTTTGCCTTACCTATGTAAGTTGAGTTCCTTCTGTGTACATTCGTGTGTGCATTTTGGCTGCATCTCTGGACCTAGGCCCACTACTTGTATCTTTTTTTTTCTTCTCTTGACCCCTGTTACCCTTTTTCTCCTGTCTCCACCCCATCTTGCCACCCAGTCATGTTGCCTTTCATTTCTCCCCTCTTGGTTACTTTGCTCCTCCTCTGCCTACCTCAACTGTTCACTGTTCGTTTGCCTTCCTACTCTCCTGCCATCATTGCAGGATTGAATTTCCCCTTGGATAAACAGAGTGTTACCCTCTGTGCCTCTATCGGCATTCTCGGATGGGCCCACCGAGGCACCTATTGTTCTCTCCTCAGGAACAGCAACCCCTTTTGCTACATCTTCATCTCTCATCTACCTTACAACAACCACATCCCTCCTCCACCCCCCCCCCCCCCCCTCCCTGCCAGCATGCCTGCTGGGGCAAATCTCACCAACCTCCTTTCTGTCCTGCTCACCCCACCCACTGCTGCCCCCTTGGACTCTTCTAGCGGATTAACAATCATCACCCCTCTCTACATTTCCCTCCAGCATGTCTGTTCACTCGCAAACAAGGCGCTTTCCATCCCTGGTCTTATTGTAGATGATTGCATTGACATCATGGCTTTGATGGAAACTTGGCTCACAGGTGATATCTTTCCCCTCGCTGAAGCCTCCCTGCCTGGCTATACTTTCCACTGCCTGTGCCATCCAAACAGCCGCAGTGGTGGTCTGAGCCTTATCGTTAAATTGAATCCTCTGGCACTTTCTCCTCCTTCAAGCACCTCTCCGCGTTCCACCCCTCCCTCCTCTCCTTTTAAATCCTCATTCTCTACCACACCCCTAGCCCCAACCCAAGTTTCTCAGACATGCTCACTCCTTTCCTCCCTCGGCCTATGCACTGAGCGACTCCTCATCCTCGATGATTTCAATCTCCGCGTCAATTCACCTTGCCCTCTGTCCTAATTTCACTCCATTCCCATCTTCCTTTAACCTCGCCCTCCACATAAGCTCTTCTACCCTTATTCACGGCCACCTCCTTGACCTTGTTATCTCGACCGGCCTCTCTGCTCCTGTCGTCTCACTCACAGACAAAGCCATTTCTGGTCACTTCCTTGCTTCCCTCACCACCCACATCCTTATACTCACTTCCTTCTGCGTTGCCCCATGGAAAAAAAGTCTCCCCAGTTACACTTTAAAACTCTCAAGTGTCTAGCCTTTGTCCCTCCATTCACCACAATACTTCTGCAGCCCAGTCATTTACTCAACTCTGTCATTGATGTCTTTGTCCCCAGCAAAATTCTTGCTTTCTCCAACCCTGGTCAGTCTCCTTGGCATGACTCCCACCTTCACTCCCTTGTCCAAGGGGGATGGTAATGTAGTGGTTATGGTCCTAATATCGCTGGTCTCCGCCCCCGTCTCAACCCATCTGCTGCTGAAACAGTCATCCATGCTTTTCACGTCCAGGCTCAATTATTCCAATGCTCTCCTGGCTGGCCTCCCATCCTCCACCCTCCATAAACTTCAACTCATCCAGAACTCTGCTGCCTATTTCTTAAGTCGAACTCACACATCACCTCTGTACTCACTGACCTACTTGAGCTCCCAGTCCTCAAAGCCTCCAACTTAAAACTCTCATCCTAGTGTTCAAATCACTTTGTGACCTCGACCCTCCCTACCTCTAACTTCCTCCAGCCCGACAACTCTCCGAGAATTCTGCATTTCTCCAACTCTGGCCCCTTGTACACCCCCCACTCGTTTCGACCCACCACTGGCGACCGTGTCTTCAGCCGTCTAAGCTTAAAATTTTGGAATTCCCTCCTTAAACCCCTCCACCTCACAACAAACCTACTTCTTCAGACAAACTTTGTCACCCTAAAGTAGACGATACATGGGATAAATTTTACCTTTGATGAAATTTTTCGTGTGTTCTGAAAATTTTCCACTCAAGGGGATTACATTACAGTTAGATAGATTCCATTGTTACATACTAGATTTCACCTGACAGTTTTTTCAGATTCTGGTAGAGCCATTATGTTCTAGAGGAGTGAAAAACATAGTGACTTGGTATCTCCTCCCTCAGACTACTCTTACTGCTGTATTTTGCCCTCTTAATTTGTCCCCTAGCTGGTTGCCCTAAAATCAAGTCATAAACTCAACACCGACAATTTGCATTTATATACTGCCTTTAACATAGAAAAAACATCCCAAAGTGCTTCACAAAGCCATAATCAATAAAATGGAAGCTGCACTAGCGACCGGGTGACCAAAAGCTTAGTCAAAGAGGTGAGTTTTAAGGAGGGTCTTAAAGGAGGAGAGGGAAATGAAGAAGCCGGCGCATATAGGGAGGGAATTCCAGGGCATGGCGATTGGACAACTGAAGGTGTGACCGCCAATGGTAGGGCAAAAGGGTGATGGCGTGCAAGAGTCAGAAGAACTGAGTGTGTGGGGGTGGTGGGGTTCGGGCTGGATGAGGTTACAGAGATGGGGTGGGGGGAGGAGGGAGGCCATGAAAAGATCTAAAGAGGATAAGAACTTTGAGGCATTAGGGGACCGAGAGCTAATGTAGGTCAACAAGGTGCTGGGTGAGCAGGATTTGGTGCAGGATGGAATACAGGCATCAGAGTTTTGGATGAGCTGATGTTTACATAGGGCAGAGGATGGGACACCATGCAGTCGCTTTTGGAGGTGACAAAGGCATGGATAAGGGTCTCAGTGACAGGCAGAGGTTGGAGTGGAGTTGGGCACTGTTAGAGGTCGAAATAGGCAGTCTGTGATGGAGAGGGTATGGGACAGGAAACTCGGTCTGATAACAGAGGCAGTGAAGAAGTTGAGGTGTAGAACTGGCTGTGGAAGCTGACCTCATGTCTGCGGATGATGTTGACAAGCGGCAGTGTGTAGGTGAGGAAGAGGAGGGAGCCAACGATAGATCCTTGGGGGACTCTGGAGGTAAGTGAGGGGGTGGGAAGAGAAGCCATTGCTGACAATACCAAACAACTGCAGTCCCACTAAGCTGGACGGTAGGGGAGAGGTGCTGCTGGAGGATGGTGTGGTGAACTGTGTCAAAGGCTGCAGAGAGATTGAAGAGGGATAATGTTCATGACTAATTGGAGATGTGGGAGGGCTGTGGAGAAATTCAAACTGGGATTTGCAGGACACATGGGCACTGATTTGGGAGGCAGCAACACATTTAAGGAATAAAAACAGAAAACACTGGAAATACTCAGCAGGTCTGTGGAGAGAGAAACAGAGTTAACGTTTCAGGTCGATTACTTTTCATCAGAACTTTTTCCTGTTTTTTTCCGATTTCCAGCATCCACAGTATTTTGCTTTTGTTGCACATTTAAAGACTTGGGCGAGTAAAGAGAGATTGGAGATGTAGCAATAGTTTTCAAGGACAGAGGAGTTGAGGTTTTTTTTTTTAAGGAGGGTGATGGTATTGAAAGGGGGCTGAGGATATGAAATCATTTACAACATCAACCAGGAAGGGAAGTTGGATGGTCAGCAGTTTAGTGGAAATGGGCTCAAGGGAGGCTGGTCTCGTGGTTAAAATGAGCTGAGACAGGGCATGGGAGGAGGCGGTACAGAAACTAGGATGACGGTTTCTGGAATGGGCCTTGGGGGCAAGTTTGGCTTGGTTGGAAAGGCGAAGTGCATAAATGTTGCTTTGAACAGTTGATTTAAGTACTGTATGAGTAGAGCATTCTTGATTGAAGATCTGGTAGCCTTTTCCAATGTATTGGAGCAGGTAAGAAAACATCTTGATTGGAGGTGTGTGCAGACTTCTCCTTTTCAGGTGGTGGTTTGCATGTAGTTGTTGTTTGACCAGTGTTCTTTTCCATTAGTTGTGAGGCTTGATGTAGCCTTGCTTTAACCACTTGTGAAAAATTCATCCTTCCCTTATTGGATGTCTGGGTTTTGAGAGAGAGAGAATGATTGGGTAATTCCTATGGCTGTAAGTAACTGGGATTGATTTTACGCACATAACTTGCATGTAACTAACCTCCACTTATTGCATTTTGCTGGAGAAATCACCCTGCTTTTATCGGGAGAAGTTGCTGCAGTTTCGGTCATGAGTTCTGATTGCTGTATTTCATACTTTAAAAAAAAATAGACTCTGTAGACTTGCTGTAGTTGCGCTGTTTAAACAGACTCTTGTTTGCTGTGTAAATAGGCTTTGTTTACTGTAAAATACTGTTTGCTGTGAGTCCTGCCAAAAGTCCCGCCCTATCTCCAGCTCATTGGCTGACAGCGTAGTATCAACAGACACAGCTACTTTATTTCACAGCAGCAGTTATGATCAGACTTGTTTAATTCAATCAGTGCAGCTTGTTGTCTTACAGTAATACAAAATAATGAACATGCTACACTCCATCAGTGTTGCATGATTTAAACAAAATAACTTTCAATTACCCTCCTGCATTCTGAGTCTGGTAAAAACTTGCCCTTGCAACTTTCTGTTTTAAAACTTGTCTCTGTATTTTTATCTCTGTGTTCACAACTGCGAAGACACTATCCAGGATAAAGCAGTCCGCTCGATCGGCATCCCATCCACTGGTGTAAACTTCCACCATCATTGTACTGCGGCTGCAGTGTGTACTATCTACAGAATGCACTGCAGCAACTTGCCAAGGTTTCTTCTGCAGGACCTCCCAAAACCACAACCAGCAAGAAGGACAAGGGCAGTAGGTGCATGGGTGCACCGTCACCTCTAAGTTCCCCTCCAAGTTGCATACCATCCTGACTTGGACATATATCGTCAATCCTTCATTGTCATTGGATCAAAATCCTGGAACTCCCTACCGTACCGTATTGCGGGAGCACCTTCACCCCACAGACTGCAGCGGTTCAAGAAGAAGGGTCACTGCCACCTTCTTGAGGGAAAGTAGTGATGGGCAATAAATGCTGGCCTTACCAGTGACGCCCACATCCCAAGAATGAATTGGGGAGAAAAAAACAAAAAAGCTTACATGAAACCCCCCCTGCCGAATACCTGGGGCACGCAACCTGCCAAAACAATGGGTTTAAGGTGTTTATGAATTGCCAAGACAAAAGATTGCTTATTTTTCTTTTTACAGTTTTTGGGGAAATGGGATTAAAACTTAGCCTATTAGCATTTTAACCACCTTTTATCTTTAAACGTGTGAATACACTTCGATTAAAAACGGCCTTTAAATGTAACTTTTTTTCCAATCCTTTCTGTGGAAAAATGGTCAAATAGTCCTGAAACATGTCAAGAGTGTGAAGTACAGAATGAAGAAAAACAGGGATCTGTACTGGGGCCTCAACTTTTCACCATGTATATCAATGATTTGAATGAAGGGATAGCGAGTTGTATATCCAAGTTTGCAAATGGCACCATGTTAGGAGGCACAATAAATTGTGTAGATGGGAGCAGGACTTTGCAAAGGGACATAGACTGATTAAGAGAGTGAGCAAAACTGGCAGATGGAATTCAATGTGGGGAAGTGTGAGGTCATCCATTTTGGATGGGTGAATGACAAATCTGAATATTTTCTAAACAATGAGAGACTAGGAACTGCGGAGGAGCAAAAAGATTTGGGTGTTGCTGTACACATCAGTAAAAGCTAATGCACGGGTATGAAAGATAAGCAAAAAGGCTAATGGAATTTTGTTCTTCATCTCAAGGGTCTGGAGTACAAAGGGGAGGAAGTTATTCTTCAGTTGTACAGAGCCTTGATCGCCCATACAGAATGCTGCATTCAGTTTTGACTTGTCTCTCTTCAGGAATGATATACTGGCCTTACAAGGGGTGTAGCAAAGACTCACTAGAATGATACCAGGGATTAAAGGGTTAAATAAATCAGACATTGCATAAAATTGGGTTGTATTAAGTTTAGAAGGGTTTAGAGGTGATCTAATTGAGGTGTTTAATATATAAAAGGAATTCAATAGGGTAAATACAGAGAAACTATTTTCTTTGGCAGAATCCAGAACAAAGAGGCACAATCTTAATTTGAGCTAGGCCATTTAGGAGTCAATTCAAGAAGCTCTTTTTCACACAAAGGATAGTGGAACTATTCCCCTGAAAAGACTCTGGATGCTGGATCAATTTAAATTTTCAATACTGAGATTGATAGATTTTTGTTGAGAGTGTCAATGAATATGAATGGATTTGAGGTACAGATCTTTTTTTTTATTATTCATTCACGGGATGTGGATGTCGCCAGCAAAGCCAGCATTTATTGCACATCCCTAATTGCCCTCAAGAAGGTGGTGGTGAGCTGCTGCCTTGAATGCAACTGAGTGGCTTGCTAGGCCATTTCAGAGGGAAGTTAAGAGTCAACCACATTGCTGTGGGTCTGGAGTCACGTGTAGGCCAGACTGGGTAAGGACGGCAGATTTCCTTCCCTAAAGGAAATTAGTGAACCAGAAAAGTCGTTTCATGGTCACCATTACTGATGCTAGCTTTTAATTCCAGACTTATTTAATTAACTGAATTTAAATTTCCCAGCTGCCGTGGTGGGATTTGAACTCATGTTGTCTGATCACTAGTCCAGTAATACAACCACTATGCTACCATCAGCTGTGATCTAATTACATAGGATATACGGCACAGAAACAGGCCATTTGGCCCAACCAGTCCATGCCAGTATTTATGCTCCAATCGAGTCAATGACAGAGCAGGCTTGAGTGATTTAATGGCCTACTCCTGTTCCTATGTCTGCTTTGTGTCGAGATCCTTCTTGTAGATTGTGTAGTGCCACAGGACAGCGGCATGCATGTTTAAAGGTGATTGCCAAACAGGTTTTTTTTGATAAAAAGGAAACTGAATAGTGGCTTATCTTCCAATAACCGACATGTTTCCATTGTTTTAAAATGGTATGTGTGAGGTGGATTTGTACATAGAAATGTTAATAATAAGCATTAGTTTTATGTTCTAAAGTATTATTTTGATCTGTACACTGTTTTAAGTGATGTTTACAATTGTAACTTTTATGATTTAAAAGGTCAACGATGTCAGAAGCGGAGAAGGACCTGGTGGCTAAGATGCTGCGAGCAGTCCTGCAGTCAAGCAAAGATGGTGTGGCTTTCACAAGGCTTCAGGGAGAGTATAAACAACTCACAGGTGAAGTGATCCCTCATAAACAGCTTGGATTTCCAACACTTGAGAACTACTTGAAAAGCATTCCCTCAGTTGTGAAGTTTGGAGTTAATAAAAATGGAGAGGTAAGACATTCATCGAAGATCCGTTATTCCTTTTGGGTACTATTCCTTTTCTTCCCCCACCACCCCATCAAAAAACGCCTCGCCTCCAGCCTTGTAGATTTTTTTATTGGTGCTGTGGCACCAGTGACCCTCTTGTATGATGCTACTTTGCAGCCATCTTGTATGTTGCTCAAATAGCCATTTGTTATGTACAGCATTGGACAATGTATGCTGGCAAGCAACTTGACTGTGGAGACAGACTCAAAGGGACCCTAATCCCATCTTCATCTGATGTCCATATGTATGTACTTTATAGCTGTGGGTCAATGAATGGCAGGAACGTCAGCTGATTTCTCCCCACTCCATCTAGCCCAGGATTACAAAGCCATTTGCTGTGACAAAAAAAATTAGAGGGAACATTGCATAAACATAGCATAAACATAAATTCAGATAGTAGTCAGATACTATCTTAAATACACAAAATGTAGTGTAAAATAGTAAAATCTTCCGTCACTAAATGAATGAAATAATTGATCAATCGATTACATGTTGTACTGAAAGTCTACGTGGCTCAAGTCTGCAGAGCCTCTGACGAGAGGTGTTCTCTTTTTAGTGTGCTGAGTACGGGAGCCTGAGGCTTTGCAAGGCCTGAACTACAATCACGTTACCTGGAGTCCTTGCGCTCCGGGATCCACTCCCGTGTCTAAGATGGTGATGAGAACTCCCCTGCTGTCGTACTCTGGGTACCGGAGAGGAGAGACGCAGCACCGATGATGAGCAGCCGTGACTCTAAAATGATTGTATTTTTGAGTACGCCGTGCCTTCTGGGTATGGATGTCTGCCATTGGGGCCCAGAATCACAGAATGGATCCTTTTAAGATCGGGCCGGGGAGTATTGCTTTTACAAATTGATAAATTGAATTAAGTGTTCCCTGGCTGCAGTTCGGGTCCGTCTCTGACCCATGAGTAGTGAAAGTAGATAGACTAATGTGCAGCTCGAGCTTCGGCTCCTGTTCTATTTCTGTCCCGTCCAGTGGGCCGGATGACTTGGTGGCCATATTTTGTCCACCACTGCACTTGGGTGAAGTACCAGAGGGCACCCAGCACTATGGAATAATACTGTAGCAAGAAGTCTTCTTTCAGAAGAAGAGGTGAGTTGAAAAAGTCAAGGGGAGAGGGAAAGTAACTTAAAAAAAAAAAATCCCCTCAATAATTAAGTAAATGTATTGGTACTAAGCTATACAGACCAAGAATGTCTCAAGTTCATCACTGATGAGTGCTTACCTGGAGTCCTTGTGCTCAGCTGGAATGGAGGTGTAGCTGTTGGTTTTAGTATTCGGATGCTGGGGAAAGAAAAAAAAATCACTCTAAGCTTGTGCTTCTGGTTACTGTCCACTAACGCCTGCTGGAAACTGTTTGCATGGACATGAGGTGAGTGCAGAATTAGGCTCAGCTGTGTTGCACTTACGATTGAATAGTCTGATACTATGAGATCACACGTGAAGAATAGTGACTTTGGCGAAATACTGGTGGCTACCATTGCCCGTGGGGCTCTACAACAACTGGTATTTATATAGCTTCTTTAACAGAAAAACAGAAGTAGAGTTGGTTGGAGGACAGAGTTCCTCTACAGTGCAGGCTGAGGAGCTGGAAGATGCAAAATTGAGGCACCACATTGGAAGCATGACCAGTTTTTCATTATAAATGTGGGCATAGGAATATATGATGAGGAAGGAAGCTGACACAAAAATGTGGCAACAGGATGTGAGAGCAAATGTAAGTTTGTTATCTTTGTAGAAAGTATAAGTAGATTTTGGGTTTTGCTTCAGAAAACGTAATGAAACATCATTAAAAGGCTTTTTATAAAACGAAGCTTCAGTGCTGAAACTTTATTTTTTGTATTTGATCCATAGGCAGTTTGTTTTGCCACTATAAACAATGAGATTGCACACATTGCTAAACTGGTAGCCCGTCAGAGAAGTCCTAAGAAGAGGCACGGTGGACAAACGTTGGTAAATTCCCAATTACGACTAAAACGTGTTCCACCAGCCACGCAAGTTGGTAAGTCTACCTCCGCCATTGTGAACTTTTTAGTAAGTGAAGCCTTCTATAAAAATGATTTACAAGCTTTTTTGAAGTTTTTCTCGAGGTATGTAACACATTTGAAGACGCCAAGTCTATCTTATGATCTTTATACCAACTTTCATGTGATAAAATGACTCCAATCTAGTGCTGCCATTCTGGTTTTTAAAAACTCACTGGTTTCAGACAAATCACCCAATATGTATTGAAGTTTTTTTTTCCCACTGGAGTAATTGACTTTAAATATTTTAATCCAAATATACAACTGTTTTGGGTTTAGAAGATTCATTTGTGATTTTGTGTTGAGCCAGATTTTAAAATTTATCCTTGGTGTTGCGTGGCTGCCTTTGTTTTGAATTGTCGCAATTGCCCTATGTTCCAATCTAAAGGACTTTGATCATGTGCTTACAAGTGGAACTACTTTGTTCTTTGATCTCCCCATGGCATATAACAAATGAACTTCCATTTATATAGTGCCTTTCACGTCGTCAGGACATCCCAAAGTGCTTCATATTTACTATTATTTTGCCTTCAAAACAGATGAATTTCATAATTTTGCCCCTAATGAAAAGAAATTTCATGGTGCTCCAAATCATGAATTCAAAGATGACCTATACTCCACAATTATGCTAAATGTATCAGATACATACATATGTGATGCAGCACAATAAGTTGAGATGCAATATGTGTCACCACAATAGTGGGGAATCCAGGGGCGGTGCCTGGGCCTTTACCAGGTTCTGGACTGACCAGTTTGTTCCCTCTGCTAGCAATGCACATGCAGCTCGCCTCCTTCACTTCTGGATCTTAGCACAATTATGTTTCAGAACTCAATGTGATAATGTCTACATTGTAAACTCAGTGATGAGTTGAAAGGTTAGAATTGAGAGCAATTTAATTATTGGCACTGGCAATTGAATCTTTGGTTGTTTTGTATTTGGAATAGTCAAGTTATTAAGAGAGATTACTGTGGCCAGGAACGTAAAATCTTTGTACAGTTATCTAGTCACTGTTGTGTCGCTGCAAAACAGTTTCTGGACTCCAGTCACTATCTGTCTCTGAAGCACAGCATTATAAGGTCCATTTGGGGAGGCCGTCTTGCACCCCTTGGGCTGCTGCCCAAGTTGAAACAGAGTTTAAAAAATATATATTTTGAGAAAATGGGTGCTGTTGCCCATGCTCTCTATATTTAAAATTTGCAAGTAGCAGCAGAGCACTGCACATACGTGCTTACACCCTTGTGGCAGCAGTGCAAATTCATAGGCCACAGTATAAATCAGGTGCTGCCTGCCCGATCTGGTCTGACCAGTGGCTCAGCCGACACTGGGAATGTGGAGTCCCCCTCTCTGGGTGTCGAGGCCAGGCAGTTTGGGTCACCTTCGCCTGTGGCAGTCTTTTTGATTGGATATTGACATTTGGTATTTAGGGATACAGGCAACTTGTGACCTACATCGTCTGTTATGAGCTAATTACTTTCCCATCTTTCATTCATCTGGTGGTTTACAAAGACTTAGCTAACTCTTTCTCCTTTGAGTTGGTGTTCTCAAGTTGAAAATTTCCTCCAGACTTCCCTTAGTTCGAATAATCTTTCTTGACCTGGATTGCTAGAAGTCATACTTTATATGGAATGCCAAATATGCATGCATCAAATTATAAGGTACTGTACTATCCAGTAGATTGGGGTGATGAGCATTCCATAAACACATGTTTTGCTATTGGGCGCTTGGCTTTGATCCATAATTGACTGGACCTCGATTCTGGACTCTCAATTGTTTCCTCTTATTTCCCAGTGGCCCTTTTGTGGCAAGCTTTACAGACTACATATTTGCAAGATCTCACTCTATAATGCATGCAGTCCTTCTAGTCACCAGACATTTCTCAATATTTACATATGCCACAGAGAGTAGCCACCTCTTCACTCTTTTGGGAAGTTCTTCAGTTTGTAATGGTTGAAGAGTTTAGTCAATGGCATGCAATGGACTTTTCATGACTCACCCAGATATTTAAAGAGGGCTTTGACCAATCCTTAAATTCTTAAGTAACTTTCATTTGAAAAGTGAAGATTTTTTACCATTATCTTCAGTTTTAACACTTATTTTTGACGGTCCATTGTAGATCTATTGAATAATGGCAGCATTGGAATTGGTTTTGGCTATTCCAGTTTGACGGTAAATTCATTTCTCATTCTACACCATCTTGCTTTCTATGGACCCAGGAGGCGAGCTGGGCCATGATATTGTGCATGAGAAGTGGGAGGCTATTTGTGAAGAAAACCTCAAATTCTACTTCATTTGCTTGTACGAGGGGCAAATAAAGGTATTGCACCGTACTTATCACATGCTCGTTTGCATCACTATAGACCTGAGTTTTCAGATTTATGTTAAATGTTATGTGGCAAAGTCCTCAGTGTCTCCCACATCGTGGTCCCATTCATTGATGTAAAAGATCATATGGAACTATTCAAAGAGCAGCAGGGGAGTTCTCCCCATGTCCTGGCCAGCATGCCTCCCTCAACCAACACCACTAAAAATAGATTCTGGTCACTTATCTCATTGCTGGTTGTGGGATCTTGCTGTGCACAAATTGGCTGCTGCATTTGCCTATATTACAACAATGACTACATTTCAAACGTACTTCATTGGCTATATCGTGCTTTGGGCTGGCCTGATGTGAAAAGCACTATATAAATGCAAGTTCTTTTTCTTTCATAGAGTTACTGAGCTTTAACACTTGCAGTGGTGAAGATCGCTGCAGGGATCAGATTAGACTGTTAATAAACACTTCATTGTGTTTTGCAACTCCCTGTCAAAATCCCACTGTGTTCATCTTTGGAACATCTAATTGACCTCCTTTGTTTATGGCTTTTTGCTGATTCTGATTTTTTTATGTCGATTGTTGCTGCTATCATGATCTGCCTGGATTATTCGGCTTTGAAACATAGCTTCATCAGGTCAAACTATGTAGTCTGGCTGTGTTGGATGAAATTCCTGCATATTTGGTCTCAATTTCTGTACTATTGAAAGTGTAGGTGGTTTACAGAAGGCTCCCTCGAGGTGGGGGATAGATAGGATTCTGTGTTTCAACCCAGGTTGCGAACCTCTTATAGATACATAGATACATAGAAGATAGGAGCAGGAGTAGGCCATCCGGCCCTTCGAGCCTGCTCCGCCATTTAAGGAGATCATGGCTGATCCTCCAATTCAGTATCCCGTCCCCGCCTTCTCTCCGTAACCCTTAACCCCTTTTGCCTGTAGAAATATATCTAATTCCCTCTTAAATATATTTAATGAGCTGGCGTACACTGCCCTCTGTGGCAATGAGTTCCACAGGTTCACCACCCTCTGAGTGAAGAAATTCCCCCTCATTTCTGTCCTAAATGGTTTAGCCCTTATCCTTAAATTATGTCCTCTAGTTCTGTTCTCACCCGCCAAGGGAAACATTCCTTCTGCATCTAGTCTGTCTAGACCTGTCAGAATTTTATACACTTCTATGAGGTCCCCTCTCAATCTTCTAAACTCCAGTGTGTACATCCCTAAACTACATAGTCTCTCCTCATAGGTCAATCCCGCCATTCCTGGTATCAGCCTGGTGAATCGCCGCTGCACCCCCTCCATGGCAAGAACATCTTTCCTCAGATGAGGCGACCAAAACTGTACACAGTACTCGAGGTGTGGTCTCACCAGTGCCCTGTACAGCTGCAGCAAGGTATCCCTGTTCCTGTATTCCAACCCTTTTGCTATGAAGGCCAGCATACCGTTTGCCTTCTTGAT
Source organism: Squalus acanthias (assembly GCA_030390025.1). NCBI lineage: Eukaryota > Metazoa > Chordata > Chondrichthyes > Squaliformes > Squalidae > Squalus > Squalus acanthias. The sequence continues at coordinate 222,605,224 of CM059425.1, forward strand.
CGCCTGTTGCACCTGCATGCTCGCCTTCAGTGACTGGTGTACAAGAACACCCAGGTCTCTCTGTACTTCCCCCTCTCCCAATTTATTGCCATTTAAATAATAATTTGCCCTCCCGTTCCTGCACCCAAGGTGGATAACTTCGCACTTGTCCACATTATAGTGCATCTGCCATTTATCCGCCCAATCACCCAGTCTGTCCAAATCGCTCTGGAGCTTCCTGGTCTCCTCCTCTGAGCCCACCCCCCCTCCTAGTTTAGTGTCGTCTGCAAATTTGGAAATGCTGCATCCGACTCCCTGATCCAGGTCATTAATGTAAATTGTGAACAGCTGGGGACCCAGGACAGATCCCTGTGGTACCCCACTTGTTACTGCCTGCCATTCAGAAAATGAGCCGTTTATTCCAACTCTCTGTTTTCTATCTGACAGCCAGTTCTCTATCCACGTCAATACTTTCCCCTTTATCCCATGAGCTTCAATTTTCCCTGCTAATCTTTTATGTGGGACCTTATCGAAGGCCTTCCTCCATTGTTCCAATTGCTATGTAGTCTGATTATTCTTTCCTTTAGTTTCTGTTTATTCTCCCTGCAGGTTTGATTCTCCTAGTGTTAGTTTTGGATATTCCTGGTTTGGTGGCAGGTATTCATTTTGCCAACTGTTGATTGACCGACTGCTTGTGGGGGTTCGATTTATTTACCTTTCATCTTAGTTTAGCTTGGTGGCACTCATTTGACTTTATTTTGGTAGTCCTTCCCATTTAGTTTGGGACTTAATCTCTAGTTTCAGTAGAGCTGGCTGCAGAGATAGTGGAGGCATTGGTTGCGATCTTTGAAAATTCCCTAGATTCAGGAATGGTCCCAGCGGATTGGAAGGTACCAAATGTAACCTCGCTATTCAAGAAAGGAGGGAGAGAGAAAATGGGGAACTACAGGCCAGTTAGCCTGACATCAGTTGTCGGGAAAAATGCTGGAATATTTTTTAAATGGTTAGAAACGATTAAATGTTGGTGTTCAGAGAGATTTAGGTGTTGTACAGGAAACGCAAAGTTCACATGCAGGTACAGTAAGCAATTAGGAAGGCAAATGGCATGTTACTTTATTGCAAGGGGGTTGGAGTACAAGAGTAAGGAAGTCTTAGTACAATTGTACAGGGCTTTGGTGAGACCACACCTGGAGTACTGTACACAGCTTTGGTCTCCTTGTCTGAGAAAGGACATACATACCTTAGAGGCTGTGCACCGAAGGTTCACTAGATTGATCCCTGGGATGAGAGGGTCATCCGATGAGTAGAAATTGAGTAGATTGGGCCTATACTCTCTGGAGTTTAGAAGAATGAGGGGTGATCTCATTGAAACATATAAGCTTCTGAGGGGGATTGACAGGGTAGATGCTGAGAGGTTGTCTTCCCCTGGCTGGAGAGTCTAGAACTTGGGGTGTGGGGGGTGGGGGTGGGTGGTGCGTAGTCTCAAGATAAGGGGTCGGCCATTTAAGACCGGAGGGTTTTGAATCTTTGGAATTCTTTACCCCAAAGGACTGTGGATGCTGAGTTGAGTTGTTGATTATATTCAAGATGTGGAGATGCCGGCGTTGGACTGGGGTGGACAAAAATGAAAAGTCGCACAACACCAGGTTATAGTCCAACAGATTTATTTAATTTTACAAGCTTTCGGAGCTGTCGCTCCTTCGTCAGGTAAGTTAGCAATGAGAGAATCTCCCAGAATTCACAATTTAAACCCAGACAAAATCTATTCACATTATTCGCTACAACAAAGAGCACAGCCAAGACAATGAGATGTGTCCCAGGGGGTCCAACGTGTCAAACCACCTGCTGGCTGCATATCCTGTCAATTTGTGTTCTTGTGTTAGCCTTTTTAAAAAAAAAAAAAAAAAAAAAAAAAAAAAAACACCTGGGAAGACCGATTATATTCAAGGCTGAGATGGATAGATTTTTGGACTCTAGGGGAATTGAGCGACATGGGGATCGGGCGGGAAAGTGGAATTCAGGTTAAAGATCAGCCATGATCTTATTGAATGGCAGAGCAGGCTCGAAGGACCGTATGGCCTACTCCTGCTCTTAATTCTTATGTTCTTATGAGCTTTTTGTAGCTATCTTGATGAATCTCTTGAGATAACATATTTATGCTTTTCGTTTACTTTTAAAGGTACGCTTTTCTACATTGTTATTTTTATTATAGTTTTTAGTATTTTAGGAATTTTTATAATAAAAATAAAATTAGCATTTCTGTAGAATTGATAATTAATCTATTTTGAAAAATCTACCCATCTTTGGAGCATTACTAAGTAGTAATTGTAGGGATAGATGGAAGACGTAAATTAAAATGGATTAGCAGGCTTGCAACATCTTCATCTGTTGATTACAAGCATCCTTCACAAACCACATCGTTCTGGTAGGCCCGTTTCATAAAACTGTATGGATGAATATTTACTGAAGTGATAATTCATGCATTGTTAATGAGGTATCAATTTTTCTCGGAGGAGTAATGGGAGGAAAGGAGAGAAGTAGTCTCCTGTTTTGAAGTTGCTATTATTGGAGCATAGGAAGGTTGAATCCATTACGTTGGCACCATGACCTCATTTACTTCGGGAAACACATCGAGTTTATCACATGATTCTCTCTATTGGTGATCCAAGCTTATTCTGGTGGTTTGTAGAATATGCTTCTGTCTGGCTAGTTAAGACCCACAATTGCATTTCCATTTTATAATTTACCCCTCTCCTTCCTCTAGGAAAACCTAAAGCAACTTTAAGGCAACCAGAGTATAATAACCAGCCAGGAAAAGGGAGCCGGAGGACAACTAGCTCTACGAGAGGAAGAGGAAGTATGCAAGGAGCAAAGACTGGCTTGGGAAGAGAGGTGCTTTCAGATTCTAAAGTACACACACAAGTTGCTGGTGTACCCAAGGATGTTTCAATTCGTAAACCTCTGACTGTTACAGTCAATAGGTAATTTAATATTTTGATGTACAGTACATTAAAAGATTTGTAGGGAACGTAATGCATCAGAGCGAATAGCTAAACATTTAGCTTGGTAGGTTATTTCTTGTGAAAGCAGAAATGACAGGAACTAGATAGTCCCAGAAATCAAGTCGGGTCACGACTGATCAACATCTTTGCAAATAAAACCAACCTCTAGTATTAATTCAGCTCATGTTTTTTGAACATTGACTGAAGGGAACTATTGAAAAATGTTACTGGCAGGTTTCTTTAACTTACTGACTGGGTAAATTAACCGTATCTGGGATGGTCGACTAATCTGTTATTTGCTGAGTTAGCTGTTTTCACCTATGGCAGCAGCAGGGAGGTGTTGCAGTTGGCTTCAGCATTCCTGAAGAAGGTTAGGGAAGGGAATCACTTACTGTTCCTGCTCTTGATTTGCTATCCAGTGCTTGCTGGAAATTACATGGGAAGATGGAATTGGTTCCGTTTTTTCAACCCTACCCTTCTTTTCTGGTTGAGTAGATTGCTGCTGCATGCTTTTTTAGGCTTGTAAGATTTGTTACTTGGAAAAGATGTAGAGGGACTGACAGCACCTTTTGGAACTGTGCTCCAACATGAGTTAGTTCCATCAGAAGAGCAGGTGAATAAACTGAATAGAAGTTTTGCAGTTTAGTTGATGGAATGAATAACTTAAAAAAAAGTCCAAAACTCCTGTTCAGTATTACAGTGTAGCAAGTATGTTTTGTATCAGAAATTGTTTGCCCCTATTTCAGTAACATTAGGAGAAACTTAAAGTATAATTATGTTAACGTTTTGTAAGTTTTCCATATGGATTGAGATAAAAGATAAGAAGGGATTGATCATGTTAATAGGGGTATTCTACAGACCACTTAATAGTAGAAGGGAAGTAGAGGAAGAAATATGTAGGCAAATCTATGAAATAAGTAAAAGACATAGAATAATAATCATAGGAGAGTTCAACTACCTCCAAATAAACTGGTTGGGAAAGGGGAAAAGGGAATGGAGCTTTTACAGTGTGTTCAGGACTCCTTTCTTACCCAGTACGTAAGAAGCCGAACAAGAGAGGAATCACTGCTGGATATAGTAATGGGAAATGAATGAGATCAGATAAAAGAATTAAGTGTATGGGAATAGCTAGGCAATAGTGATCATAACATAATAAGGTTTAAAATAAAGATTGAGAAAGACATAAGTAAGACAAAGACCAAAGAAGTAGACTAGAGAAAAGACAAATTTTGAGGGGATGAGAATGAACCTAGGGAAGGTAAACTGGGGGAAAAAAACTGGCAGCGGCTACTGCTAATGCAGTTGAAGTAGTTGGGCATGCGCAGTTTGAAAATGGCAGTGGTGTTTATCCAGAACACTCCCAGCAACAGCATAGGCCCTATAAATACTGCAGGGGCCTGGTGCATGGAGAAGGCTTGATGCGGGGGACAGGTCTTGGGGGTGCACAGTACTGCCAGTCGGGTGATGGAGACAGAAGGCAGAGAGAAGATTTCAGAGTGGGGAGGAGGTGGCAGGGCACAGGGGAGCAATGGAACGGGTGAGGAGGCTTTGTAAACACCTGGTGTAGACTTCAAGCCCCAAACAAGAACCTACAGGCCCCACTCTTGCACTGAGTGGGTCAGCAGCATCGCTACTGGCGAACAGAGCCGTGTCAGGAAAAGAAAATCTGCGCCAGCAAAACTCAGCAAACGTCCATTTTTATTAATTTTCTTCTCCTTTCCCTTCGCACTGAGTTCGCATTCCGAACAAATAAATTTTCGCAACCTCCCCCTGCGATACATTCATACTTAAACCAACCCGCGATGCTTTAAAAAAATAAGTCTTTGTTCTGGGATGTGGGCGTAGCTGCCAAGGCCAGGATTTATTGCCCATCTGTAATTGCCCTTGAGAAGGTGGTGGTGGTATGCCGCCGCCTTGAACCACTGCAGTCCTTGTGGTGAAGGTACTCCCACAGTGCTGCTACGGAGGGTGCTCCAGGATTTTGATCCACCAACAATGAAGGAACGGCGATATATTTCCAAGTCAAGTTGGTGTGTGACTTGGAGGGGAATTTGCAGGTGATGGTGTTCCCATGCGCCTGCTGCCCTTGTCCTTCTATGTGGTAGGGTTTGCGAGGTGCTGCCGAAGAAGCCTTGGCGAGTTGCTGCAGTGCATCTTATAGATGGTACACACTGCAGCCACGGTGCGCCGGTGGTGGAGGAAGTGAATGTTGAAGGAGGTGGATAGGGTGCCAGTGAAGCGGGCTGCATTGTCCTGGATGGTGTTGGTGCTGCACTAATCCAGGCAAGTGGAGAGTATTCCATCACACCCCTGACTTGTGCCTTGTAGATGGTGGAAAGGCTTTGGGGCGTTAGGAGATGAGACACTCTCTGCAGAATACCCGGTCTCTGACTTGGTCTTGTTGACACAGTATTTATGTGGCTGGTCCAGTTAAGATTCTGGTCAATGGTGACCCCCAGGATTTTGATGGTGGGGGAATCGGTGATGGTAATGCCGTTGAATGTCAAGGGAAGGTGGTTAGACTCTCTCTTGTTGGAGATAGTCATTGCCCGGCACTTGTGTGGAGCGACTGTTACTTGCCACTTATCAGCCTAAGCCTGAATGTCGTCGAGGTCTTGCTGCATGTGGGCATGGACTGCTTCATTATCTGAGGTGTTGTGAATGGTACTGAACACTACAATCATCAGCGAACATCCCCATTTCTGACCTCATGATGGAGGGAAGGTCATTGATGAAGCAGCTGAAGATGGTTGGGCCTAGGACACTGCCCTGAGGAACTCCTGCAGCGGTGTCTTGGGGCTGAGATGATTGACCTCCAAAAACCACAACCATCTTCCTTTGTGCTAGGTATGACTCCAGCAAGTGAAGAGTTTTCCCCCTGATTACCATTGACTTCAATTTTACTAAGGCTCCTCGATGCCTCACTCTGTCAAATGCTGCCTTGATGTCAAGGGCAGTCACTCTCACCTCCCCCTCTGGAATTGAGCTCTTTTGTCCATGTTTGATCCAAGGCTGTAATGAGGTCTGGAGCTGAGTGGTTCTGGCAGAACCCAAACTGAGCATTGGTGAGCAAGTGCCGCTTGATAGCACGGTCGACGACACCTTCCATCACTTTGCTGATGATTGAGAGTAGACTGATGGGGTGGTAATTGGCCGGATTGGATATGTCCTGCTTTTTGTGAACAGGACATACCTGGGCAGTTTTCCACATTGTCGGGTAGATGCCAGTGTTGTAGCTGTACTGGAACAGCTTGGCTAGAGGTGCGGCTAGTTCTGGAGCACACGTCTTCAGCACGACAGCCGGGATGTTGTCAGGGCCCATAGCCTTTCCTGCATCCAGTGCGCTCACGTGGAGTGAATCAAATTGGCTGAAGACTGGCTTCTGTGATGGTGGGGACCTCGGGTGGAGGCCTGATTAATATACATTACTAAACCAACCCAGAGTTCCACAGATTTATGTGATATTACGATATTATTATACATTAATACTTAAACCAACAGAGCTTCTTGTCATTGGCGGCAGCAGCTTCCGGTTTGCTGGCAGCAGTCACTTGGGGGTGGGGGGATGCGCAGGGGGGAGATTTGTCCGACTGAAATATATCCCACTAAAAAACAAGAACAAACTAGCCAATAATGAAACTCCATGCATGAATAAAGAGATAAAGGTAAAATTGAAATGAACGAAAAAGATATACACTAAATACATAGACAATAAAGGAGAGGATGACAAAAGGAATATGAAGAGATTAGGAAAGAAGTAAAAAAAAACAATTAGGAAGGCAAAGAGGAACTATGAAATTAAATTATTGAGGAATATAAAAAGAAATAATAAAGTATTCTACAGACACATAAATAACAAAAGAAAAACAGGGAAAAATAAGGTCACTAAGGGATGCACAAGATAAACTCACAGGTAGTGACAGTGAAATGGCAGAAATATTGAATACTTACTTTGCCAAGAGATCAAAAAAGATATCGACATTTAATATAGAAAGGAGGGAGATAATAAACTAATGAAACTTAGAGTGGATAAGACCACTGGTCCAGATGGATTGCATATTAAAAAGCTTGTAAAATTAAATAAATCTGTTGGACTATAACCTGGTGTTGTGCGACTTCTCATATTAAAAAGAAGTTGGGGAAGCGATAACAGAGGCACTAAAAGGGAAATGTGCCAGAGGACTGGCGGACAGCTATTGTTGTTCCTATATTTTAAATAGGGAGATAGAACAGGTCCGGGGAGCTATAGACGAGTTAGCTTAATGTTGGTGGTAGGAAAGTTAATAGAATCTTTCCTCAAAGATATAATAGAAAAACATCTAAAAACTGAAAATATAATAGAATAATCAACATGAATTTCAAAGAAAGAAATACTTGCATTTATATAGCGCCTTTCACAACCACTGGATGTCCCAAAGCGCTTTACAGCCAATGAAGTACATTTTGAAGTGTAGTCACTGTTGTAATGTAGGAAACGCAGCAGCCAGTTTGCGTTCAACAAGCTCCCACAAACAGCAATGTGATAATGACCAGATAATCTGGTTTTTTTATATTGATTGAGGGATAAATATTGGCCAGAACACCAGGGATAACTCCCTTGCTCTTCGAAATCGTGCCGTGGGATCATTTACATCCACCTGACTGAGCAGACGGGGCTTCGGTTTAATGTCTCATCCGGAAGATGGCACATCTGACAGTGCAGCACTCCCTCAGTACTGCACTGGAGTGTCAGCCTAGATTTTTGTGCTCCAGTCTCTGGAGTGGGACTTGAACCCACAACCTTCTGACTCAGGAGGCGAGGGTATGACCAACTGAGCCACTGGCTGACACTAAGTGGAAGAGCATCCATACTGAATTAATTGAAGAAGTAACAGAGTAGACAAGGGTAGTGTAGTAGATGTAATATATTTGGATTTTAAAAATTCGTTGCTGCGATCTGGGCATCGTTGACAAGGCCAGCATTTATTGTCCATCCCTAATTGCCCTTGAGAAGGTGCTGGTGAGCCACCACCTTGAGCCGCTGCAGTCCTTGTGGTGAAGGTACTCCCATAGTACTTTTAGGGAGAGAGTTCCAGAATATTGACCCAGCAACGATGAAGGAACGGGCCCAAGGGCCCTTAAAGAAATGGGACAGATGCTATGCGAGCCCCTTGTCCATATCTTTAATAGTTTGCTAGACTAGACTGCTCCTTTAGACTGGAAGGTTGCTAATATACTTCCAATTTTTAAAGCGTGATTAACTATAGGCCCATTTGTTTGACTTAAGTAATAAGATGCTCAAAGGTATCATAAGAGATGCCTTGTATGACCACTTAGATAGAGAGGGTGTCATCAAGGACACTCAACCCGGCTTCTAGAAAAGAATGTTATGTCTTAGTAATTTGATTGTATTTTTATGAAGAAGTTACCAAGTTAGTGGATGAGGTCATTCTGATTGACATTATCCACCTGGACTTTCTGAATGCCTTTGATAAGGTTCCTCACAAGATACTCTGCAAGATAGAATTTTGTGGACTTAGTGGTAATCTACTGCGGTGGATTAAGAATTGGCTGAATGCCCGTAGGCAGAAAGTTGTCAATGAATTTAGATCTGTGGAGACTAGTTACCCATAGTGCCTCACAGGGATAGGTGTTAGGACTTTTGCTTTTAACTATCTTCATTAATGATATAGATGTAGGTGTTGGGGAAATGATCCTCAAGTTGCGGACAATACGAAGCTATGTGCTTGTGTTAGGACTGTACAGGATGCTCAACTACTGCAAGCATAGATCAATGTGTTGATGTTTGGCAACTGATTAATTTAGACAAATGCAGTGCTATGCACGTGGGCAACTCTAATGCTAAAAATGCATACGTGCTACAGGGAACCGGATTGAAGCCAGTGGTGAAAGAAAGCAAACGATCTGGATGTTATTTGCCTTAAAGCTGTAACTAAAGTAAACTGGGTACAAGGTTGCACTCACAGGACTATTCACCCCAAAACAAAATAAAGCATAACATTTTGTCCTTGTATAAGACCATGCTTTAGGCCTTATTTAGGATACTGTCCAGTTTTGGTCCATTCACATGATGGGGGATATTGAGGCTTTGGAAAAGGTGCGGAGGAGGGCAAGATTGATTCCGTGTTTAAAACAAGTTGGCCCGGATTTTACGGGGCCTATGACTGCGTATGCACAGTGTACGCTGTCGTAAGTGCCCCGCAAGTTCCAGGTTTCCGCATACGATGTGCATGCACGAAAACCTGGAACTTGCGATCTGTCAAGTTTCTCCTTGACAGAACGTACCCATCCACTGGAAATTCACTTTCACTGGCGCAGACTACTGCCCAGCGAATACCCACCAAACCCTTGCGCCTGGTAAAAGCAGGCATAAGGCCTTCTTTTACCAGCATAAGGGTTTAAATAAATGTTAATTTTTTTTTAAATGATTTAAACATTCACATACATTTAAAATTAGTTTAGGTCAATTTTGTCCCGGTTAAAAATGTTTACTTTTTTTTTATTTTAAATTTTTAATTAAATATTGTTTAAATTAATTTTGAACCTGTGATCATTTATTTTTATTTCAGTGTTGTGAAATTGTATTTTTAAATGATTTTTATTATGCTTATGGGGATTCCATACGTAAATGGAATCCCCATAATCATAATAGGAATCCCCCTTTGTCATTGGTTGGCCTGGCCCACGTGATCCCAGGGATGTTTGCGAACGGCGTGCGCCCCTGGGATGCGTGGGCCTTTACGCAGGTGTACGCCTGCAGGCCCAGAACCGCAAGAGTCCGATGCTCCGGAGACAGCAGCTAAGTACAGAGTTTTCTAGCAGCTCGGAGGCATACGCAGGCAGCAAGCCTCCCACCGCAAATTCCAGGCCATTAGTTACAGTGTAGACTTAGGCAATTTGATCGGTGCTTATAAAATAATGAAGGGACCAGATTGTGATTACTGGATAGGTTAAGGATGACGAGGGGTCGCGCTTACAAGTTATGTAAGGGCAAAGCTCGGTTAGATGTCGGGTGGTTCTTTTGCTACCGAATAGTAGACCTGTGGAGCAGGATGCAGGCTCGTATAGTGAATGCTGATTTGCTGTGTAACTCAGAGAGTTGGACCTGTTTCTGGTTGGGGCGATCACCTTGTACAAGAGGTGGGTACCCTGTAATATAAATCAGGGCCAGTGTGGTTTCCTGAATGAGCTTTGATCGTCGAAAGCAGGGCTGCAGGGCCACTTAACAAATTTTGGTGAGCTGCTGAGGGCCGCACACCAATGTTCCCCCTAAGGTGTGTGGCTGTGCAGTTGCGCACCAATTGTGAGGTCCCGCGTAGGCTGCTCACCAGCTCCTGCTGCAGGAAGAGATTTTTGCTTTCCCAAATTATTTGCAGAGAGCCCTCTACTCCTATTTTGAAGTCTCGCAGGAATACCAACCAGTCACCGAATGGCAAAACTCGATTTGTCTAGTACATGATCCCATTTAAAACTTTACTTCACTTTTTTCTAAGTTCCCGTTATCATTCCAAAATATCTAATATTTTGGTGTTGGTGTACATTTTCTCAGAGCATGTAGTTTTTAAAAATTCCTTTTTGCAATTTTTCTTCTCTTTTGTGTGAGCTCTGCTATAAAAATACACAAGAAACCTAAGCAGGAAGAAGTTGGGCTTCTCCTTGTGTGCTAGAGTGAAAGTGAAAGAGAGAGAGAATGAGAGTGCATATTTGTTTTTGGGAAGGGGATACATAAAAAAAAAGACTTGTGCCTTTTACGACCACCAGGCATCCCATAGCACTTTACAGCCAATGAAGTACTTTTGAAGTGGAGTCCCTGTTGTAATGTAGCAAACACGGCAGCCAATTTACACATAGCAAGCTCTCATGAACAGCAATGTGATATTGATCAGATCATCATCGTTTAGTGATGTTGATTGAGGGATAAACATTGGGCAGGACACTGGAGATAACTCCCCAGCTCTGATTTGAAATAGTGTTATGGGATCTTTTACGTCCACCCGAGCGAGCAGACGGGGCCTCGGAAAAGGTTCAAACTGGGACAGGTTTAACTGTGGAGTCGCGTTAGCTTAAGGGGATGGGTTTATTCATCGTATAAACGGGCTCTGTGACCTCATTAAATGCCAATCTGCGCTTTTTTTCACCAAGTCACCATTATCAGCAAAGTTTGATGAGGGATTATTGCTCTTTCTGATGCATGGGTGGATTATTTGCAAATACTTTGCTTTATAACTTGAATAAATAGTATAGACCACAAAGACCAAAAATGGAAGGGGAGAAAATACCTAATTTTAAAAAAAGAAAAAAACCAGAGGGGATGGGTTTCACCTTCTGATAATTTTTATACATACCAAATAAATTTCAACCACAACTAACAAGAAAAATCCACTTTTTATCTGCTTCTGAGCTCTTGCTCGGTCTTTTTTTATTTGGTCATGGGATGTGGGCATCGTTGGCAAGGCCAGCATTTATTACCCATCCCTAGTTGCCCTTGAGAAGGTGGTGGTGAGTTGCCTTCTTGAACCGCTGCAGTTCGTGTGGTGAAGGTACTCCCACAGTGCTGTTGGGGAGGGATTTCCAGGATTTTAACCCAGCGATGATGAAGGAATGGCAATATACTTCCAAGTCAGGATGGTGTGTGACTTGGAGGGGAACTTGGAGGTGGCGGTGTTCCCATGTGCCTGCTGCCCTTGACCTTCTAGGTGATAGAGGTCGCGGGTTTGGGAGGTGCTGCCGGAGAAGCCTTGGCGAGTTGCTGCAGTGCATCTTGTAGATGGTACACACTGCAGACACTGTACTCCGGTGGTGGAGGGAGTGAATGTTTAAGGTGGTGGACAGGGTGTCAATCAAGCGGGCTGCTTTGTCTTGGATGGTGTTGAGCTTCTTGAGTTGTTGTTGGAGCTGCACTCATCCAGGCAAGTGGAGAGTATTCCATCACACTCTTGACTTGTGCCTTGTAGATGGTGGAAAGGCTTTGGGGAGTCAGGAGGTGAGACACTCGCCGCAGAATACCCAGCCTCTGACCTGCTCTTGTTGCCACAGTATTTATGTGGCTGGTCCAGTTAAGTTTCTGGTCAATGGCGACCCCCCAGGATGTTGATGGGGGATTCAGCGATGGTAATGCCGTTGAATTTCAAGGGGTGGTGGTTAGGCGCTTGCTTGTTGGAGATAGTCATTGCCTGGCACTGGTGTGGCGCAACTGTGACCTGCCACTTATCAGCCCAAGCCTGAATGCCGTCCAGGTCTTGCTGCATGCGGGCATGGACTGCTTCATTATCTGAGGAGTTGCGAATGGCACTGAACACTGCAGTCGTCAGTGAATATCCCCACTTCTGACCTTATGATGGAGGAAAGGTCATTGATGAACCAGCTGAAGATGGTTGGGCCTATGACACTGCCCTGAGGAACTCCTGCAGCGATGTCCTGGGGTTGTGATGATTGGCCTGGTAATGCACTCGAATTGTTACGAAGGGATGGTCGGAATTGGTTGCGGTTAAATAAGCAATAGGGATAAAAGTGGATTTAATTTCTCGTGACTGACTTTGAGTTGCAGACCTCTGTCAAGAGGCAAAAATAAAGACCCAGCAAGAAATAATGGAGACGCTGCTCATTTTGGGCAATGATGTCACCAGAAATACCTTTCTGCCCATGAAATCATTAGTGCGGATCCTTTTAAGACGGGCTGGGGGAGAATTGCTTTTGCGAATTGATTCATTTGAATTAAGTATTACTGTACGTTCCCTGGCTGCAGTTCGGGTCCGTCTCTGACCCGTGAGAAGTGAAAGTGGATAGACTACATGTGCAGCTTGAGCTCCAGCTCACCACCTATTTCTGTTCCGTCCAGCGGGCCAGATAGAATGACTTGGCGGGCCGGATAAGGCCTGCAGGCCATATTTTGCCCATCTCTGGCCTAAAGGCTTTGGATTGGAATTTTCCAGATATTTTTCCCTAATTGGTCATAATTTTTTTGTCTCTCCCAGGAGTTTACATGACTCTCAATGAGTAGGCGGTGTCTATCATGCTGTATGGGACAGGTTAGATGGAGCATGTGATCTTTCATTCCTATCATTTTTTGTATGTTCATAATCCATCTCCTAATGAGTGACGCTTAGCAGGTCTGCATAAGTTTTTGAAAGCATAGAAACATAGAAGATAGGAGCAGGAGTAGGCCATTCGGCCCCTCGAGCCTGCTCCGCCATTCGATGAGATCATGGCTGATCATCCAAACTCAGTACCCTGTACCTGCCTTCTCCCCATATCCCTTGATACCTTTAGCTTTAAGAAATATATCTAACTCATTCTTGAATATATTTAATGACTTGGCCTCAACTACCTTCTGTGGTAGAGAATTCCACAGGTTCACCACTCTCTGGGTGAAGAAATTCCTCCTCATTTCTGTCCTAAATGGCTTACCCCTTATCCTTAGATTATGACCCCTGGTTCTGGACTCTCCGTCCATTGGGAACATTCTTCCTGCATCTAGTTTGTCCAGACCTGTCAGAATTTTATATGTTTCGATGAGATTATACTCCAGCGAGTATAAGCCCAATCGACCCAATCTCTCCTCATATGTCATTCCTGCCATCCCAGGTATCAGCCTTGTGAATCTTCGCTGAACTCCTTCCATGGCAAGAACATCCTTCCTCAGATAAGGCGACCAAAACTGCACACAGTACTCAAGGTGTGGTCTCACCAAGGCCCTGTACAACTGCAGCAGGACATCCCTGTTCCTATACTCAAACCCTTTCGCTATGAAGGCCAACATACCATTTGCCTTCTTCACCGCCTGCTGCCCCTGCATGCTTACTTTCAGCGACTGGTGCACAAGGACACCCAGGTCTCGTTGCACTTCCTCTTCTCTCAATCTATTGCCATTCAGATAATAGTCTGCCTTTCTGTTTTTGACACCAAAGTGGATAACCTCGCACTTATCCACGTTATATTGCATCTGCCACGCTTCTGCCCACTCACCCAACCTGTCCAAATCATCCTGGAGTTTCTCGGTATCCTTGTCGCAGCACACACTCCCACCCAGCTTTGTGTCATCTGCAAACTTGGAGATATTACATTTAGTTCCCTTATCTAGATCATTAATGTATATTGTGAATAGCTGGGGTCCAAGGACCGATCCCTGCGGTACCCCACTAGTCACTGCTTGCCACTCGGAAAAAGACCCATTAATTCCTACTCTCTGCTTTCTGTCTGCCAACCAGTTCTCTATCCAAGTCAATACCTTGCCCCCAATCCCATGTGCCTTAACTTTACACACTAATCTCTTATGCGGGACCTTATCGAAAGCCTTTTGAAAGTCCAAATACACCACATCTACTGGTTCTCCCTTATCTATTTTCCCAAATGTTCCAGTAGATTAGTCAAGCACGATTTACCTTTTGTAAATCCATGTTGACTTTGTCCGATCCTGTCACTGTTTTTCAAGTGCTCAGCTATTACATCCTTTATAATGGACTCTAGCATTTCCTCCACTACCGATGTCAGGCTTACCGGTCTGTAATTCCCCGCTTTCTCTCTACCACCCTTTTTGAATAGTGGGGTAACATTAGCTACCCTCCAATCCATGGGTACAGTTCCAGATTCCATCGAATGTTGGAAGATGATCAGCAATGCATCTACTATTTCTAGGGCCACTTCCTTAAGTACCCTAGGATGTAAATTATCAGGCCCTGGGGATTTATCGGCCTTCAATCCCGTCAATTTCCCTAACACCATTTCCCTGCAAATACTGATTTCTTTCAGTTCCTCCCTTTCATCAGACCGTATGTTCTCCAACATCTCTGGGAGGTTATTTGTGTCCTCCTTTGTGAAGACAGAACCAAAATATGCATTTAATTGGTCTGCCATTTCTTTGTTCCCCATTATAACTTCCCCCGCTTCTGACTGCAAGGGACCTACACTTGATTTCACTAATCTTTTTCTCTTCACATATCTATAAAAGCTCTTACAGTCAGTTTTTATGTTCCCAGCAAGCTTACTTTCATATTCTATTTTCCCCTTCTTAATTAATCCCTTTGTCCTCCTTTGTTGAATCCTAAACTGCTCCCAATCCTCATGGCTACCGCTTTTTCTGGCCAATTTATATGCCCTCTCCTTGGATCTTATGCTATCCCTAATTTCCCTTGTTAGCCACGGTTGAGTCACCCTTTTTGTTTTATTCTTATGCCACACTGGGATGAACAAATTCTGTAGTTCATCCATGCAGTCTTTGAATGTTTGCCATTGCCTATCCACCGTCAACCCCTTGAGTGACATTCCCCAATCAATCCTACCCAATTCGCGCCTCATACCATCGTAGTTTCCTTTATTTAAATTCAGGACCCTAGTCTCTGATTCAACTACTTCACTCTCCATCCTAATGAAGAATTCTATCATATTATGATCACTCTGACCCAAGGGGCCTCGTACAACAAGATTGCTAATTAATCCTTTCTCGTTACATAATACCCAGTCTAAGATGGCCTGATCTCTGGTTGGTTCCTCGACATATTGTTCCAGAAAACCATCTCGTAAACATTCTAGGAATTCCTCCTCCACAGTATTTTTACTAATTTGGTTAGCCCAATCTATATGTAAATTAAAGTCACCCATGATGACTGCTGTGCCCTTACTGCATGCTTCTCTAATTTCCCTTTTAATGCCGTCCCCAACCTCTGTATTACTGTTTGGAGGTCTATATACCACTCCCACTAACGTTTTCTGCCCCTTGTTATTTCTCAGTTCTACCCATACAGATTCCGCATCATCAGAGCTAATATCCTTCCTTTCAATTGTGTTAATCCCCTCTTTAACCAGCAATGCTACCCCACCTCCCTTTCTTTTTTGCCTATCTTTCCTAAATATTGAATACCCCTGGATGTTGAGTTCCCAGCCTTGGCCACCCTGGAGCCATGTTTCTGTAATCCCAATCAAATCGTATTCATTTACCTCTATTTGCGCAGCTAATTCATCCACCTTGTTCCGAATGCTCCTTGCATTAAGACACAAAGCCTTCAGGCTTGTTTTTTTTAACGCTCTCAGACCTATATGAATTATTATTTACTGTGACCATGTTTGATTTAAACCGTTGAGTTCTTTGCTTTCTACTTTTGTTTTTCTCCTTCCTGTCTTTAGCTTTTATCCTTGTTTCCCTTTCCTCTGTCTCCCTGCTCAGGTTCCCAACCCCCTGCCACTTTAGTTTAAACCCTCCCCAACAGCACTAGCAAACACTCCCCCTAGGACATCCCTGTAAGCATATCCCTGTAAGTTGGAAATGATGAATAGTTTCTGGGGTCCTGATGGTTTTAAAATTTCAAGTATCTAGAGGGAGAGTGGTCCATGAAATATTGTGCTTTGGTGCTATGCAGTTTGTACTCAAAATGGAGTACTATTTGTTTCAAGTAGAATCTTCTGGTCAGGAAAATCCAGGGCAGATTTTCCTCTGGGGTGGGGGGTGCTAATAGATTGCCTGGGCACAGCAACTACAGGAGAATCGTCAGGGAGGAGTATCCTTGTAAGAGAGCCCACTTGATTTTCCAGCTTAAATGAATGAAAAATTGAGCAGGCTCCATTAGGTGCATATACTCCTCCCTGCTGATTTTCCAGTATTTGCTGTACCTAGGCATTTCAATAGTACTGAATTGGCACTGAAAACTGGTATGCAAAATCTGTGGTATCAAAGCAAATTTGTTGAACTCATCTGCTTAGTCAGCTTGCTTTATTGACATGTTAAGTAACTGACTTTTGAGTGTGCCATTGAATTTAGTAGAAACAACAGACTTGTTCGTTGTGTAATGGAGAGAGGTCAGTGTATAACAATAAGCAGAGTGACCTTACATTTAACCAGAATGATCTGACTAAATCCATTAGAATAATCTGATAAATCCTCCTTTAGCAAATGTTCAGCTGTAACTACATAAATGACCCAACAGCAGTTTAACAAGATGCAAAGTATGCATGAATCATATTTTGCCCAGAGTTCATAAAGTATAGCACCATCCATTTAAAAACGTTTCAGTATTAACTAGAGAAGTGTTTTTGATTTAATTAGTTGGCATAATTGGGGTGGAACCTTGACAATTGTAAATGCATTTGTTACTGTGTCTCGATTAGTAGGATTAAGATCTGTTGATCTCCAAAACTGCTGAATTAACTGAACACCTATTTCCTTTAGTCTGCCAATCTATTTCAAATCAAATTACATTAATGCTGTCAGATTTTGTTCTTCCACATCAGTATTTTTGAACAGATCAACATAGTCATGTGGCTAAATGTTAACCTGAGCAAATACACATAATCATAGAATAGAAATTTACAGCACAGAAGGAGAAATGTGAAAAATTGAGTCAGTCTTCTCAGGAGCTCCCAGGTGGGCAACATCCATCTTCCTGTTAAAAACATGGTGTGGTTAATGTCCGTTTTGAGTACCATCTTTCATCCTAACCTTTACATGTGTCTCTTTTTGGGTTGGTATTACAACAACAACAACTTGTATTTATATAGTGCCTTTAACGTAGTAAAGCGTCCCAAGGCGCTGCACAGGAGTATTTTAAGACAAAAAATTTGACACCGAGCCACAAGGATAAATTCGGGCAGGTTGGTCACGGAGGTAGGTTTTAAAGAGCATCTTAAAGGAGGAAAGAGAGGTAGCGAGGCGGAGAGGTGTAGGCAGGGAAATTCCAGAGCTTGGGGCCAAGGCAACAGAAGGCACGGCCACCAAAGGTTGAGCGATTATCATGAGGGATGCTCGAGGGAGGAATTAGAGGTTTAAGTATTAAGTGATCATCATCTTCTCATTTGGTATTGACCAGTTTTTTTTTAATTTGTTCATTCGATGTGGACGTCGTTGGTAAGGCCAGCATTTATTGCCCATCCCTAATTGTCCTTGAGAAGGTGGTGGTGAGCCGTCGCTTTGAATCGCTGCAGTCAGTGTGGTGAAGGTACTCTCAGTGCTGTTAGGGAAGGAGTTCCAGGATTTTGACCCAGCGACGATGAAGGAATGGCGATATATTTCCAAGTCAGGATGGTGTGTGACTTGGAAGTGAACTTGGAGGTGATGGTGTTCCTATGTGCCTGCTGCCCTTGTCCTTCTAGGCGGTAGAGGTTGTGGGTTTGGGAGGTGCTGTCGAAGAAGCCTTGGCGAGTTGCTTCAGTGCATCTTGTAGATGGTAGACACTGCAGCCATGGTGTGCTGGTGGTGGAGGGAGTGAATGTTTAAGTTAGTGGATGGGGTGCCAATCAAGTGGGCTGCTTTATCCTGGATGGTGTCGAGCTTCTTGAGTGTTGTTGGGGTTGCGCTTATCCAGGCAAGTGGAAAATACTCCATCACACTTGTGCCTTGTAGATGGTGGAAAGGCTTTGGGGTGTCAGCAGGTGAGTCACTCACTGCAGAATACCCAACCTCTGACCTGCTCTTGTAGCCACAGTATTTATGTGGCTGATCCAGTTAAGTTTCTGGTCAATGGTGAACCCTAGGATGTTGATGGTGGGAGATTCAGCAATGGTAATGTCGTTGAATGTTATGGGGCGGTGGTTAGACTTTCTTGTTGGAGATGGTCATTGCCTGGCACTTAACTGGTACGGTAGCACAGTGGTTATGTTACTAGACTAGTACCCCAGATTCTGGGACTAATGATCCAAAGACATGAGTTCAAATCCTACCACGGCAGCTGGGGAATTTAAATTCAGTTAATTAAATAAAAATCTGGAATACAAACCTAGTATCAGTAATGGTGACCATGAAACTACCAGATTGTCATAAAACCCCATCTGGTTCACTAATGTCCTTTTAGGAAAGGAAATCTGTCATCCTTGCCTGGTCTGAGCTATATGTGACTCCAGACCCACAGCAATGTGGTTGGCTCTTAACTGCTCTCTAAAATGGCCTAGCAAGCCACTCACAGTTGTGCAAAACAGCTACAGAAAACAATAAGAATGCAACTAGCCACATTGACTGCAGCGGTTCAAGAAGGCGGCTCACCACCACCTTCTCATGGGCAATAAATGCTGGCCTTGCCAGCAATGCCCACATCCCAGAAATGAATTTAAAAAGCCTGAATGTCGTCCAGGTCTTGCGGCATGTGGGCATGGACTGCTTCATTTATCTGAGGAGCTACGAATGAAACTGAACACTGCAATCGTCAGCGAACATCCCCACTTCTGACCTTATGATGGGAGGTCATTGATGAAGCAGCTGAAGATGGTTGGGCCTCGCCCACAACCATCCTTCTTTGTGCTAGGTATGACTCCAGCCAGTGGAGAGTTTTCCCCTCGATTCCCATTGACTTCATTTTTACTCTGGCTCCTTGATCCCACACTCGGTCAACTGCTGCCTTGATGTCAAGGGCAGTCACTCTCACCTCACCTCTGGAATTCAGCTCTTTTGTCCATGTTTGGACCAAGGCTGTAATGTGGTCTGGAGCTGAGTGGCCCCTGCAGAACCCAAACTGAGCATCGGTGAGCAGGTTCTTGGTGAATTTAAGTGGATTTGCTGGATTCGTTTACAAAACTTGCTATGGTTAGACTAGCTCTCCATTTGCAGAGACTTCTGTTCAAACCTGATCACTGGCATAACTTTGAAAAAGCTGTTAGCTAACACTTTATGCCACTGAAATTGCAGCTATAGTGTAGGCTGGTTCTTTCATAGGTCGCAGTCTTAATTTTGATTTTGATGAACTTTTGTTTTGGATGGCACATTTCTCCTAATGACCAGCTCTGCCAATAGCTAGGTTAAAAAAGAAGCTCTTCTTTCTATCACCCGAGATATGAAGGAGCATCTCCTGAAGCCTGCTATATAATTTACTTCAGATAAGAGATTAGCCAATTGGAGTCTGACTTTTGGTATTGTAAACTAATCCATCAAATCCACTTAAATTCACTTCCCCATTTTTCCTTTGGGTTCGGAATGCAACCCTTCTTTCAGTATCTCTGCTCAACATGATTGGGCCAGCCGTTGAGTCTTCGACTTCATAAGGCATTCTTATGCCATCACTATAACCTCCAGCAAGAAGTGCGAGGAGCTCATGAACTTCTTTGTCACTGAGGTTGAGACCATCCGATCAGCTGCCTCTGCCACTTCCTTCCCTTCCCCTCTAGTCAGAGGGCCAAATTTCCTCTGAGGTTCTCCCCTGCCTTAGCCCTGAACTCGCATCTTTCTCCAGTTTCTCTCTGATCTCCCCTCGTGCCCTCTCTGAGCTCATCCTGTCCATGAGACCCACTTCCTGCTCCCTCGACCCTATTCCCACTAAACTGCTGACTACCCAACTTCCTTTCCTGGCTCCCATGTTAGCTGATATTGTTAACGGTTCTCTCTCCTCAGGTACTGTCCCCCTCTCCTTTGAATCTGCTGTCATCACCGCTCTCTTCAAAAAAAAACCACCACAACCCTTGACCCCTCCGTCCTTGCAAATTACCACCCCATCTCTAACCTCCCATTCATCTCCAAAATCCTTGACCGTGTTGTCGCGTCTCAATTCCGTGCCCATCTTTTCTGGAACTCCACGTTTGAAGCCTTCCAATCAGGTTTCTGCCCCTGCCATAGTACCGAAATGGCTCTTATCAAAGTCACAAATGACATCCTATATTACTGTAACAAAGGTAAACTATCCCTCCTCCTCCTTATCGCCTTTTACACGGTTGACCACATTATCCTCATCCAACACCTCTCCACCATCATCCAACTGGGTGGGACTGACCTCGCCTGGTTCCATTCTTGTCTATCTAATTGTAGCCAGAGAATCACTTGCAATGGCTTCTCTTCACGCTCCTGCACCGTTACCTCTGGTGTCCTCCAAGGATCTATCCTTGGCCCCCTCCTATTTCTCATTTACATGCTGCCCCTTGGCGACATCATCCAAAAACATAGTGCCAGTTTCCAAATGTACGCTGAAGACACCCAGCTCTACCTCACCACCACCTCTCGACACCTCCACTGTCTCTAAATTGTCAAACTGCTTGTCCGACATCCAGTACTGAGTGAGCAGAAATTTCCTCCAACTAAATATTGGGAAGACCGAAGCCATTGTCTTTGGTCCCCATCACAAACTCTGTTCCCTAGCCAAAGACTTCATCCCTCTCCCTAGCATCTGTCTGAGGCTAAATCAGACTGTTCGCAACCTTGCTGTCCTATTTGACCCCGAAATGAGCTTCCGACCACATATCCACGCCATCACCAAGACCGCCTATTTCCACCTCAATAACATCGCCCATCTCCGCCCCTGCCTCAGCTCATCTACTGCTGAAACCCTCATCCATGACTTTGTTACCTCTAGATTTGACTCTTGCCACGCAATTCTGGCTGGACTCCCATCTTCCACTCTACGTAAACTTAAAGTCATCCAAAACTCAGCTGCCTGTGTTCTAACGCACACCAAGTTCCGTTCACCTATCACCCCTGTGCTCGCTGACCTACATTGGCTCCCGGTTAAGCAACGCCTCAATTTTAAAATTCACATCCTTGTTTTCAAATCCCTCCATGGCCTCGCCCCTCCCTATCTCTCTAAATTCCTCCAGCCCCACAACCTTCCAAGATATTTGCAATCCTCTAATTCTGGCCTCTTGAGCATTCCTGATTTTAATCACTCAACCATTGGTGGCCATGCCTTCAGCTGCCAAGGCCCTAAGCCCTGGAATTCCCTCCCTAAACCTCTCCACCTCTCTTTCCTCCTTTAAGATGCTCCTTAAAACCTACCTCTTGTCCAAGCTTTTGGTCATCTGCCCTAATATCTCCTTCGGTGGCTTGGTGTCAAATTTTGTTTTATAATGCTCCTGTGAAGCACCTTAGGACTTTTTACTACGTTAAAGGCACTATATAAATATAAGTTGTTATTGATTCCAGCAAAATGATTCTTGGTACGACAATGGCAATTTATATATAGGCGGGTTTTCTCCTCCTGTAATCTCTAACATGCTCTTCACGGTTAACACCTTACTTTTTCATCTTTAGAAGCACACATTGGTACCTATCA
Source organism: Squalus acanthias (assembly GCA_030390025.1). NCBI lineage: Eukaryota > Metazoa > Chordata > Chondrichthyes > Squaliformes > Squalidae > Squalus > Squalus acanthias. The sequence continues at coordinate 222,627,155 of CM059425.1, forward strand.
CTAGTAAAGGGCTGCTTGAATATGATCAGCAGCTACCAAACTAAAATTGGTTAACACCTGACCGAGCAAGAAATCAATTGGCCAGGTGGCAATAGTTAATAAATGCTGACCAATTGGTTTTCTTTCAGGTCAGATGTTAACTAGTTACTGATGGTATTAATTAAAAAAAGATTGCATATTGCTCAATGCATCGTTCTGCCAGAACCTCTACATGTTAATAGTATTGATAGGTCTTCATAATCATTGTTGTCCTGTAGATGGAAGATACACTTGTTCTGAAAACTTAACCAGTGTGATGGAACACTGGTCAGAAAAAACATGTTTGTATTTAAATGTCAGTTCGGATTGCCAACTCCAGTTGGACATGAAACCTCCAGTAATATCATATGACTTCCTGCCTCCAACTGTCTCTCCCAGTCAAACAGCCTTTTTCCCCATCTCCAATATTTTCATAACTAATAAATGAAAGTGTTGAAAGAAAATGAGAAAAACACTTTATTTTTAATGCCTCTGATTTTTCTCTTGGGTTGCATGTAGTAGTGTCAAGAAGATTTAATCTTTAATTCCTGAAGGACAATCCTGGAGTGTTTGCACATCAACTCTCTCAATCACGCGACTGCCTCTGTGCTGTTAGAATGTTTGTCTGATACCAAATCTTGGATGAATCATAACTTCCACCAGCTCAACATCAGGAAAACTGAAGCTATTATTAAAAACTCTAAAACCACTAAAAACTCTGCTTCCTTGTGACTGACTCCATTCCCCTCCCAACCACACGCTAAGGCTGAAGTAGACAATTGCCAACCTAGGGGATCCAGTTTGACCCTGAGCTGAACTTTAAATCTCAAAGCCTGTTAAATCAAGATTGCTTACTTCCACCTCTTTGTTTGTTGTTAGAAGGGCCACATTTATTTAATTACTACTTTCCATGAGGACATTAGTGAACAACTTGTTTTGCAAGAACACTGCCCCTTTCATGGTTACTTTTCTCTTGCTATCCCACAATTGTCAGCTTTATTGATTTTTAATTTCACAACTTTACCATGGTGTGATTATGAATTCATGACTTTTGGGATACTAGTCCAGTAACAACCACTATACCATTGCACTGAACCTTCTTAACCTTGCCCACCTCAACCTCAACCCCTCTACTGCTGGAACCCTTATACATATATTTTCACTGGTGACTACACTTACACTCTGTGTTCTCCCATTCTCCATCCTCTGTAAACTTCAATCTGTCCAAAACTCTGCATTTATTCTGCCCCATACTATATCCTGCTTGCCCTCATCCCTTCCTTGCTCACCTCGGCTCCCTGTCCCCCAATGTTGGTGGATTTCTGCCTGCTAAGTGTTAAACATTTACATCTATTCAATATCAAGGATACCATTTGCACTAACTGTTTCTCACGCCAGAAATGTGTTGATGAAACTTTTGGCTAATCACTAATTATAAGTTCAGTCACAAGGGATGTGTCTGAATTCAATTAAAGCAAATTGTTAGTTTCCATGTATATAAGGAATCTGTGGACCTACCAACCTGTAAATACAGGTCCCAACCAGTGATAATGGGTGAACTTTGTGAAACCCAGCACTCTGTTGTAGCTGCCATCATCCTGTCAGGTCAAGATGCTTGGAGTGAGGCCACACAAGTGTAAGACTGGCAGGAGACTATATCCTAGAGTGAGAGGATCTACAGGGCTGCAATCTCCAATGGATGATCAGTGTCACAGGAGGTTGAAAAGGAAACAAAGAAAGACTTGCATTTATATAGCGCCTTTCACGACCACCGGACGTCTCAAAGCGCTTTTCCGTCAATTATGTAATGTGGGAAACACTGCAGCCAATTTGCACACAGCAAGGTCCCACAAACAGCAATGTGATAATGACCAGATAATCTGTTTTTGTTATGTTGGTTGAGGGATAAATATTGGCCAGGACAGCGGGGATAACTCCCCTACTCTTCTTCGAAATAGTGTCATGGGATCTTTTTCACGTCCACCTGAGAGGGCAGACGGGGGCCTCTGTTTAACATCTCATCCGAAAGACGGCACCTCCAACAGTGCAGCACTCCCTCAGCACTGCACTGGAGTGTCAGCCTAGCTTTATGTGCTCAAGTCCCGGGAGTGAGACTTGAACCCACAACCTTCTGACTCAGAAGGCGAGTGAGCTACCAACTGAGCCACAGCTGACACATAAAGAGTTGTGGCTCTATAGGAGGCGATTACTGACATGTCAACTGGTAATGGAGAACATAGGCTCCTTTGTGATGAGAGCTCTACTGCCTTGTGGCTGTGAAGTTCATAGTTGCTCTGTATTTAATTTCTGACATTGATTTATTTGTCATGGAGAAAATTTCTCGAGCATTATTTCGGAGACGTTGACCACATGAATTCAAGATGTGATTGAGCATACTGTTTGCCAGGGTAGCTGGCTCACACATTTCCACAGAGGTGTGAATCATCAGTTGGAGAGGTAAGCCTATCTCAGTGCTACCTTCCTCAAAGGTTCTGGCACCACTAACTGTTCACAGATTTGGGTGCTGCTAGTTGATCCTGAGGCCTACGCTAACTGCAAAAGCTTCCATTTCGATATGCTGGTGCTTTGTGGTGCATAAAAGATCCAATTTGTCAATGTACAGTTCCTGAGATCAACAATGTTGCTCCTCTATTCTCAACTACTTAAACCCAATGACAGACTGTAAAGCTGGTTGTCAGGGTACTTGGGCAGAACTTGCAACAGTGGCTCATGACTTGTTGCTCAATCTGCAGAACCCAGCAGGACATGACTACAACTTTGTATACAAAATGGCATGCCTCATTATTGAGAAAATAGTCTTGAAGGAAGCCATTTTTTTGTCTTAACTGATTGTGAGAGCTTTTCAGTGTTCGAGAGAATTAAAGTGTGCAGACTACATAACCTTGCTGTAAAATAAGAGCTTCACTTAAAATCAATTAAGAATGCACCTGCACCATGGCCTTCAATGAAGATCTCCATTTGGCACCCTGAGCAGAAAGTGGCATCAGCACAAGAAGTTAGTGACAAACTGATTTAGCACCCATTCCTCTTGAATATCTTGCTTAAAAACTTCATGTACTAGTCTGAACAAGTTTATCAACCTGGTGTCTGCAGGAGGCATTGCCTAGACTTGTATGTAAAGATACTGGATAAAGTAAATTAGTCATTGCACTATGGATTGTCATCATCATAGTTCCCAATGCCAAAATATTACTAGCCTGGTAGATAGCCAGAAGAATGCAACAGCAGGAAAGAAAGCAAAGGTAGTGAATTAATAAATGTTTGCTGTTTGTTTCAAATGTGTAGTGGATGTGCCTATTGTGTGCACTACATCGTTTTTCTTTGTGAAATCCATGTTGTTCTTGCTCTGTGGGGATGCCTGTAATGGTGCCCACTGTGCTTCCGTTATTACTGTACCACTCGTAGAAGACAACTCATTCAACTGTGCACTTTCAAATTCTTGAAAGGGGATGGGGATCAGTGGTGTTTCCTGATGGAATACCAGAACGAGGAATACCTCAGACAGTTCGCTACCTTCCAGTGGGGCACCAAGAAATGCTGCTGTTGATTTCCAAACTCTTGTAGCAATGAGTAGCTTTCCAATACAGCTGACTTCCCCCACACTGGATTACATTGCAGTCAGCCACTGGTCCACCATATAAGGGACTGGAAGATTTTTAATTCATTCTCGGGGTGTGGGTGTTGCTGGCAAGGCTGGCATTTATTGCCCTATCCCCAATTGTCCTGATAGTGGTTTGGTGCAAGTGAGTGGCTTGCTGGGCCACTTCACAGGGCAGCTAGGAGTCAAACACATTTGTTTGGGACTGGAGTCGCATATAAGCTAGTCTGGGTAAGGAAAGCAGGTTTTCTTCCCCCAGGGATATTAGTTAATCAGTTGGGTTTTTATGATAGTCTAACAGCTTCATAGGCAGCTTTTTATTTCCAGATTCTTAAAACTGAATTAAAATTCTCAAACTGCCATGGTGGGACTTGAACTTGCGTTCTCTGGAAGATGGTGGTGTTCCTCCCTTGGATGGATTTCTCGTCCACCATAATATGCAAGGTGACCATAACATTCTAATGAGGTTCCTGTGTCTGGTATTTCAATGTCCTTATGCAAGTCAACTGACCTCTACTTATTGCTCTGTTTGGGCCTCTGGTTTAGGATGCCAGTGACCTCTGGCTTCTTCACACCATCCTTAGCCAAGAGAAGTGCTCAGTGAGTACTACTAAGCTCGTCACTCAATATGTTTTTAAGGTACAAGTGGCTATCTCAGCTGGTGTCTGATACAATAGCGTGTGCAGTGGTGCTCTCTCAATTGGATGACCCAGGTTGCTTTGTGCAGGAAATGCAAAGATAGGCATTGGGTTATGATGATGGACCATATTCCTCAGTATTGCTCCTGTGCGAATATTGGGAGGTGCATGATGTCGCTATCATGATTTGCTTTGTGAACATGGTTTCTAACTCCTAGTAAAGACTACATAGTCTATGCAATAAGGTTGCATAGAAAAGCATCATATAGAAGAGAAGGCATTTTTTGCCTTCAGACATACCCACATCAGCTTCTGTCAGACATTCAGGAATTTCAGGCCAAGCAATCCTATAGTTGCTGCCTTGGTGCTTGCTTGCTCATATTTGCACAGCTTTGAAAGGGGTGGGCTTCAGAGAATGAGCCCGAGTCAAAAACTGCAATACTGGTTCCCTCCTAGATGGGACTAGTTCTACAATTAGTGGCACTTTAATTAGTAACATGTGCCTTTTAAGTTGTTCAGCCATTATGTCCAAAGTGTCCATCACACCTGGATTGGCTGGGTTAAGAGGCTCATTTAAAATACTGATCTATGAATATTGGTCTACAATGATTCGTTCTATAACTTGCTAGTCTGTGTAAACAGCTTGGAACTGCTGAAAAAAGTGTCAACATCCCCGTGTAGCTATACATTCTTCATGTTGCAGGGCAAATAACTCCATTAAAGCCTGGATACTCACCCTCCTCAAAGCTACCGAAAGCTTCAAGCATATCCCAATTGTCCTTTTATTCTTTATTCTTTGCCTTTCATTGAAAAAGACCTGGGGGATAGAAGTAGATTACTAATTAAGATTTCCAATCTTAGTATAATTTTGCATTTTTTGGTTTTATAGATCTGAGAGAAGGCCAGCCATGACGTTTCCTCCAAGATTTCAAAAAGAGCTTCAGGTGCATTTAGCCAAAAACATTCCAAGTGAACAAAATGGTACGTAGATAGTTTTTATCTTTTTTTTAATTTGTTTTTTATGGGATGTGGGCATCGCTGGCAAGGCCAGCATTTATTGCCCATCCCTAATTGCTCTTGAGAAGCTGGTGATGAGCCGCCTTCTTGAACCGCTGCAGTTCGTATGCTGAAGGTACTCCCACAGTGCTGTTAGGTAGGGAGTTCCAGGATTTTGACCCAGTGACAATGAAGGAACGGCGATATACTTCTAAGTCAGGATGGTGTGTGACTTGGAGGGGAACTTGGAGGTGGTGGTGTAGTTCATGTCCACATATTAATGTAACACTTTTTATGTCGACATTTATAATGTGAGAAGTCACACAACACCAGGTTATAGTCCAACAGTTTTATTTGAAATCACAAGCTTTCGGAGCGCTGCTCCTTTGTCAGACTTCACCTGACGAAGGAGCAGCGCTCCGAAAGCTTGTGATTTCAAATAAAACTGTTGGACTATAACTTGGTGTTGTGCGACTTCTCACATTTGTCCACCCCAGTCCAACACCGGCATCTCCACATCATGACATTTATAATGGAAGCTTCCGTCATAAACATTTATAATGGGATTCTGTATGGAAGAAATGATGCAAACATTTTATAATGGAAATACTGTGTAAAGATTATGCCATCGTGGTTTATTGACACCAATTAAATCACAATACTTGCTGAAAAAAATTTCATCTGCAATCTCTTCTCAGTAACTGAAATTTCTAATGTCCAAACTAAGGTTTATATACAAGGCAAAAAAATACATATTTCACAATAACATTATGCACTGAATTTTTTTTGTTGTCTTTTAATTACTTCATTAAAGTTTTACTCCGAGGCCTCAGTCTCTCAAAAGCCTGGGCCTCAACTTGATATTTTTGCCCAAAGCAGTAACTGTTAGTTGAAAGCAGTTCATGTGGTCTGAGCATGTGCAGTGTGCAGAATTTTCCAGAATACATCAGTAGCATTTAAGCTAGCCAAATAATAGAATAGTCGTCTTCCAAAATTATTTCAAATATATGTGTGTGTGTGTGTGTATGTATGTGTGTGTACGTATATAGAGTTGATCTGTGAAATTACACATGGGTAGTCTAGACCAATTTAAATTTTTCATGTCGCGGTGTGGTGAAAGGGAGAGGAGGCAAAGGGGAAGCAGAGGAGATGGGGAGAGAGCAGACAGTAGAAGGGGGAGGGCCATTGTCTTCGGCCCCCGCCATAAACTCCGTACCCTCGTCACTGATTCCTTCTCTCTCCTCAGCCATGGTCTCCATTGAACCTGACCTATTTGACCCTGCATCATCTCCATCACAAAGACCGCCTGCTTCCACCTCTAACTTTGCCAGCTTCACTCAGCCCATATGCTGTTTAAACTCTCATCCATGTTGTTAAAGGATGGATGTTCTTAAAATAATAGGGTTCACAGCATTACAGGTAGACATTCACAGATTTATTAAGCATATGATAACTATTATTGATAATTAAACAATAATATATATATAAATAATTAATCAAAAGCAGCACTTCCAGCAAAACCATGCGAGTTTACTGGAGAATCAACACAAGTTAACAATTAAGTTATCGGCTGATCAGGCATCATTGAATTCTGAGGTGTCTTTCCCAGCAACTACTCTTTTATATAGTTTTTTCAATCCTGTTTGTTTGTTTTAGTATTACCTAATGCTCCTTTCATGGCCCGTCAATGACTTCAGTTTTACACATCTTGCTTGATCTGTCAATTAAATCCTTAGGATGAAGTCAGTTACTGAAATTTATGGACAATCAAAGGCATTCTAACACTCCTGTGCACATGTTAGTTTTTCTTCCTTTCAACAGCTGTCACCTTCCAGGGTGGTCTTCGCATACAGCTGTTTGTGTATCAATGCAACCACCCTCAACTTTACAGCCACTTAACCATCATAAAAATGTCAGATTTCTCCTGTATCCCTATGAAGTTAACAGACAAATAATCTACAAGATGCCGTTCCGTCTACAAGCCTCTCAATATCTTGTTACAGGATCTCTCCATATCAAAGGGATATTCAAACTACGAGAGAAATCAGTTCCAATTGAAAAGTTGCTGGACATAGTTAAATTAATATAAAGAGAAATTATTAGCAGTCCCATTTGATTAACCCTTCGCTAAAAATGTCTTTGTTCCCTCCAGATATATTCCAGTGCTCCCCTGGCTAGCCTCCCATCTTCCATGCTGTAAACCTCAGCTCATCCAAAATTCTGCTATCCACATCCCATCTCTCACCAGGTCCCATTCACCCATCACTTCACCCCTGTCCTTGCTGACCTACATAGGCTCCTGGTCTCCAATTTATCCTTTTGTTTAAAATGCTTTACAACGTTGGCCCTCTCTATCTCTGTTCCCTCCTTCAGCCCTGCAGCCCCCTCCAGAACTCTCCGTTCATCAGCCTATGGCCGTTTGTGTATCCTTCCCTCCCTTCAACCCACAATCCATGGCTGTACCTTCAGCCATCTAGGCTCCACACTCTGTAATTTCCTCCCTAAATCCTCCCACGCCTCTATCTCCCTCGCCTTCTAAGACCGTCTTAAAACTCACCTCTTTGACCAAGCTTTTGGTCACCCCTCCTAATAGAAAAAATGGACAGAGCCTAAGAAGGAGCTGAGTATGCCTCTACCTTAAAGGTTCTACATAAAAACAATTTGTTGATATTTTGACCATTATCTCTCATTTCATTGCAGACTAGGTTTTTGATTGATTTGGAGGGACAGAACTTGCCATTAATGTAGAGGGTGATTATAATAGTGGATTTAGTAATTCACTTCCAAGCAAAACTCTGCAACCTTCTGGGTGGAAATAATTTTGGATATTGAAATGACCACTGAAAAGATGCTACATACTTTCAACCTTTTATTTGGCTGTTGGATCAGTGTATTGCTATCATAGAATCATAGAAATTTACAACACAGAAGGAGGCCATTCGGCCCATTTTGTCTGTGCCGGCCGACAAAGAGCTATCCACCCTAATCCCACTTTCCAGCACTTGGTCCGTAGCCTTGTAGGTTATGGCACTTCAAGTGCATATCCAAGTACTTTTTAAAAGTGATGAGGGTCTCTGCCTCTACCACCCTTTCAGACAGTGAGTTCCAGACCCCCACCACCCTCTGGGTGAAAAATATTCTCCTCAAATCCTCTCTAAACCTCCTTCCAATTACTTTAAATCTATGCCCCATGGTTATTGACCCTTCTGCTAAGGGAAATAGGTCCTTCCTATCCACTCTATCTAGGCCCCTCATAACTTTATACACCTCAATTAGGTCCCCTCTCAGCCTCCTCTGTTCCAAAGAAAACAACCCCAGCCTATGCAATCTTTCCTCATAGCTAAAATTCCCCAGCCCAGGCAACATCCTCGTAAATCTCCTCTGGACCCCCTCTAGTGCAATCACATCCTTCCTGTAATGTGGTGACCAGAACTGTGTGCAGTACTCTAGCTGCGGCCTAACTAGTGTTTTATACAGTTCAAGCATAACCTCCCTGCTCTTATATTCTCTGCCTCGGCTAATAAAGGCAAGTATCCCATATGCCTTCTTAATCACCTTATCTACCTGTCCTGCTACCTTCAGTTATCTGTGGACATGCACTCCAAGATCTTCTGCACTTCTCAGTGTCCTACCATTTATAAGTGTATTCCCTTGCCTTGTTAGCCCTCCCCAAATGCATTACCTCACACTTCTCCAGATTGAATTCCATTTGCCACTGTTCTGCCCACCTGACCAGTCCATTGATATCTTCCTGCAGTCTGCAGCTTTCTTCTTCATTATCAACCTCCCACTGCTCTGACAATGATTTACCTTCAAGTTTCTGTCTCCAGTCCACTTTGGCTAAATCACCTCTTAGCTTAGTAAAATTAGCTTTTCCCCAATTGAGAACTTTTATTCCTGGTTTGTCCTTGTCCTTTTCCATAACCACCCTAAATCTAACTGAATTATGATCACTACCACCAATATGCTCCCCCACTGATACCATTGCCACCTGCCCAGGTTCATTCCCTAAAACTAGGTCCAGAACTGCCCCCTCTCTTGTTGGGCTTGCTACATACTGGCTAAAAAAGTTCTCCTGAATGCATTTTAAGAATTCTGTTCCCTCTATGCTTTTCACACTCATTTTATCCCAGTTAACATTAGGGAAGTTGAAATCCCCTACTATTACTGCCCTATTTTTGCACGTCTCAGAAATTTGCCTACATATTTGCTTTTCTATCTCCCTCTGACTGTTCGGAGGTCTATAGTACACGCCCAGCAGTGTGATTGCCCCTTTTTTGTTTTTCAGTTCAACCCATATGGCCTCATTTGAATATCCTTCTAAGATATCCTCCCTCTTCACAGCTGTAATTGATTCTTTAATCAATATTGCGACCCCCCCCCCTCTTTTTTTACCCCCCTCTCTATCTCGTCTGAAAATCCTGTAACCAGGAATGTTGAGCTGCCATTCCTGCCCTTCTTTCAGCCATGTTATGTGTTCTTTTAATATTGAATTATCTTTTAGTCTACACCTAGTCTGACATGCATCTGTTTAATATACTGCCCCACTAATGTGGCCTGTGGTGGAAGTCACAGCTACAACAGCCTGATGAGTTGATGTTTATTGCCTGCAGTATGAAGGCTAGTAGCATAGTACAGCCTGGTGAACATGTATGTGGCTGGCCTGTATTACAGCTGACCAGTTGAACTCCATGAGCCCCAGTGGTACAATGACTCTATATCACTAATGCTCAGGGTGTGTGTTAATACAACAGCCCATATTTTTGAATATGGTTTTATTCCCATGAATTTTGGTATAGTGATGACAGCTTATAGTAGGTTTTGATGCACTTTTTTCCCCAAATTTGTAGCTGTTTGGAGTGATGTCGTGGATACAGGAAAATGCCATCCATCAGCACCTCAATCTACCTACAGTAGTGAGTTGGTACAGTCCCGACTGAAGGAGATCATGGGCAAATACACCAATGGAATTTGGGTCTCAAAATTGCCACAGTTGTACAGAAAGATGTTCAATGAGGATCTCCAGCAAGATGCTTTAAAGCAGTTAGAGCATTGGACCCATGTATGCACAGTGAGTGGGCATTATAATACCTAACGAGTCGTTCCAAAAGAAAATTTTGAATGCATTTTTCAAATTTAAATACGCTCATCTTTTTTTCAACTCTCCTCTTTCTCCTTCCACACCTCCTCCCATTTCTCCCAACCCCCCCCCAACCAGCTACCTTCCTTCTCCTTTTACAGCAGTTGTTACTTGGGGAGGCAGAATTAAAATCGATATGTAATCTTGAGTGGTGGATTTAACGCTGGCATTTTTATGGGCACTGTGATTGGTCCATTGGAACAATCTGACTGAAAAATCTCATCTGCCATTGGTCTATGATAACTGCAGCTTATTGGTCCTTTTGAGTTGCTTTTGAAGAATGACTTTTTCAGCACTGTGATTGGTTTGTGAGTGTAAAGAATTGTATTGACATGGATGACCTCACAAAGCAGTTTCAAAGTGACCCTTTTTGTCCAGTTAACATGTTCAGTGTTGCAAAGTACACCAGTAGGTCAGAAATAATGCCGAATACCAATTTGTTTGTGTTCAAAAATGAAATATTTCAAGAAGCCTAGCAACTGATGGAAATTTCAATGTATTTGATACCTTTTTTAAAAAAATTGCATCTACTGTAATTATCTTAGCCCAGAAATATTTTGTTTAACTTATTTGGCTTTTTATTGCCATGCTTGCAATTTTTCAGATCGAAGACAGCCAGTGGTAAGGTTTCAACTGAGATAGGTTTAATTTAATTGAAAAAACTTTTTAAACAATCCATTCTTAATTAGCAAATCTGGAAAACAAGTACACAGAAGTACTCCCAATATTTTACTCCATGAATGCCATGAGAGATCCCTTGGCAAAAATATTCAATGGTATAACTTCATTTTTTTTTAATCCTTCAAACGGGGGGTTGAACCCTATTGTTGATTACAATTAATGCAGCAATGGTGCCTAAGGACATGGTTCAAAGCCCTTATATCTTGAGGGGTTAACACAATGCCTAGCACCCATTGAACCTGGTAAGCGGTCTAGAAATTTCCTTTTTATTGAAGAAAGAAAAAATGGCTTTCAGCCACGCGACAGTTAAGATATGAGGGTGCAAAATGATTCTAGTCTTTGGATGTAAAGTTGAAGAAATATGTTTTTTTAAATCTATAAACCGTCAATTTACAAGGACAAAATAACAGAGAAAAATAAACCCCCAGGGCTGAAGTATACACAGACAGGTCTAGTTAGCACTCATGCAATGCCAAAAAATTGGTTTACAGCATTACGTTTGCATTTGATGTATGCATGAAACCAAAACAGTCGTGCATTTATTTATATAGCGCCTGATCACATCCTCGGGATGCCCCAAAGCGCTTTACAATCAACCAATGAATTAGTATGTTCCTGAAAATTCAAAGTTGTTTTTGTACTAAAATATTTTCAATTAACTAATACTTTGGAATTTAGTGCTTAATAATTTGAGTGTATTTTGAAGTGCAGTCACTGTTGTTACATAGGCAAATGTACCAGGTAATTTATGTACAACAAGGTCTGACAAACAGCAAATGAATGAATGGCTAGATCACCTGTTTTTGGTGGTTTTAGTTGGAGGAGGGATATTAGCTGGGACACTGGGCTCCCAGCTCTTTTTCAAATAGTGTATGTGATGTTTATCGTCCCTCAGGGCAGGCAGGCGCTTTTACGTCTCATGTGGAAAGACGTTACAGCAATCCCTCAGTGCAGCACCATAATGTGAGCCTAGGTATGTGCTTTAGTCTGAAGTGAGGCTTGAACCCACAATCTTCTGACTTGGGTGCAACTGAACCAAACTGATGTATTTTTGACTTTACACGTGGCAAAAATAAATATAGGTCATGGAACTGGTTACTGGTAGCAAACAGGTTCCCTGTTGCTGATGCTTTATTGTCTATATCAATTGGAATGTACAAGTCTGTAAAGTTTCCTATAAGTTTAAGTTTGGTAGGATGGGATCCTATATGTGCCTGTTATCAGCAAGACTATTCTACGAAATTTCTCAACTTGATACTGGAGATTGCCCCAACCGAAATGGGTGAAAATCAGATTGTTCCTGGCATCCCAAGGCAATGTTATATCACCATCTTCTGCCATGGCACAGGTGTGTTTCTCATTCAGTTTGAAGCAAAGCCCTTTCTTGATGGTGGGTTTAGAAAGCATGCATCAGACCACAGTCATTTTGTCACAATTCCTCCATCTTTAATTGCAAGTCTCCTGCCCAGGTTGTTAAGGCACCAAAGTTGCTGCTTGAGGATACCAAAAAAAAAAATGTCCATGATGGAAAAGTGTTTTGTGTGCCTGGTTGTACCTGTTTTCTGCTGGCATCTGTGAGGTGTCCAACAGGATGATGAGCCACTTTTTCAGTTCTTGGCCTATGTCTCCTAACAAAAAGCATTGTAGTCAGTCGCTATATTCAAATATTGCAACCAGAAAAAATTGCTTGAGAATGAAGGAATTAAAACTGTGAATGTGCTTATTTTCATATATCTGCAGTTGGTTAGGCCCAAGACATTGGGAAAAGCAATAGTATAAAATTGTTGCACTCTCTGCAGCTGTGCTTCACCAATTCCAGTGGAAAATTGCCTGTGAAGTTTTCATTACAGGTGAGCATTGTACTCTAGCTAAGGCCCACTAAATCACCATTGGTCATTAGAATGGGCCACAGTCAGAACATTTAATCGTCACAGGCTGAAGGGTTATGGTCACCAGAGACGTTTCACTTGTGTGGTACCATTTGGCACAATTCAGTGATTTCAACCATGAAGAGCCTCACCCTCAGACACTTGCTTTTAGTAATATTATAATCTGGCCCTTTGCTACATATATGGTCATTTTTTTGAAAATCCTTTGCTTGTGTGCACCCAATTAGAAACTGCCGTATGGCCCCCTTTTAATATAATCCTTTCACTTCTCCCTTTTCTGACCTAGTAATCCTGTCATAATCTTATAACGTTCATCCACAATGGATAACTTATTTACATTACCGATATTTGACAATCCTTATTCCTCCTTACCCCGTCCATTTATCATCTTTGTAGTTTTCATTCTATTTGTTTTATAATGAGCAGTATTTCCACCAAGATCAGATGCACTGCAGTGATTTCTGAATATAGTCTAGAGTGGGAGATGGTTTCCTACACTACAACAATGACTACACATTAAAAGTATTTCATTGGCTGTAAAGCACTTTGGGACGTCCTGAGGTCGTGAAAGGCACTATATAAACGCAAGTTTTTCCATCTTTCTATGGTGCAAAAGAGAGATGCATTTAAAATCAGAAATCTTTGTAAATATTTAACCAAACTATTCAAACTAGTTTTGACATATTAACATCAGAGCAAATTATTCTGCCACTGGAGAATGACCGTATTTCTCCAGCTAATAATTTTCCCCTTACCATGTTGGGGAACTGCACTGTCTTGCATCTATCAAACATCTAGACTACTGAAAATCAGTGTAAAGCTTTCCTAGACTATCTCAAAATCACTCACTTTTTCAAATGCTGTACAGCTCCTCCTCCCCTCCCCCCAGGTTGGGCTTCAGCACCAGTACTAATTCCTCATGCTGTGTCATTCCATTGCTTTATTAGAAATCTTTTACTAACGCTTTTAAGAGTGACAGTGCACCAATGATTTTGTACGTGTGTGTCTCGTGAAGGAAACTCTTACAGTTGCGTCTGGGTATTTTCTCTGATATAAACAGCTTTCTAGCAAGCATTGCAATTTTGCATCTGCCCTTAACTGTGCTGTGTGCAAAAGCAACGTCACAATGATTGACTGGAGAGTCTAAGGCAATAGATTAGAACAAAACCTGCATTATACTACTGAAAATGAAACATATTGCTAAAAGTGTATGAAATCTGCAAAAGATGGCTTCATATTTCCAAAATGTGGTGAGTTGACTTAAAATATTGCTGTTATAAATTTTAATGGGTGGGGCATTGCAGTATTAATAGATTCTATGCTCTTGTATTTTAGACATATCTTTAGATACTATGAGAGTTTGTCTATAAATGATGCTCACCTGTATGAAGTCTTTACAATTTTCCATAAAGAGATCATGTTGCAAATTACTGAAACTGTATTTTTAATGTGTAATGTGGAAAGAGATGGAAAACTCATTAAAAATTGTGTAGTCAATCTAGGTTTTTTTTTCACCAAATCAGATCATCCCCTCCTTTTTATGAAACAGATATGCTAAATCAAAGTTTTTTTCACTATTGGTTACATATGTAGTGAACAAAAACAGAAATTGGCTTTTGGTGCATTGTATCATTGTTCTTTTATATTTTTAAGCTGCCTACACCCTAAATGGCTGAAGTGTGTTCTGCTACTGCATCTGAGTTTAAACAGAGCTATTAATCCATCTGACTGGTAGTTCTTTGTGCTTAAATATGTCATAAATTATCCAGGCTCTCTCTTGCTATTTTCTTTTCCTTTATTTATTTTTTATTTTTCGTCAGTCCTTGTCATTGCTTTATTTTCTCTACATTTTAATCTTTGTCTCTGCTCCAGGGGAGCCATTTCCATTTTAAATATTTCCAGTTGTCCAGAAGCTTAATATTTGTGCTTTTTTGCCAGTTTCAAGTATTTATGTACTGCTAATATGTTTTCAAGTCCAGATGCTATAAATAACTAGCATATAAAACAATTTGTACAGAGAATTTTATTTTTGAGAAAATGAAGGGTAAGGCTCTTGATGCAGTGCCAAGGCTGAAAAGAATAGAAATAAGTGACCCCAATGATTTTAGCAAATTTATCCAGTGTGCAGCTGAGCCATACAGACCAGGATGGTTCTAATTGAATTCCCTGGTCTCTGCTGAATTGGCTGATTTCAGCCATGGTGCTACAGTTAACTGTAATATGCCTAGTTTGGGTGGTGGGGGGGGGGGGAGGGCTAGCGGGAAGAAAGATATCAGCTAGTGTTCCCTCCTGTGAAAGCTGTTGAGGGACATCTGCTGGAAGTGCTTGTGTGTGGATGTCAGATGAGAACTGGATCAGGCTCAACTGTAATTTCAGCTATCCTGGTGGCACTGAGACTTGCATGATACTTTGCCCAAGGGGCCATTATTATCAGAGAGCTACCACTGTCCATAGAACTATACCCAAGAAGGAATCAATGTTTTCAGAAGAGGGGAGAATTTTGTGAGAAAAGGGGACAGGGAAGAGAATTAAAAAGAGGCGGGAGTTAAGAGAAATCTAGTAGTATTGGTTAGGCGGAAAACCTTTTAAAGCTTGCAGATTGTAAGGGGAAGGAAAGAGTGAGGGCGGTCAGTTTTGAGTTCCGGCCGAAGAAAGTGTTAGAATAAGAATAAAGAAAAACTGCAGATGCTGGAAATCTGAAATAAACATGGAAAATGCTGGAAATAAAACAAGTCAGTCTGCATCTGTGAAGAGAAAAGATAAATTAAAATTTCAGAAACTGAAAACTAATATAAGCAAGCATTTTAGTGTGGTTGGGAAAAGGGAGAGGGAAGAAATAAGATATTCTAGTCACAAAGATGGAGCTCATGGGTTGAATGACCCGCAACGTGCTTAACAGAAAACTGTTCGATGATATAAAAACTCACTGGCAAATAGTTTAGCATAGCAGTTGCAAACTATAATTCACGTAATTTTCTTATGTAGCTTTTCCTTTTCTTGCTGTCAACTGAAGTTATCTGGCCTGACCCTGCCTCTAAAGGCTCCAGACAGACTGACTGATTTGAATAAGACAAGTTGATAATTACCTTCAAAAATGGACGGGACCAAGTAAATTTAAACAACAATTTAAAAAAAAAAATCTATCAAGCTAACACATATTTAAGCAAATCCCACAAGATATTCGTATTTGAATTGCATGCCTTTCCACTTCCCCCCCCCCTCACGCAGCAGGCAAATTAACTAAAATTTATAACAATTGTATTAAGTTAAGCTAGAACATTATTTCTGTGGGTGAACCTAGTTTTTAACTGCTCTTATCATGACCAAATTGAAGAAGGCAACTATAAGACAAAAATGCTTCATTTTTACCACAAGTATTTTTTGAGCTCATGAGCAACAGGGAAGAAAGTTCTGAGGAGCATTGACCATAATTGTATTGATGAAATGGAGTGTGATTGCAAAAGACTATGATGGAGTGGGTGGGGGCGAGTGGTTCACAGATTTGGAGGTAGAGGCGGGAGAAGGATTGACGATCAGACTTTTCTTGTATACTAGCCAGGAATGCTAGAGAGAGGCAAAAGATATGGAGCACTTGTGGCATTATTTATTCTTTGTTCCACTATGCATACCATAGGTAAAGTACAGTGACATACCACCATGCAAGCACGTTTGTGTATACACGCATACGCGCACACACAAAAAATCACACACAGTAATGTTCTCGTGTTCCCTCGGAAATCATACCTGAATTTATTACTAGAATACAAATTCTTACCTGTCTCGCCATTCAGAGCCGTGGTCAAATCCCTGCGGCACTTCCTTCTTTTGGTTGACCTTTAGCTAAACACATGCCACTTGGATTACAGAAAATGACAGTGTTTTGAGAGAGTGAGACTGTTGCATTAATGCTTCATCAGACACCACGGCTGCCTGGAGGATGGGAGATTTGAATCATTTGATTTGATGTGCACAGATGTACATGACTGTTAAAAACAGTCCAACTCACCCAAGGCCATGTGCTGGCTGGAGCTGGGTCTGAAGTTGAGATTGAAGCAGACAGAGGTGCAGGGATGGGTACTTCATGAGCAAAAAGAGAAATAAACATTAGATCAACCACCAAAAGCCACTAAACATTGTATTGAAATTAGAAGTCCTTTTTGTAGCAATCAGGGCTTCTAGGTCTTGCCTTCCTTGCTTGTCAGTTGTTAACTGGGCACCAGCATCAGTCTGTACTCTGCTGGATTTACTTGCATGCATTGGGCTAGGTTTTCTGCCCTTTGACTATGAATAGCTAGAATAATATAGCCCTTTGTTGCATCATAATAAGCTCTATCTCCCTCCTGAGTGGTGAGCTTCCAGCCCACTCAACCTTTCTGCATTATCCAACTCAGCATCTCTCAGCTCGACTTGGCTTGACTCATATCCTCTCCTGTCTCCCTGCACCTATGTCCAGAGAAGCCGAGTATGTTGGTTGTTTTTGAAGGTTGGATTTAGTTTACTAGTTCTTTAGACATTACGTTCTAGATTTCTTTAGGCAGGGTGGCAAGGGGATCGCACCATACAGCTGCTCTGCAGAAAGGTCTGGGAAGGCGGAAAGGGATGTACAGGTAGAACAGAAGGGCTGGAGCTTACTGCGTGTCAGTGCTCAAGGGGAGGAAAGGTCCTTGACTCTCAAACTGCTGGATAACACAAATAATTAATTCCAGAGTAGCAGCAGTGGGGAAGCAGTTGCTGCTCACAAGTTCGCATGTATATACTGAGGAAGGCTGCAGGCAGTGTAGATCTCGGAAGGCTAAAGCTCAGGCAATGAGGATGGATATAACTTTCATGTGTAAGGCTGTGTGTAAATATCTGATGAGGTGACCCAATGTTGTTAGGATTTTAGTAAAAATGAGGAGAGGAGAGGAAAATAAAACATTCCCAAGGCTGCGTCATAGTTTTTCTTCTCGACTTGGTTTTCAGTAAAACATGGTGAGCATGTAAAATTTTTACTTAATTTTCATAAAACCCAGCCTTGTATTTAGATTAGGAACTTTGGTTCTGTCGAGAGAGAGCATATTTTGAGCTATATAATAGGGTGATATACTGATGGGAATCATTTGAAGTGATGATTCAAGAGTGCAGTGTTTATCGAGTATTCTCCATGTGATTTTGGGGATGTCATTGAGATATCCCTCTTGTTTTCTTTTTATTTTACTTCCTTTTTTAAAAAATTTTATTCTCGGGATCTGGGTGCAGCTGGCAAGGCTGCACTTATTGTTCATCTCTAGTTGGCCTGAGACGGTGATGGTGGGCTGCTGCCTTAAACTGCTGCAGTCTTTGGATGATGGAGCTACCATGATGGTGTTAGGGAGGCAATTCCAGGATATTGACCCAGCGATGATGAAGGAACAGTGATATATGTGCAAGTTAGGATGGAATGTGACTTGTAGGTGATGGGGTTCCCATGATCTTGATGCTCTTGTGGTGCTTGGTGGTACAGGTCATGTGGGTGGGAGTTGCTGTCTGAGTATGCTCAGTGAATTACTGAGATGGGTCCTTTGGATAGTACTGCAGCCACAGTGTGCGGTGGTAGGAGTGGATATCAAGCCCAATGGCAGAGTGCCAGTCAAACAAACAGCTCTGTCCTGGATGGTGTCAAGTTTCGAGTGTTGCTGCAGATGCACCCATCCAGATGAGTGATGAATATTCCATTACACTCCTGACTTGAGCCTTTTAGATAGTGGCGAGATTTTGAGACGTCAAGATATGAGCCAGTTGTTGCAGAGTACCCAGCCTCTTCTGCTTTTATTGTTATGGTTCGTCCATTAAGCTTCTGGTCAATGGTGATCCCCAGGATGTTGATGGTGGGGGACTCTGGTGGTGCTGAACAAGGGGAGGTGGAGGTCTTCCCTTGTTCGAGATGGTTATTGCCTGGCACTTATTTGATGCAAATGTTACCTGCTACTTGTAAGATCAAGCCTGGTTGTTGTACAGGCCCTGCTTTAGGCTGGCATGGGCAGCTTTGTTGTTGAAGTTGTGAATAGAACTGTACACTTTGGAATAGTCTGTTAACAGCCCCACTCCTGACAGAAGTATTAAAGGGTTTAGCATCTTTGAAAGTGGATAAATCCCCAGGCCTGGATGAAATTTATCCCAGACTGTTAAGAGAAGTAAGAGAGGAAATAGCAGAGGCTCTGACCATCATTTTCCAATCCTCTCTGGCTACAGGTGTGGTGCCGGAGGACTGGAGGACTGCTAACGTGGTACCGTTGTTTAAAAAGGGAGAAAGGGATAAACCGAGTAATTATAGGCCAGTCAGCCTAACCTCGGTGGTGGGAAAATTATTGGAAAAACTTCTGAGGGACAGTATATATCTTCATTTAGAAAGACATGGATTAATCAGGAACAGTCAGCATGGATTTGTTATGGGAAGGTCATGTCTGACTAACAAGCAGGGTCAATGAGGGTAGTGCGTTTGACGTAGTGTATATGGATTTTAGAAAGGCTTTTGATAAGGTCCCACATGGCAGACTGGACACGAAAGTAAAAGCCCATGGGATCCAAGGCAAAGTGGCAAGTTGGATCCGAAATTGGCTCAGAGGCAGGAAACAAAGGGTAATGGTCAAAGGGTGTTTTTGTGACTGGAAGGCTGTTTCCTGTGGGGTTCCGCAGGGCTCAGTACTGGGTCCTTTGCTTTTTGTGGTGTATATATCAATGATTTGAACTTTAATGTAGGAAGTATGATTAAGAAGTTTGCAGATGATACAAAAATTGGCCATGTGGTTGATAATGAAGAAGAAAGCTGCAGACTGCAGGAAGATATCAATGGACTGGTCAGGTGGGCAGAACAGTGGCAAATGGAATTCAATCCGGAGAAGTGTGAGGTAATGCATTTGGGGAGGGCTAACAAGGCAAGGGAATACACTATAAATGGTAGGACACTGAGAAGTGCAGAAGATCAGAGGGACCTTGGAGTGCATGTCTACAGATAACTGAAGGTAGCAGGACAGGTAGATAAGGTGTTTAAGAAGGCATACGGGATACTTGCCTTTATTAGCTGAGGCATAGAATATAAGAGCAGGGAGGTTATGCTTGAACTGTATAAAACACTAGTTAGGCTGCAGCTAGAATACTGCGTGCAATTCTGGTCGTCACATTTCAGGAAGGATGTGATTGCACGAGAGAGGGTGCAGAGGAGATTTACGAGGATGTTGCCTGGGCTGGGGAATTTTAGCTATGAGGAAAGATTGGATAGGCTGGAGTTGTTTTCTTTGGAACGGAGAAGGCTGAGGGGAGACCTAATTGTGGTGCATAAAATGATGAGGGGCCTAGATAGAGTGGTTAGGAAGGACCTATTTCCCTTACCAGAGGGGTTGATAACCAGGGGCATAGAGTTAAAGTAATTGGAAGGAGGGTTAGAGGGGATTTGAGGAGTAATTTTTTCACCCAGAGGGTGGTGGGGGTCTAAAGCTCACTTGCCTGTAAGGGTGGTAGAGGCAGAAACCCTCATCACATTTAAAAAGTACTTGGATATGCACTTGAAGTGCCGTAACCTACAAGGTTACGGACCAAGTGCTGGGAAGTGGGATTAGGCTGGATAGCTCTTTGTCGGCCGGCACGGACAAGGAGGGCTGAATGGCCTCCTTCTGTGCTGTAAATTTCTATGATAATGAAGCAGAAGATGGTTGGGCCAAGGACACTTCCCTGAGAGACTTCTGCAGCATCACCTTGTGGCTCTGATAATTGTTCTCCAATATCCAAGGCCACCTTGCTTTGTGTCAGGAATGATTCCAGCCTCTGGGGTGTTATTCCCTTAACGTCCACCAACTATAGTTTTACTCGGGCTCCTTGGTCCCATACTCTGTCTGCTTGGATGTATCTTGATGCTTCTTTATTCCTCTGCTAATTAGGTTTTATTTTTCTCTCCTACTTTATGTCCTTCGCTCACATTATTTCTTGTTTTAATTCTATGTTAGCCAGTCCAATCATCCCATTCTCTCTCCTGCTATCTCTCCAGGTTTAGAGAGTCAGTTTTATGTTAATGAAGGCAGAGCTTGCACATACTACTTGGGGAGAATTAAACTGCTCCATGTTTCTCACACTGAATAGTACTGGTAAGTTCTGCCTCTAATATGAAGGAGAAGACTCGATCTGTATTGGGGGAGATGGAGAATGGGATTGTGAGAGGAGCAGAGAGAGTAAATCCTTTAGCCAGGGAGGGAACTTGGGAACCCAGTCAGATTATGTTAAATTAATCTTAAATTGAAAGGTGTATTCAGCACAAGCATATCAAGTGATGTGCACCATTGCCTATTGCACCTAGTGACAAATGTGGAAAAGGCCAGTCATGTTTTTACAATTGATTAAATTCAGCAAAGCATTTAAAATTGCTTTTTTTGCAAATTGCTTTCCCTCCCCTATAGCTCCTAACTACATATGTAGAGTACACTACCACTCAAACTACTGTTGAACCTATTGCTATAAGCAAACCAAGTCTGGTGATCCAGAATTTGCTCCTATTCACCACTGTGTATGGGACAGCATGCTTGGGTTTAACAGTTAACCCCTAATCGGTGTTATTGCTCACTGGTGAATAACTGGGATGCACACCATGTATTCTTGTCACTTCTGAAGCCATAAAATAACTGGAAGAAAAATGGGTTCAGACTAAAACTATTTGGACAAATTTATTTAAACAGATTTAGACCACACACACACTTTTTTACAAAACCAGAAAAAGGAAGTCTGAAATCTTTGTTCTTTTAATGGTCTCTAATGGAAGTTTTGTGGAAGTTGATTCGTCACAGAGCTCCTATTAGCCCCCTATGTTTACAGGCATAGCAAAGCAGGGAACTGAAGACACCAAGAAAGTCTAGGTTTTAAAAGCATCTTTTCCTTTAATGAAAAAGTAAACCGTTTGAAGATTGTCCTTAGAAAAGACACATCGCAGCAAGCCATGTGTTAATGTCCAGGAAACGAGCATCATCTGAGATGTTCACCTGTTCCCAGTAAAATGGTTCAGTATTTTTCAAACAATAGTCATGTGTCACTGTCTGTCACATATTAACTTTTCAAATAAGCTGTTCCAGTCGTCAAAGCAATTAATTGGCTTCTTGATAAGGGAGGACAGCTTCAGTTTAAAATAGTTAGAAATTTCCCACTGCTTTCCAACGGTTCTCCGAAGTGCCAATTTTTCACGTGAAACTATATAATGAGTGTCAGTAGACTGTTGGGAATTGGGATGTCACAGCTAAGCCTGATCAGATCCTCAACAGGCCTCCACAAAAACATACTTTTCAGCAGGGTTTCACAGGATAGTGATTCTGGAACGGATAACTTTGGCTGATTACTTTTCCTCTCTCTATAGCCTGGGAGCGGTGGCCTAAATGTGCTGCTCCCACCACTACCTTGAATGAGATTGGTTTACTTGTTGGTGGTTGGTTTACTTGTCCCTGGTTGGTCTCTGTTGTTCATAGCGCACCGCCATCAGGGCAGCTCATATTTTTATTTCAATTAGTTCTCCAATGGCATTGATCACAGGGAGGCGGTGCTAGGAGTCAGACTCTGGTTAGGCCAAGCAAAAGCAAGAAAATCTGGGGCTTGAATCATCATCATCTTCTTGGGCAGTCCCTCGGAACCGAGGATGACTTGCTTCCACATTAAAAATGAGTTCTCAGGTGACTGATGAGTCCAATGCGGGACCGACAGTCTCTGTCACAGATGGGGCAGACGGTGGTTGAAGGGGCGGGTGGGTGGGGTGCTTGGGTTGACGTGCGCTGCTTGCACTTGGCTTCCGCTTGCTCCCGGCGAAGAGACTTGAGGTGTTCGACGCCTTCCCGGATGCTTCTCCTCCACTTTGTGCGGTCTTGGGCCAGGGATTCCCAGGTGTCAGTGGGGATGTTGCACTTTTTCAAGGAGGCTTTTAGGGTGTCCTTGAAGCATTTCCTCTGCCCACCTGGGGCTCTCTTGCCGTGTCAGAGCTCTGAGTAGAGCGCTTGTTTTGGGAGTCTCATATCGGGCATGTGACGATCTGACCTGTCCATTGGAGCTGATCGAGCGTGGTCAAAGCTTCGAGGCTGGGGATGTTGGCCTGAGCGAGAACACTGACGTTGGTACGCCTATCCTGCCAATGGATTTGCAGGATCTTGCGGACGGCAGCGTTGGTGGTACCTCTCCAGTGCTTTGAGGTGCCTGCTGTACATGGTCCATGTCTCTGAGGCATACAGGAGGGCGGGTGTCACTACTGCTCTGTAGACCATGAGCTTGGTGCCGGGTTTGAGGTTCTGGTCTTCAAACACTCTCTTCCTCAGGCAACCGAAGGCTGCACTGGCACACTGAAGGCAGTGTTGGACTTCGTCATCGACATCTGCCCTTGTTGACGGTAGGTTCCCGAGGTATGGGAAGTGGTCCACGTTGTCCAAGACCTTGTCGTGGATTTTGATAATCGGGGAGCAGTACTGTGTGGCGGGGGTAGGTTGGTAGAGGACCTTTGTCTTACGGATATTTAGTGTAAGGCCCATGCTCTCGTGCACTTCGGTGAAGGTGTTGACGATGGTTTGGAGTTCGTCCTCAGTGTGCGCAGACGCAAGCGTCGTCTGCATACTGTAATTCGATGACAGAGGATGGGACGACCTTGGATCTGGAGGCGACGGAGGTTGAACAGTTTCCCGTTTGTTCTGTAAATTAGCTCCACTCCAGCGGGGAGCTTACTGAGGGTGAGATGGAGCATTGCAGCAAGGAAGATCGAAAAGAGCGTTGGTGTGATGACACAGCCTTGCTTGACCCCGGTCTGTACGTGAATAGGGCATCCATAAAGAGGCACCGAGTCTTGCGTATGCATAATAGCTTGGGAAGTATTATGTGAAGCTTCCTAGCTGCAGGCCCTAGAAATGGGCCAGGCCTGTGTGTGGGGAAAGTTGTTCCAGGGAATTTTAATCTATAATGGATAAGTTTAGTGCTGAGTTTTTTTTAATATACGATGTATTTAAAATTTTAACTTAGGGTTATATAGTGTTGTGGTCCAAAAGCAACATGGCCACTGAAACAACTAGATAACATTTGACCGGTTCGATTGTTTCCTTTGTGGTGGATTATTCGCAATTTATATCTTTTTTAAAAGTGAACAATTTGGTTGGTTTTGAGCTGTTTGCTAATTGTTATGTTTTCCTAATGCCTTTATATTTGAGTGAATCAGCATAGCACACTATAGACGTGGCAATACCTTTTTTAAGAGGTGCAATGTTTTGGACTCGTACTAAAATGATGCTTTGAACTATATAGGTGTATATGCCTAATGTTTGTGCCATGATGGCTTTTCCTTTTGTAACCCTACAACAACTTAATGCTCATAAGTAGAGGATTGTGACCCTGATTTAGCTCATTACCATAGCACATGATGCACTTACCTACTAAGCCATTGGGGCTCCTCTCAAGGTGAGTTTTATCAAGTACTAATGCTCTTAGTATTGGCACTTTGGGAGAAGAGAGAGTAGACACATTCATTTGTTCCTTCAGTTAAGTCCACTAGTACACATTTGAAGTGTACTTGTTAATACTACCTGAGAGTTCTGGCATAGGGTCAATACCCAAAATATTAGCCTGTCTTTTTGGATGCTGGCAGATCTGTTTAGTTCCAGCATTATTTTTTTAATTAGAGTTATCTGGTTTGAACATATTATGCAATTTTTCCTTTTTGGTGAGTCAGATAGTGCATCAGTTGTTGCCGTTCACACTTTTTTACCTCTTTTTGCTTTGCTATAATAAATGCCTTTCGATGGACAGCCTTGCATTGAACTGAACTCATGTCGATCTAACTTTTGTTTAGGTTGAAAAGTCAGCGTGTACTGGTTTGGCAGAATTGCTGCTTTATCCTCCAAAGAGTGGCCAACAGCAAAGGAAGACAAGTTTTAACCAGAAGTCAGCTGACAAGAAACAAGAGCCACCAGTTTCTAATAAAACTGTAGCTCAAGGAGGGAAGCCAGTTGCAACTAAAAATCCAATTGCAAAGGATATAGAGGTGAAACAAAAAGTCACCGAGCTATTACAGAAGTACAGCAGTGGACTTTGGGCCAACGCACTTCCAAAGTTGTTTGAAGAGACATATAAGATGCAGTTTCCTCAGAGTATTTTGGATGATCTTGACTGCTTGTCAGACATTTGCACTGTGGATTATGCAGTGTCTGGTGATCGCAAAAAGGCAATTCTTTATGCAAAAATGATGAAAACCACGGATGAGCAAAATGATAAACCTAAAGAGACTCTTTCCCCTGTGTTGGTGACTCCCACTGCTTTGGTGAAACCAGAACTGAAAGAGGTCATCAATGAGGAGTACACGACCGATTTAGGACTTCGTTCACATAGAACCTGTATTGATCCTGACCACCTGGCATTAACTGAAAATGAGGTGACTCTGATTGCTGACAAATTTACAGAAAGTTGCTCGATGCAGCCTGCTCCTCCCCCACTTAGCATTCCAGCTGAGCAATTCCCATCCGTATTGGTGGTTGAGCTTCACACCACTGTTGAAGCTGTTATCAGGTGAGCCTGCCACAAAATCTGCTATTTATATAGGTTAGTGCAAGAAGGAGAGCACAGTGACTCCTCATATTAAAGGATCTGCAACATCTCAATCAAACCAGTGGGCATGCAGCATGTTTAAGCTTTGGTTGTAAGTTTGATGTTTACCAATCTCACAGTTTATTCGATTGGTTAAAAAGTCACTCGCATTGTTTCAAGTTAGAATAATAAACACAACTGGCCCAGGTAAGGTTTTTCCACTTAAGAAATGTATTTGAATTTTTTATACACAGGTAGTAGACTTTGCTCATTGATTGTCTGGGGCCTGGGTGTAGTTTTGATATTTACCACAGTCCTTTTGTGGCCTAAATGTAACAGATCACTCATTGCTGTAATATGGTAAATCATCTTTAGCAATGCATCACATGACTGGCACAGATGTTGCTGATATTACTGGATGAATGCTTAACACATTTATGACATTCCTCAACTGTTCAAAGGAGGCGTTAACCCATTGAAAATAAACTGCTGCCATTAAAGTAGGCTGAGTAATGTTACACAAACATGAATGTTGCTTAGGGTAATTTCTAACCTCTAGCATGTAATGCTATTAATCTGCCACTTTACAAAAACTTCTTAATATGTAGAGTAATGGTTTTCTTTTCTCCCTGAACTGCCACAATCCAAGTTATTTACATTATAAAATATATTTTACTTCATTTCACATTTTCAAGAAAAATATCTTTCACAATTTAGCGCACGCGCTCTCACCGCCCCCCCCCCCCCTTTACTCTCTCTCACATCCTGATCGATCATCCCTGTATGGCATCCATCTTAACGCCCTCAAATCCAAGAGGCACAGACTTGAGAGTATCTGGCACACAACTGGTTTAGTCATTCATCTTCAGAGGTGGCTGCACCGTTCACTACTCCAAGGATCATGCTGGAATGTAAAGATATCCCCCGGCTTCTTTTCACCACAACCAACCATCTCCTTAAATCCTTCTGCCCAGCTCCGTCCACCCTCCCCTCCAACAAGGCGCAAGGAGCTCATGGGTTTCTTTGTCACTACGATTAAGACAATCTGCTCAGCTGCATCTGCTGCCCACCCCAATTCCCCCTGCCCACCCTTACTGTAGTTTTTCTCCTGTGTCCCTTCATGCCCGCTTGGAGCTTATTTTGTCACCTCCTGGTCAATGTTCCTGCCGCGTGGCGCTCTGCAGCTCCCACACAGCCAGCTCACTGGCTTTTAAATAGGAAAAACTGCGCATGTGAGGTATTTTGAACGGGCTGCACAGCCCCTTAAAGGGGTCATGCACCGAAAAAAAAATTAAGGGAAACATTGCTCCTGGTCCTTCAACCCCATTCTCACTAAACTAGCTGTCCCAGCCCTGTGCTAGCTGACACAGTAAATGGTTCCCTCTCCTCATGTACTGTTCCCCTCCCTTTCAGAAACAACATCCTCACCCTCTCTTCAAAAAAACTCACCCTCGACCCCTCTGTCTTTGCTAACAACTGCCACTATGTGCCTCTCACATTGTAGGCACTTTTTCCATAACTCCATGTTTGGATCTCTCCATTCAGGTTTCTGTCCGTACTACAGCATTGAAATGGCTCTAACCAAAGTCACAAATGACATCCTCTGTGGACTCTAATCATGGTGCATTATCCCTCCTCGTTCACTCTGCAATCTTTGACATGATCGACCACACCATTATACACCAATGCCTTTCCTCCATTGTCCAGTTCAATGCCATTGCCCTTGCTTGGTTGCACTCTTAACTATCTGATTGTAGACGAAGCACCTCCATCAATGGCTTCACTTCCCACCCCACGTCGTTACTTTCAGAGTCCCCCCAAGGATCTATCCTTGCTTGCCCCTTCCTCATCTACATTTTGCCTCTGGAGACATCATCTGCAGACATGGGTTCAGCTTCTCCGTGTAAACTGACATCACGCTGCTCTACCTCTGAACCACCTCTTGTAACCCTCCACTGATTCTGTGTTGTCAGACTGCTTATCCGATATCCAGTTGTGGGTGAGCGGCAATTTCCTCCAGCTAAATATTGGGAAAAAGGATACCATCTTCGGCCCCTGCCATAAACTCCATACCTTGCCATAGATTCCACTCGCCTCCCTGGACACTGTCTCAGGCTGAACCAGACTGTTTGCAATCTTGCTGTTCTATTTGACCCTGAGCTGAGCTTCCAACCACATTTCCTCTCGATCACAAAGACTCACGATCTTCATCTCCACGACATCGGCCGCTCCCCCATTCTTCAGCCCATTTGCTGGTGAAACCCTCAATCGTTCCTTTTTTGTCTCCAGAGTCGACTATTTCAATGTTAACCTGGTCAACCTCCCACCCACTAAAACCTCAGTTCATCCAATGGTGCTCCTATCCTGCACCAAGTCCCACTCACCTGTCAACTCTGTCCTTCTTGGCCTAAATTTCTCAAAGCAAGCCTAAGCTTACACATTTGCCCTGGAACTGAGTACTACAGTGGGGTAACACACTGTCCTCACTCTGGGACCTGGGTTTGAATCCAGTCCAGACTGGAGATGAAAGTCTCTTTGCTCTGAAGTCAAATGAGCAAAACGTTTTCTGGTGGATGTGGATCGGTGGCACAGAACTACTGCCATTTTCAGATAGACCACAAAGACAACTGATGAGGGGGAAATATAAAATGCTCATCAGTGTAGTATGATTATAGCAAACTGCCATAGTATAAAGAAAGTTTTATTTTTTGAATGCAGTGTGTGGTACTGACTTGGAGGTGCTTAATTTTGATACTGGGTATACAAAGCATTTAATTCCCAACAATGACCTGCCTAATCTGAACACTGGTATTATCAAACCCATGTAATTCAATTGTGTTAAAAACTGTGGGACTTCAAACAATCGACTGTTTTCACTACTGTCATGTATTTGTTGCAAAATATTTTATAAATTGGATTGTTTGACGTTTTCCTTGATCAAACCGTATTGAATGTTTTGAGTGTATCAAACCTTCACTTTGCAAATGCACAGCCTGTATCCAAAGATTTTCAAACTCTTCTTGGAAGTATTTTTCAGAAGAAATCTGTGTAGAAGGAAAAGGCTAAAACAGTTCAAGGCTGAAATACATAACAACTTTAGACTCTCCCCTCCAGGTACATCGGGCCAGAATATTCTGGTGCTCTTGAACAAATGGAAGATGCCATGAAAGAGTATTATACTTATACTGGTGAGCTGATGCCATTGAGTTCACCAAGTATTGGACAGCTTGTGGCCGTCGGTGCTGAAGAGGACTCCTGGTTAAGAGCGCAGATTGTTGCAGTGGAAGGAGCAAAAGTCAAGGTACTGGCAATTATGTTTAGGTCAAAAATAATCTGAAAAGTTGGGGATTTTCGTATAGTAAGAACAGCTTATTTAAATTTCAACATCTTATGTACTTTTCAATGAGGGAGATTAGTGTTTCAAAAAAATGTTATTTAAAGGGGAAGATAGGCTCAGGAGAATTTTTAAATGCATCCCCAGCTGATAGCATGATTTCCTGCGGTCAAACAGCTACAGAGTGGTGGTGAGGCCAGTTTGAAGTTGTAATCTCCATCGTTTCTAATGCAGCCGCTCAAAGATGTACATGGCACCCCTATTGTCACCGGGGCAGGAGACCCTGCTCGAGGGTAAGAAAATAAAACGCCAAACAATGAAACTGTGTGGGAGACATACAGACAGATATATAAAAATGAAGACTGAGGGATAAGTAGACAAGCAGAGGAAAACCTGCATTTTTTCCTCATTTTTGTGACCATGAGAACTGAGTTCTGGAATACATTGTGTGTTTCATGGCACAATGCTCCTGTTACAAAGCAACATACACTTCGATGTGCCATCAGTAATGCCATGGGATATCTTCTATTTTGCAATTCCAAAATGAGGTATGTATGTGCATGTGTGTGTGTGTGATGTGATATATATGATATATATAGTTAACATGCAGGTACAGCAGGCAATTAGGAAGGCAAATGGTACATTAGCCTTCATTGCAAGGGGGTTGGAGTATAAGAGTGAGGAGTCTTGCTGCAATTATATAGGGCTCTGTTGAGACCACACCTAGAGTACTGTGTACAGTTTTGGTCTCCTTACCTAAGGAAGGATATACTTGCCTTAGAGGGGGTGCAACGGAGGTTCACTAGATTGATTCCTTATGAGGAGAGATTGAGTAGAATGGACCTATATTCTTTGGAGTTTAGAAGATTGAGAAGTGATCTTATTGAAACATACAAGATTCTGAGGGGGATTGACAGGGTAGATGCTGAGAGGCTGTTTCCCCTGGCTGGAGAGTCTAGAACTAGGGATCATAGTTTCAGGATAAGGGGTCGGCAATTTAGGACTGAGATGAGGAGAAATTTCATCACTCAAAGGGTTGTGAATGGTGTCGAAGTTTTACATGCCGAGTAAGACTCTTTAAAACATAGAATATCATGTCAAAGAAGGCTTTTTAATAAAGATTACTTGTACAAGGGAAGGTTCTGACACAGTCGAGTTGCTATGTCAGAATGCTTCAAATCTTACAAGATTTGAACATACTTTATACAAAAAAACACAGAACAGGCCACATGACATAGTGTTAAACATACTGATTAATGAGGCACAAACTTGTGAGTTATTGCATAGGTTTTCGTTAGAATAACGAGCAGAAATTCCTTAAAGATCAGATAACTAGACCTTCCTTGTGGGATCCCTTTGTTCAATGTTCATTCTCTATGTAACTCTAGTTTGTGGGTTGATGGCTTACCTTATCTCATCCTGAGCTGGTTAGAAACTAATTGATGCCTTGTTTTGCTAAGTTTTTCTTAGATAAGGAATTCTGAGTTGTCTCCATCCTTGCAACTAATTAGAATGATTTACTTATTATGGTGACTCCTACTGTCGGCCATTTTGAATTCCTTTTTTTAATTCTTTTCTCAGAAAAGCCATTTTGTTTGTGTCTAAAAGTAAACTGCACTTCTACAATGGTCAGTCATTGAGTATATTCAAGACTGAAATTGCTAGACTTTTGGACACTACGGGAATCGAGGGATATGGGGATAGAGCAGGAATGTGGAGTTGAGGTAGCAGATCAGCCATGATATTGAATGGCGGAGCAGACTCGAGGGGCCATATGGTCTACTCCTCCTCCTATTATGGTCTTGTATTGATAGATATAGAGATCTCTTTCTTTCGCTCTTTCTTTTGCTCTTTCTCTCTTTCGCGTGCTCTCTCTCTCTCTCTCTCTCTCTCTCTCTCTCTCTCTCTCTCTCTCTCTCTCTCTCAATATACTAGAAGGTTCTTGGGATGAATCTATTTGGCTTGAGTTAAGGAACAGAGGGGGATCTGTTGCATTGCTCAGAGTTTTTTGTGGTTATTAACTGAACACTCCAAACAGTGAGAAGGAGATAGATGAGCAAATTTGTTGGCAAATTTCAACAGCGTGTAACAAAATTAAGTAGTAATATTTGGAGACTTAAATTACCCTAATATAAACTGGGGAAAAGCATAGTGCTAAGTGTAGTGAAGGAGAGGAATTTCTGATATCTGTACAGAAGAACTTTCTCGATCAATATGTCTCCAGTCCAATAAGGAAGGAAGCAGTGTTGCATCTGGTTCTGGGAAATGAAGATGGGCAAGTGCTGTGTGTTACAGTAGGAGATCATCCAGCAATGACCACACATAATTCGGTTTAGAGTAATTATGGAAAGAGACCAGAAAATATCGACGGTAAAAATGCTCAACTGGGGAAGACCTAATTTCAGTGAGTTAAGAAGGGACCTAGCACAGGTAGATTGGAATTGGCAATTGCAGGGTAAAGAAGTAACGGAGCAATGGAAGGCATTCAGGGAGAGATAGTACAAGTACAAACTAGGCATATTCCTTTTGAAGGGAAAAGGTAGAGCATCCAAAGCTAATGCACCCTGGATGACAAAGGAAATAAAAGTTAAAATAAAACAGAAAAGGAGGCTTATGACAAACGCCAGGAGCAAGATTCAGTTAATAACCAGGAAGATTATGGAAAGTACAAGAGGGAATTGAAATTGTTAATACGGGAGGCAAAGAGAGGTTATGAGAAAAGATTAGCAGGTAACATTAAATTGAACCCGAAAACATTTTGTAAACAAAGTGCAAGAGGTTGGCTAGGGAAAAAGTTAGGCCTATTAAGGAGAGGCAGAGGACATGGTTAAAGTATTAAATGAGCACTTTGCATCTGTCTTCACAAAGGAAGTGGATGATGTGAAGGTTACACTAAAGGAGGAGAGGGAAGTTATGGACAGGATAGTAATAGATGGAGAAGACCTACTAAAAAGATTAGCATTACTGAAAGTGGTTAGTTACCTGGTCCAGATAGAATGCATCCAAGGTTGCTGGAAGAAGCAAAGGTAGAAATAGCAGAGGTATTGTTCGCAATCTTTTAATCCTCAATGGATACAAGAGTAGTGCCGGAGGACTAGGGGATTGCTAATGTTATACCATATTCAAGAAAGGGGAGAGGGATAAACCAGGAAACTGCAGGCTAGTCAGCCTAACATTGGTGGTGGGGATGTTATTGGAAACCATTATCAGGGACAAAATAAACTTTCATTTGGAAAGGTGTGGGTTAATCAAGGAGAGCCAGCATGGATTTGTAAAATGCAAATCATGCCTGACTAACTTGGTTGAATCATTTGAGGTAATAGAGAAGGTTGATCAAGGTAGTGCAGTAGATGTATATATGGACTTTCGGAAGGGATTCAACAAAGTGCCACTCAGGAGGCTTGTTAAGAAGATGGAAGCCCATGGAATTAAGGGGAAAGTGGCGGTATGGATACGGAATTTGCTCAGTGACAGGAAACAGAGGGTGGTGATGGATGGATGTTTTTCAGACTGGGAGATGGTTTGGAGTGGTGTTCCCCAAGGGTCACTTTTGGGTCCATTACTCTTCAATTTTTATAAACAACCTAGACTCTGGTGAAGGGAGCAGCATTATAAAGTTTACAGATGACACGAAACTTGGCAAGGTAGTATATAGTGATGAGGATAGTTGTAGACTTCAGGATGACACAGAAAGGATGGTGAAATGGACAGAAGCATGGCAGGTGGAGTTCAATGTGGAGGAATGTGAAGTCTGCACTTTGGGAGGACTAATATAGAAACACTATAAATGGCATGATTTTGAAAAGTGTAGATGAGCATAGAGACCTTGGTGTCCATATACACACATCCTCAAAGGTGGCATGGCAAGTTGATAAGGTGGTTAAAAAAGCATACGGTTTACTTGGGTTTATAAGTAGAGGTATAGAATATAAATGCAGAGAGATCATGCTAGAACTTTACTGGTTAGGCCTCAGCTGGAGTATTGTGGACAATTCTGGGCACCACACTTCAGGAAAGATATAAAGGCCTTAGAAAGAGTAGAGAGGAGGTTTACCAGGATGTTACCAGGGATGAAGGACTTCAGTTTTGAAGAGTGGTTGGAAAAGTTAGGACTGTTCTCCTTGGAACAGGGAAGGTTAAGAGGTGACCTAATAGAGGTTTTCAAGATGATGAGAGGTTTTGATCGAGTAGGTGGAGAAAAACTATTCCCTCTGGCGAGTGGGTCAATAACCAGAGGTTATAGATTTAAAATCATTGGCAAAAGATCTGGAGGAGAGATGAGAAATGTTTTCACTTGGAGAGTTGTTGGGATCTGGAATGCTCTACCTGAAAAGATGGTGAAAGCTGATTCCATAAGTAATTTTAAAAGGAAGTTGGACAGGTACTTGAGGATGAGGAACTTGCAGGGCTCTGGACAAAAAGTGGGGGTGTGGGACTAAGCACAACTGCTCTTTTTAAAGAGCCAGCACAGGCATGATAGGCCCTATATATAGATATGGATATAGGATATATCCATATAAATTTTTTTAATTCAAACTGGTAACCAGCTTGCTATGTTTTGAATGTGTTGCTTTGTTCACATTCATTCCTTTTTTGTTTTCATCTCACTTTCCGATCACACATGCATTTAAGGGTACATTAGTGTAGTGGTTATGATGCTGGACTAGAGACCCACTACAACGAGTTGTGAAATTGAAATTAGTAAATTTGGTAACATGAACTCCATGAAAAAAATGAGCATGGAAGCTACCATTTTATTCTCAAGATAACTAAGGGTGGATAACAGATGTAGCCTTGTCAACATTGTCCACATCCTGAGAACAATTCCTATGCTTCCCCTGCTCAATTTTGGACCTGTGGTGAGAAATGTTGTCAACCTTAACTAGTAACTGGTGCTGGTCACTCAATACACAGCTGTAGTGTTTTCTGTATCCTGGGCCTGTATACACAAATTACACACTATCCTTCCATACAGTTCTTGCATGTGGGTACCTTCTGTTGCTAGGGATATTGTCTGATTGCGACAAGGCTCTTTGTGTTTCTCCCAATTTTCTCTTATCATCTCCTTGAGCATAGACTCTTGCTGAGATGTAAGTCACATTTTTGATCATGTGGTCAGTAAGTCATAAGGAACTCTGTAATCATTCATCTTTAGTCTTCGTAGAATATTACATATGTTCCATAATAACACTTACTCAAACTGCTCGCCATCTACATGCTCACCATCAGCTGGTAGAGAGTAGACGTTGCCCATTGTTTTTTTTTTATTAAAGCTTAAATCTTACCCACATTGCTTCCGCTATCTCCTTTTCAGTTATTCCCACCAACTCTTCGGCTTACCAATAATATCACTTTGTCTGGTAGGTATAAATCTAAACGAGCAATTTCAAGACATTCTGTAGGTGGTTTTTTTTCTATGTTATAACTTTTTAATGTAGGAAAGCTGTAGCTTTTTAAATTTGGGAATTTGAAATCGTAAATTTTATCCGTTATTTAAAAAAATTTCTAATGAGAGGATTTATGCCCAGATTGCTTTGTACACTTCAAGAACTGCAGAGGCATTCTCTAATCTTGCCATGGAACTGATTGAAAAGGAAATCCACCATTTGTACAGTTGATCACTTCTGAGTTGCAGTACCTGGCTCTCTAGAGGAATCAATCTGCAGTCATTTAGTAAAGAAGTCTGTTGAAGCAGGAATCAGTTCTGCCAATGACCTATTGCACTTACATAATACCTTTTTAATGTAGAAAATGTCTCAAGGTGCTTACATGATGGGGATGGGGAAATAGGGGGGAAAAGATAAATTGTATAATGGTGCAAGAGTTCGAAGAAGTGACCGAATGGTTGGTTGAAAAGATTGTTTTGAGAGGTTTTTAAGGTGGAGAGAGCTTTAGGCAGGGAGTTTTGAGGGAATGGCCAAGTCGGCTAAAGGCTTTGCCACCAATGGCGGGACGGGGGAAGGGGTATACACAGAACTCCAGTCGGAGGAGTGAAAGGTGCATGAGAGAATGCAAGATTAGAGGAGGTGTTTAGAAATATATGGCAGTACATAAGTAAAACATGCTAGCGGGATGCTGATCAGAGTATCTGTGTCGAGATTGTGAAACATTGGAATCCGTGGCAGACCAGAGATGTTGACTTACTGGGCATTGTAATAAATTACACCCAGCCTTTCATGTGAATGGCATGGGATATACACAGAGCAAACAGGTTACAACGTTTTACACTGAGTAAATAGTAATAAAGTACACCCAGCCTTTCATGTCCGCCTTGGCTCAGTGGTATCACTGTCGCCTCTGAGTCAGAAGGCCATGGGATCAAGTCCTATTCCAGAGGTTTGAACACACAATCTAGGCTAAGTGACTGTGACCGTTGTGCACTGTACCTCCTCTTCTCTCTACCTGTTTGCAGCCTTTGACACAATTGACCACACCATCCTCCTCCAACACCTCCCCTCCATTGTCTAGCTGAGTGCGACTTCTCTTGCCTGGTTCCAATCTTAACTATCCAGTCGTAACCAGATAATTCCCTGCAATAGCTTCTCTTCCCGCCCCCGCACTGATACCTGTGGAGCCCACAAGGATCTATCCTTGGCCCACTTCTATTTGTCAACGACATGCTTCCCTTCGGCGACATCATCCGAAAACACGATGTCAGGTTTCACATGTACAGTGATAACACTCTGCTCTGGAATCCTCCACTGTGTTGTCAAACATCTTGTCCGACATGGATGAGCCGAAATTTCCTCCAGTTAAATATTGGGAAGACTGAAGTAATTGTCTTCGGTCCCCACCACAAACTCCGTTCCCTAGCCACCAATTCTATTTCATAGAAACCTAGAAGATAGGAGCAGGAGTAGGCCATTCGGCCCCTTGAGCCTGCTCCGCCATTCGATGAGATCATGGCTGATCATCCAAACTCAGTACCCTGTACCTGCCTTCTCCCCATATCCCTTGATCCCTTTAGCCTTAAGAAATATATCTAACTCATTCTTGAATATATTTAATGACTTGGCCTCAACTACCTTCTGTGGTAGAGAATTCCACAGGTTCACCACTCTCTGGGTGAAGAAATTCTTCCTCATTTCTGTCCTAAATGGCTTACCCCTTATCCTTAGATTATGACCCCTAGTTCTGGACTCTCCTACCATCGGGAACATTCTTCCTGCATCTAGTTTGTCCAGACCTGTCAGAATTTTATATGTTTCGATGAGATCCCCTCTCATTCTTCTATACTCCAGCGAGTATAAGCCCAATCGACCGTATCTCTCCTCATATGTCATTCCTGCCATCCCAGGTATCAGCCTTGTGAATCTTCGCTGAACTCCTTCCATGGCAAGAACATCCTCAGATAAGGCAACCAAAACTGCACACAGTACTCAAGGTGTGGTCTCACCAAGGCCCTGTACAACTGCAGCAGGACATCCCTGTTCCTATACTCAAACCCTTTCGCTATGAAGGCCAACATACCATTTGCCTTCTTCACCGCCTGCTGCACCTGCATGCTTACTTTCAGCGACTGGTGCACAAGGACACCCAGGTCTCGTTGCACTTCCCCCTTCTCCCAATCTATTGCCATTCAGATAATAGTCTGCCTTTCTGTTTTTGACACCAAAGTGGATAACCTCGCACTTATCCACGTTATATTGCATCTGCCACGCTTCTGCCCACTCACCCAACCTGTCCAAATCATCCTGGAGTTTCTCGGTATCCTTGTCGCAGCACACACTCCCACCCAGCTTTGTGTCATCTGCAAACTTGGAGATATTACATTTAGTTCCCTTATCTAGATCATTAATGTATATTGTGAATAGCTGGGGTCCAAGGACCGATCCCTGCGGTATCCCACTAGTCACTGCTTGCCACTCAGAAAAAGACCCATTAATTTCCTTCCCTAGCCACCGTCTCAGGCTGAACCAGACTGTTCGCAATCTCGGCAGTCTATTTGACAACAAGCTGAGCTCCCGACTCCACATCCTGTCCATCGCAAAGGCCACCTACTTCCACTTCTGTAACATCGACTGACTCCGACCCTGCCTCGGCTTACGTGCTGCTGAAGCCCTCATCCATACTTTTGTTACCTCCAGACTTGACTATTCCAATGCCCTGTTGGTTGGTCTCCCATCTTCCACCCGCCAATCTTCCACCCTCCATAAACTCAAGCTCATCCAAAACTTTGCTGCCCGTATCCTAACTCACGCCAAGTCCCACTCATTCATCCCCCCTGTGCTCACTGACCTACATTTTTGTGTCCAAATCTCTCCTTGGTCTTACCCCTCCTTATCTCTGTAACCTCCTACAACCCTCCTAGAACTCTGCATTCCTCCAACTCTGGCCTCTTGTGAATACTCCACTTCCTTCACCCCACCATTGGCAGCTGTGCCGCCAGCCACCTAGGATGCAAATTCTGGAATTCCCTCCCTAAACCTCTCCACCTCTCCTCCTTTAAGACGCTCCTTAAAACCTACCTCTTTGACCAAGCTTTTGATCACCTGTCATAATGTCTCTCCCTTTAGCTCTGTCAATTTTTGTCTGATTACGCTCCTGTGAAGTGCCTTGGGACTAAAGGTGCTATGTAAATGCAAGTTTTTGTTGTTGTAGGCTGATACTTCAGTGCACGACTGAGGGGATTCTTTATTGTTGGGAGTGCCGTCTTTTGGATGAAACGTTCAACACGTCGGCTCTCTCAAGTGGACGTAAAAGATCCCATGGCCCTGTTTGAAAAAGAGCTGGGGTGTTCTCCCGGTGTCCAGGACAATATTTATCCCTCAACCAACATCACTAAAAATCAGATTAACTGGTCATTATCTCCTTGCTGTTGTGAGATCTTGCTGTGCACAAATTAACTGCAGCGTTTACTATATTACAACTGTGACTACATTTCTAAAGTACTTGATTGGCTGTAAAGCGCTTTGGGATGTCCTGAGGTCAGGAAAGGTGCTATATAAAGGCAAGTTCTTTGTGAAAACGCATGGGATATACACACAGCAAATAGGCTACAGGGTTTACACTGAGAAAATAGCACAATGAAAATTCTAATAGCAAGTTATTTAAGAAATCCTGAGAAACTGCCAGCCTGTTTTCTGTTGGAACAGCCTAGTAATTACCAATTGCCTTACCACAGAACTGGTGGAATCTCCCAGGAGCGCACATTGGGCTGAATTTTAATGGGGAAGATGGGTTGGGGGCGGGGGCGCGCCAAGGCGGTCAGGAAACCCGGGAGCACGGGTTTCTCACAGGCCCTGCTGACTTTAACGGCAGGGCCTGATTTGCATGGGAAGCCTCTGTTTCCCATCTGCAACCAGACAGATGGAGAGGCTGGCTGGCTGTGGGCGGGTAGGCCTGCGGCACTAGGCTGCAGAGGGTCGGGTTGGTTGGGGGCCAGTATTGACCGGATGAGGATCGGGGCCGGAGTCATCAGTGGGGAGGGAAGAATGGATTGGGGCTGGACTCCTGAGCATCACGGGGGGAGGGAGATAGTATTGAGCCTGAGGATCGGGTGGGGTGGGGGGGGGGGGGGTGGGGTGGGGGGGGGGGGGGGGGGTGGAGAGAGGAACGGGGCCAACTTGAGGATCATCGGTGGGGGAGAGAGGAACGGGGCCGACCTGAGGATCATCGGTGGGGGAGAGAGGAACGGGGCCGACCTGAGGATCATCGGTGGGGGAGAGAGGAACGGGGCCAGCCTGAGGATCATCGGTGGGGGAGAGAGGAACGGGGCCAGCCTGAGGATCATCGGTGGGGGAGAGAGGAACGGGGCCAGCCTGAGGATCATCGGTGGGGGAGAAAGGAACAGGGCCAGCCTGAGGATCATCGGTGGGGGGGGGGGGCGGAGAAAGGAATGGGGTCGGCCTGAGGATCATCGGTGGGGTGGGGGGGCGGAGAGAGGAACGGGGCCGGCCTGAGGATCATTGGGGGGGGCAGCGGAGAGAGGAATGGGCCCAGCTTGAGGATCATCGGTGTGGGGGGGGGGGGGGGGGGAGTCCGGGAAGGCAATCGGAGGACTTGTGGTGGGGGTCTCCAATCGCGGGTGCTGGGTTAGGCAGCGACCCTGGTTCCAGGAGGTAGCTGTAAAGGCACTTACTTCCTGAATGCAGCAGTCCTCGCCTTGCTGTAGCATAGTGCTACATTCCTAAAATAAAACAGAAAAAATTGAAAATACATAGCAGGCCAGTCAGCATCTGTGAAGAGAAAAGACATTGCACTGTATACCCTTCATCAGAATAGAAGATGAGCAAGCTTTTTAGTACGGGAGGAAAATAGGTGCGAGTAAAAGAGAAATCAACACCAGTCAATCACAGAGAAGGAGTTAATGGGTTTAATGACATGCAAACAACTAAGTTGGTTGCTATAAAAGGTCATCAGACCATCATATCTTTACAGTTTATAGCCACTGACCTGTGTATTTTGAGTATTTTCTATTATTACTATGTTCCTGTTCTATTCAATTTTAAGGTTTTTTTTGCATTTCAAAATCATAAGTGGAACCATAATCACCACAAATCTATTGGCAACATCAGTATTTTTCTTTCAGGTGTTCTTCGTGGATCACGGGTTTAATGAGGTTGTTGACAAGACTAAGCTGTACAAGTTAGATGGAAGATTTTCCTCCTTGTCCTTTCAGGCTGCAAAATGCAAACTAGCAGGCAAGTAAAACTAGTTTTACATCTTGATGAAAGGGACTTTATAGTTTGCCTCCTGCTCTAATGTAGACTTCAAGGCCAAAATCTAAAATTGGCTTTTCTTGCCCATTCACTTAAGCCATACTATTTTGCAACTGCAAAACCACTGCACATTTAAAAAATATATACTGATCAATATATATAGTAAAATAACATGGGAGTTGCAAGGTACTAACTCAGCATCCATAACGTGCTGATCATAAACAATTCCAAACTTGAAAGTTTATGATGTCTGGATACTTTGATTAAGCACAGCCATGACTCCCATTGTTCAGAGTCTACTCTGTTGCAGGGAAACTCAAGGCATTTCCTTTGCATGTCGTGGTTCTGTATTGGAATCAGTGGGAGGAGGAGGAGACTGGTTTCTCTTTGACCGAGATGAGTGACGTGATCAATGATAAATTGAATGCTAATTATAAAAAACAAGAATGCCTCTTGCCAGCAAAGAGCAGGCATTGCTTGTGAGGACAGAAAAAAAACATTGTTCCTGATTTGTTCAATTTGCGCATACAAATAATGGCTATTATCCAAATTGAGAACC
Organism: Squalus acanthias; assembly: GCA_030390025.1. Taxonomy (NCBI): domain Eukaryota; kingdom Metazoa; phylum Chordata; class Chondrichthyes; order Squaliformes; family Squalidae; genus Squalus; species Squalus acanthias. The sequence goes on from CM059425.1 coordinate 222,667,227, forward strand.
ACTGGACATTGAATTCAGCCTTCATAGTCACATAAGCGTGTGTTTCTTTGGCAACTCCACCACCATTATTTTGCCATCCACATGTGTTCATTCTGTTATCAGCAGTAGCATTTATTTGGTTCCATTCAGTTACATGACAGTTTTTATTACTATTAGTCCCTTTTGCAAAGTTTTGTCGTTTTAAGTTATTGATGCTGACTTCTGGTTTCGATCACAATTTATTTTTCACAAAATTCTTTTGAGTTATATTGGCTGGTGACATTCTTGCCTATCCCTAATGGGCTCATCGGCATTGGCCTATGCTAGCAGCCAGATTTAAGATGTTCATGCCTGCCATCAACTGAGCACTCCCAACGGCAACCAACATATTAATGCTTGGTTCCGGTTAACTCCAGAGATAGTGCACTACCACAGAACCACTTCACAGCCACACAACTTGAATGATCTACCTGTTCAATAAGGTGCAGGATTCAGGTTCAGCAATGCATGTGGGCTGTACGGCCACCTTTGATTCACTGGAGGATGGACAGTGATCTTTGGGCATCCTTCGACCAGGGGGAAATTGCCTTGAGTTTCTCAAGAAAAATTATTTTTCGGCTCTAAGCTCCTTCACAATATCTAACCCTAGTTGTTTTTTGATTGACCAGCACTTTGTCGGTGCCCACGTTTCCCCTCATTGCTAGGATAAATTGCAATATCTGATCCGACAAATAACAGTACACAGGTGACTTGCTCCATCATGGCCAAAGAAAATCTGGACCTGTTGGAAGTCACTCATCCAGCCTGCAGACCTGGAATGCACACTGAACCTGTTGTAGAACCTATTACCCGTACGGGTGGCCTGAGTGTTCATCCACCCTCGGGCAGAAAACAATTTCTGGCATGTATAGACTTTCCCCAGTCAGTAAAGATGGCAGCTTATAGCATCCATTGCTGTCAATGGCTAAGTTTACATTTGGCACTGACGTTGCTGTGCTGGGAGGAATTGGTCTGTACTGGCAGAGACCTCTAAAGTTAGGGCAATCACAGCAGCACTGAGGCAAATGCATCATTAGATACATCAACTTCTGCAGAGACAATAAGTGGAAAAACCTATAACCACTGTTCCCTGTAAGCTGCGCTTTGTTCTGCACGGCCTGTTTCTTTTAGTGCACGGTCCCTTTAAATGTCCACTCATTTACAAGAAGCAAGCAGATGAGCAGCTGCAAGGCTGCGTAACTTAGAGAGAACATTGCCCATAACTCCCACGAAATTACCAATTTTAAATAGGCTTGATAATTTCAGGTGCTTGCAGACCATACAGAAAACAATTCTACAGATCACATTAAGGTTAAAACTCAAGGTATCAACATTTTTGTTTGCATTGTTGTGTAGTTGCACAAGAGCTGTAGTGATTTACCTAAGTCTGAAAATATCTATCAATTTGAACATCTTCAGATGTGTAAGTAATCAGTACCTTCATATACTAAACATTTTAATATACAGTGGGTTACACAGGAAGCTGTTAGAATGGCTGAGTTGCTAATTTGTCATCGCTAGTGATGCTACTAAACTTGAAAAACATGGGAACTTTGTCAAAATTCTGTGCTGGCAATTTGCAGTACTTTTAATGCGGTTTTTAAACCTATAATCAAATGCTACAATATGAAACTGCAGCATGTTTGCGATTGGTTAGATCAGCATTACCTAAAAATGAATGTTGGCATTTGAAGATAATCTAACAACTTGATTATCTTGGCACTAAATCTGCTATTATATTTGCATGGAAGAGATGTATTCTTTCTCTTTCTTTCTCTCTGTCTCTTTTCTCCCTGCCCCCTACACACACAAAAGACTTAATATGAAGGGTAAATTGAACAGTTGCATCATTTTTGAGTAGGGATGGTGTAGGAGGGAGACAGACAGCTAAGGATGTGCCCCTTAAGTGAATAGTTGGATCAAAACATTTTATTTATACATATGGAATGTGTATAATTGACAAATACAGCCCTTTCCAGTGTGAAGATGTGTTTGTGGACACACCTGGAGAATGTAAGCAACACTGGTTGTTTAAGATGAAGTTATTTGTGTTTTAGGTCTTGAAACATTCTGCAAAGAGCCATGTGTGTTAGAATGCTTTGAATTTCTGGCCAGTGGAAAGATACTGCTGATGGAAATTTTAGAAAGGAGTGAGGTCCCACTTGTTCTTCTTTATGACACTTCAGGAGATGATGATTTTAACATCAATACTGCATGTTTGAAGGCTTTGCATGACAAGACACTTGAACTGAATTTGAAGGTAAATTCTTTGAGGTTCTCATAAGGTGGTTGGATACATTTTATCAGCAGGTTAGTGATCCATTGAGGATTCTTCATCTGAACTAGTGTAGCCAAAAGCTAAAATGTTCATGTATATATTCTTTTCAAAATGCAGTGCTCAACCCATTGTGCAATCTCTGCCTTTTTCACATCCTACATGGTGCTTTCATGTAGGGTTTCATGTCACTTATCTCCTACTGTCTGTCAGTTTCTTTCATAGTGATCTTTTTTTCACCGATAAGCATGTTAGTTCATTTTAGTGCACAATCTTGTTTCAGAATGTTTAAATGTATTGTACATGCTGCGGAATGGTTTTAAAATTTGCCTAACTTCATGACCTTTTAAGACCTTTTATGAAATCGCAATTGGTGTCTCCAGTGCCTGCTGTTCAACCACAAATCATCCTTTTTCCCCCTTCCTCTTTTTTCCCCCTTTCCTCTTTTTTCCCCCTCAATCCCCTTTCTCTTTCTCCCTCAAATCTGAGGCCAATGGTGTATTCATTTGAGATTGATTACTAAATACAGATCAAGGTTTGAACCTGACACCCCATTTGGTTCAGTGTAACACCTTGTGGTGCTTTACCCATTGAACTACTGGCGATGTTGGCAGAATATTCAACTACCATTAAGTGTTAGATTTTTTAAGAAAAATATTAAAATGTGAAAGTGAAAATTGTACACTAGAGGAGTATAGCTACCAAACTTAAACTGGTCATCAAGCTCAAAAATCAACAAGGGTAATGTCACAATGACCACGAGAACAGCAAAACAATTTGATAAATGTGCAGATGAATATATGAATTCAAAAACAAACTTGAAAATTTGAAACGTGGGCTGAATTTTTGCTGCGTACCTTAAAAATGTACCTGTGCTACAGGAAAATGGCGTGTACCTGAATGTAGTGGTTACGAACGTCTGTTCAGATGGGACCATCTACTGTCAAGTGCCCTCAAAGGGGTGGACCCAGCTCAATGCCTTACTGGAAAAAGTTGAGCAGTATTTTAGCTACCGGGTATGTTTCACTTTTAATCCCTTAAATGTGTTAAATATGTGCTGATTTATAAGCATATAAGGATTCCTGTCATAGTCATAGAGTCATAGATTTATACAGCACAGAAAGAGGCCCATCGTGTCCGCGCCGGCCATCAAGCCCTAAGTATTCTAATCCCATTTGCCAGCACTTGGTCCGTAGCTTTGTATGCTATGGCGTTTCAAGTGCTCATCTAAATGCTTCTTGAATGTTGTGAGAGTTCCAGCCTCTACCACCCTTTCAGGCAGTGAGTTCCAGATTCCAACCACCCTCTGGGTGAAAAAGTTTTTCCTCAAATCCCCTCTAAACCTCCTGCCCCTTATCTTGAAACTATGCCCCCTAGTTATTGACCGCTCTACTAAGGGGAAAAGTTCCTTTCTATCTACCCTATCTATGCCCCTCATAATTTTGTACACCTCAATCGGGTCCGCCTCAGCCTTCTCTGCTCTAAGGAAAACAACCCCAGCCTGTCCAGTCTCTCTTCATAGCTGAAGCGCTCCAGCTCAGGTAACATCCTGGTGAATCTCCTCTGCACCCTCTCCAATGCATTCACATCCTTCCTATAGTGTGGCGACCAGAACTGCACACAGTATTCCAGCTGTAGCCTAACTAGCGCTTTGTACAGCTCCATCATAACCTCCCTGCTCTTATATTCTATGCCTCGACTAATGAAGGCAAGTATCCCATATGCCTTTTTAACCACCTTATCTACCGGTCCTGCTGCCTTCAGGGATCTATGTACATGCACACCAAGGTCCCTCTGATCCTCTGTCCTTCCTAGGAGCCTACCATTCATTGTGTATTCCCTTGCCTTGTTAGTCCTCCCAAAATGCATCACTTCACACTTTTCAGGGTTAAATTCCATTTGCCACTGTTCTGCCCATCTGACCAACCCGTCTATATCGTCCTGTAGCCAGAGGCTTCCCTCCTCGCTATTTACCACTCCACCAATTTTCATGTCATCTGCGAACTTACTGATCATACCTCCTACATTCATATCTAAATCATTAATGTACACTACAAACAGCAAAGGACCCAGCACCGATCCCTGCGGTACACCACTGGACACAGGCTTCCAGTCATAAAAACAACCTTCGACCATCACCCTCTGCCTCCTGCCAGTAAGCCAATTTTGGATCCAATGTGCCAAATTGCCCTGGATCCCATGGGCTCTTACCTTCTTGACCAGTCTCCCATGCGGGACTTTGTCAAAAGCCTTACTGAAGTCCATGTAGACTACATCAACTGCACTAACCTCATCCACACACCTAGTCACCCCCTCTCAAAATTCAATCAAATTGGTTAGACATGATCTCCCCCTGACAAAGCCATGCTGACTATCCTTGATTAATCCTTGCCTCTCCAAGTGGAGACTAATTCTGTCCCTCAGAATTTTTTCCAATAATTTCCCTACCACTGATGTTAGGCTCACTGGCCTGTAATTCCCTGGTTTATCCCTACTACCCTTCTTGAATAATGGTACTACGTTAGCTGTCCTCCAGTCCTCTGGCACCTCCCCTGTGGCCAGAGAGGTTCTGAAAATTTGTGTCAGAGCCCCTGCAATCTCCTCCCTTGCCTCACACAGCAGCCTGGGATACATCTCATCTGGGCCTGGGGATTTATCCACTTTTAAGCCCGCTAAAACCTCCTCCCTCTCAATACTAATTTGTTCAAGTATATCACAATCCCCCTGCCTGATTTCTATGCCTACATCGTCCTTCTCCATAGTGAACACAGATGCAAAATATTCATTTAAAACCTCACCCACATCTTCCGGCTTTACACACAGATTGCCACTTTGGGCCCTACTCTTTCCCTGGTTATCCTCTTGCCCTTAATATACTTATAAAACACCTTGGGATTTTCCTTTATTTTGCCCGCCAGTGTTTTTTCATGCCCCTCTTTGCTCTCCTAATTACTTTTTTAAGTACCCCCCTGCACCTTCTATACTCCTCTAGGGCTTCCACTGTTTTTAGTCCTTTGTATCTGCCAAAAGCCTCCCTTTTTTTCCTAATCCATTCTTGTATATCCCTTGACATCCAGGGTTCCCTGGGCTTGTTGGTCCCACCCTTGACCTTTACGGGAACATGTTGGCATTGTACTCTCTTTCTTTCCTTTCTGAAAGACTCCCACTGCTCTGATGTGGATTTTCCTACAAGTAGCTGATCCCAGTCCACTTTGGCCAGATCCTGCCTTATCATATTAAAATCGGCCTTCCCCCAATTTAGAACCTTTATTTCCGGTCCATCTTTGTCCTTTTCCATGACTACCTTAAATCTCACCGAATTATGGTTACTGTCACCAAAATGCTCTCCTACTGACACTTCTACCACTTGCCCGGCTACATTCCCTAGAATTAGGTGCAATATTCAAATCTTTGATATAAATGCTGGATATCATGAACCTGGTAGAAAGGCCTGAAACATTTGTTAATGAGTTACCAGGGAATGTATTTTGTGTGTTGTTTTAAAATTCTCCCTGTGGCTAATCCTCAATTACTTTTGTCTCCTGTTCCTTATTGTAGTGTCCATCTTGCTCTCACCTCTGTAAGCCTCTTGCTTGCTGTGTCTCCATTTTCTTCTGTGTGGCTTTATGTTTCAGTCTCTTTATGTTGCATTACAGGTGTGCTCAATTTTCAACTTTTATCTTTATTTAAACTCAGTTACGCAGCAAGATGGTAATTAACATGTACAGTGTCAGGCATGAGTAATGGGATTAGATGGGGAAAGACTATCTGAGAAATGCAGGGTGTGGGTGGCTGAGCATAGTCATTAAGGATGGGGTATGGGTTAGCTCTGATTTGGGGCTTGGGTGCACTGTGTGGTGGATGGAGTCTGGTACCTAGGGTCTAGGCCCTGGAGCACTGTTTGGAGGAAGATGAGGCCGAAGACCACTCTGGGCAGGGGAAAGGAGAGAAGAGGGAACATGATATCTAAGTACTTGGAGGGGTATAATTTGAGTTTCAGCACTGGGTGAGATGGAGTCTGAAACTACCAGAGATGGAATTTATGAACAGCCTCGGCGAGGGAGCGGGAGGAGGAAGGAAGGAAAGAGTTGAGGGAGGCTGTGAGCTCTCAAGGGAAAAGGGTTTGGGGACCACTTAAAGTCTTTTGAGCCGGGGCGGGTGGGAAGGGCGAAAAGAGGCGAGCGACTCCAGGAGATGGAGGCAGGAAGCAGTTTGGGAGGTGGCATCCAGTGCATTCTGAAACCATTTGGCTGGAAATTGATGTATGCTGGATGCTTGCTGCCACCTTGCAGTTACATAGAAACAGGAGTAGCTGAGAAACACCACTTGTCACATCCCACCAATCAGAACATTCCCCTTATCCCGACTGTCTGTCTACTACCTCTCAACCAATTGCCAACTCATATCGCAAGGTTGCCGTCCAAATCCGGGGGCTTTCATTGTTGCAAACAATCTCTTGTGTGGAACCTTCTCAATTGCCCTCTGGAGGTCCATATAGACAACGTCCAAAGGCACTCCCCTATCTACCATGCTAGTGGCCTCCTCAAAAAATTCAATAGATGAGTCGGACATGACCTACCCCTCATAAATCCATGCTGATTCTCTTTGATCAGCTCATACTTGTCCAAGTGCTCAGTCACTATCTCTGATTATATAGATTCCAGTAACTTCCCCACACCTAATGTTAAACTGACTTGTCTGTAGTTACCTGGTTTCTCCTTCCCTTCTTAAATAATGGAGTGACACTTGCAATGTTGCAATCCAAAGGTACAATTCCTGAATCTGGAGAGCTTTGGAAAATTATGACTAACGCATCTGCAATTTTCTCACCTATTTTAATAGTCTGGGGTGGAAACCATCAGGTCCTGGAGAATTTTCTCCATTACCATTTAAAATTTTTTACATTAAATCCATTCGGTTCCTTCTCTTGACTTATTTTTAGGTACCCTTGTACTGCTGATATTTTGTCCCCTTCCTCTACTGTGGAAATAGATACAAAGTACTCATTTAACAATTCTGCAATTTCCTTATTGTCAATTATAGTCACACTTGTATCTGTCTTTAATGGGTCCACATTTCCCTCTTTCTCTTAATATATTTAAAAACGTTTGCTGTTGGCTTTGATATCCTTGCAAGTTTTTTCATTTTTTTGTATCTCATTGTTATCTTTATATTCCTTTGTTGCTTTTTATAGCTCTCAATCTGCTGGATTTCTGCTTTTCCTTGCATTTGTGTAAGCCTTTTCTTTGAGCTTGATGCTGTCTCTTACCTCATTTGTTCACCATGTTTGCTTAACTACACAAGTGGCGCTTTTACGTTTTAGGGGTATGCACTGATTTTGTATTGTACCGAATACTTCCCACTGCTTGTAGGTTGACCTGTTAACAGTTCAGCCCAGTTTACTGTGTGGTCAATCCATTTTTTCATCCCTTTGCAGTTTGCCTCAAATTTAAACCTAGGTTTGTTACTCTCTCTTCCTCAAACCGAATATCAAATTCAATTATATTATGGTCACTATTTGCAAGATGTTCCCTTGCCGTTAGATTATTAACTGGTTCATTACTCATAACTAAATCTAGCATGACCTGTTCCCTTGTTGATCTAAAACCTATTTTCCTAGAAAACTACATTCTAGAAATTCATTACCTTTTACTACTTGATGTTCTGCTTTTCCCAGTCTGTGAAAATTAAAATCTCCCATTATAACCACTTTGTTTTTGCTGCATGCTTCTCTGATCTCCATATTTATACATTCCTCCCCCCCCCCCACCCCACCACACACACTTTATCACAATTTGTGTAGCCAACTCCTACCAGGGTCTTGGCAGATTTCATTAGAGCAGGAGAGAGCACAGCTGGTGCCATGATGGCGAGAGTGATGGTGTTTGCATGGAGGCCAGGCAGGTTGTGTGAATGCGGGGAGGAGGAAGGGTAGAAAGTCAGTACACTGTTTGTGTTATAAATATTTCTAGTGGTGTGGGTGGGTAACATGGTGGCTCAAAAATAGTTGACTTTGTTTCAGGGATTTGATTTATTTGCTCTTGTGGTTAATTTTTGGTGAATAGTTTTTTTTTAAATGGCTTAATCTTCAGAAGTTTGCAGACACATTTATTATGAGTCTGTTGTACATTTTAATTACATGGTGCTTACTTGAGGAATACATTATTGCATTAAGTTGACTTGGCATCGATGTGCCTGTGCTGGGCGGATTAAGAGTTGAAGCAGTTTGTGCTTAATTTTGGGGGGTTGGTTGTCAGGGAATGCAGGTGGGGCGGGGGCGTCCTTCCTGTTTAATAATGTTCATGATGCGGAGATGCCGGTGTTGGACTGGGGTGGACAAAAGTGAGAAGTCGCACAACACCAGGTTATAGTCCAACAGTTTTATTTGAAATCACAAGCTTTCGGAGCTGCTGCTCCTTCGTCAGGTGAAGTCACCTGACGAAGGAGCAGCAGCTCCGAAAGCTTGTGATTTCAAATAAAACTGTTGGACTATAACCTGGTGTTGTGCGACTTTTCAATAATGTTAGTTAGGTTGTTTTTGCCTGCCAGGGATGGGACACTGTTGCTGGTTTGCATTCTCCTAAGAGGTGGCTTAGGTGTTCAGGGTTGTGCTGAGTGCTTGGTATTTTTCCAGTTCTAGGTGGAGGCCAAACATCACTCGTTCGGATTGGGATTTGTGCCAGATGTGTTTCAGCCACGTTTCTTTTGGTGGTGATGCTGCCTTCTGCTTTGATTCCTCTATTAGTAGAAACATGTATTGCATTATTAATCAAATTGCTTTTATAGACATGAAAAGAAAGTATAATAATGTAATTTATATTTTGTGCAGTGTATGAAACATATTGATTCAGTCAGACCATGCCACGATAAGGGCCCTTCATCTTTGCTTGTGCATTATCAGGTCAGCTTGCTCATAGGATATAAATTGTATCCCGCACTTGCTCATTGTGTATTCTCTATTTTTAAATTTGAATTTCCGTAGTTCCCAATTTGCATTTTCACTTTTACTGTGTAACATCCACTCCAGTCTCTTGTCCAGGATTGGCCCACTTCATTTTTTCTCAAGTTTACATGGCGCACTAGACAGAATATGATGCAAACAAAATCAGTTTAAAGCTCAGGAAAAGCAAGTTATCAATTGACAGCTCAGGCCAGATGCCATGTAGGTCACTCAGATGCAATGCAATCAGACTGTACATTCTGTAGTTACAGAAACCAATTTTAATCAAGTAAATACTTCTGATCTACACAATACACCCAATTACTATTCTTTTTACAAAAGCTAATTATCGCCAATGATTCTGATACCAGTGCATGTACTTTGGTTTCAAGCCATCTTGTTCTGTGAATACATGGCTGAAGTTAGAAGGGCAGAGCAAGGAAATGGACAGTCAGAATCTAGACAGAAGATTTTGAAAGCCAACCAATTTCTACCAGTTTTGTTTTAAACTAAAACTGATTGAAACAGACCCTATAATGATGTGTCTTCCCCTATCTTTTCCCAATTCCTTCACTATGTTGAGGGAGGGAGTTGGGAATAGCTGAGCCAATTTGCTTTTCAGAAATATCGGTACAGAATAAGGTGGGTCTAATTGATCACACATGCTAATTAGCCCACCCAAAGAAAAAAAAACGTGGATTTATATAGCGCATCATTACACTCTTGAAGTCCCAAAGTGCTTTACAAACAATGAATTACTGTTGAAGCATAGTCACTCTTGTGTAGGCAAAGCCAATTTGTGCACTGCAAGGTTCCACAAATAGCAAATGAATGAAAGACTAAAATAATCTATTTTTGGTGGTTTTGGTTCAGGGGGAAATGTTGGCCAGGAGACCAATAGAATCCCCTGCCCTTCTTTGAATTCTGAGTAAGCAGTCGGGCCCTCTGTTTTAACGTCTCATCTGAAAGACAGCACTTCCAACAATGCAGCAGTCTCTCAATACTGCACTGAAGTGTCTGCCTAAATGATGTGCTCAAGTCTGTAGTGGAGCTTGAGCCCATGACCTTTTGATTGAGGTGACAGTGCTACTGAATGAGCCACGCTGACCGATAAATAGCCCACCTCAATCATTTTTGAAATCTGAACATTTAAAAGCCATTTTGAAAATGTTTTTATCAAATCTTAATCTACTTTTTTTTCCTAATCCACTATAATTGGACAAGTATATTTGAAGTACGGAAAAAAAGAAACTTTAATTTCCTTTTTTAATATAATAAAAAATTCTAACCGTACAAACTTAGTCTGTGGGATGATCTAATCAAAGGGAAAACAGCTGGTCTAAAAGACCAGACTGTGGTCCAATAAAACTCTTCTATTCATATAAACTCCTGTGCCTTTTGCACTATCTTCTTGCTCAACAGCATAGGTCATCAACTTTTTTTAACCTGAAAATTCACTTACACCTGTATCTGGTACATGCACATGTGAAAAATATCCAGTTTAGAGACAAGAATGAGGAATTATCTTCACTAAACCTAATTTACATAGATTTAATTAGGGGAAAAATCTCCATAACTCAAAAACCTACACATTTTTGCAAAAATTGAAACTGTAGATGAGCTTATATACTGCAATCTGCCCAAGTCCTTATTACCTAAAAGGAAAGTCTGACTAGTCCAGGGTGACACTTTCACTGGGTTTACAGTGTCCTCCGCACACAATTATCTCCTCCACCTCCATGTGTTAACTCTTGCTGGGGTACAGTTTCATGGGTACCTTACCCAAATGGCCATTCTTAATGTGTGAGCTCAGAAAGCAAATGTTAGCGTGCTATTTGACTGGAAAGAGTCACAGCCGAGCCTCATTCTGATGTCCACAAGCAAGCAATTTACAGAAAAAGATGTTGGGTAGTGATCGAAGGGGAAATCCTGACTGACCTTTTCTTCTGTTTTCCTGTCCCCCTCGACTCAGAGGGAATGAGGCTAATTGTAACACCCTAACTGCTTGCCTAGCTGACAGCTAACTCAGCAGAGATGCAGGATCAAACTGGGATCATCTGGCCGGTATAACTGAGTAAGCAGGCAGTGCTTTACTAAAGCATCAAGGAGCTACTTTTTTAAATGCATACCTGCTATCTTCCACTAAAATTTCCAACTGCTGGACCCTACCAATTTCCACCACCATTCTACAGCAACATAATTTGTATCAAAACCTACAAACTTCCTATAGTTTCTGCTCCCCCGCCCCCCCCCCCCCCCAAAACAAATCATCCAACTTTCTAAAGGAGCAAGCAGGTCACCTACTAGTTTTCTCCGTTCCACTGGGAGATGCGTGATTAGCCCAAAGTTGATTTGTAGCTTTTCCCCTTTCCTGTAGGGGAGAGCACCTCTTTCATGTCCCCTACCCAAGCAAACTGATACTGAAAATTCATCTCGGAAATTGTTCTCCCTGTCTAGGTTTTAGCTTTCCTCATTTTCACATGCATCAGTGGTGCTGTGCTCCAACAGCCAATACCTTTTGTACATTGTTCTGTCAGACCGATGTATCCTACTGAAGTGGCTGTTCCACAGACAGAGTATCTTGTTCAGTTTGGGCTACGCAATCATAGGCTAGATGGCCAATTATGTAGCACAGTCTTCACCACTTAAACCGCCCAAGTTTAAATCAGGCAAATGGCGCTAACCAATTCCAATCACTATTATTGTCAGTTACAAAGTCGCCACTTACAGCTTGTAAGTATTTCGGGCAGAAACATGCATGGATTCATTGTTAGAGAAGAAAGTTACAGAAAATGAACAAGCACATATTAAATCAGAGTGTGCCTCTTCTATGCAAAGGCACATGTTCTCTTGAAGCAATTTTTATGTTCATTTCAAGGTTTAATTAATGTCAACTTTTTGATCATTTAAATTATAAGTGGTGGGGACTGTATATAATCTGAGTTAATGGATACATTTATTACATAATTTGCACTGTATATAACATGAAATAACATCTCACGATTCAAATAGTCTTGCAAGATCACAAATTCACACTTTACTTTTATGATCCTTGTTTAATTACAGCAAATCACATCAGAATATTTTGTCTCATTACCTTTCTGTGGTAAGCGCTGCTTAGCACGATGGCGAGGGAAATGGGCACGAGTAGAGGTAAGTTCTGTGCAAATAAAATGGATCTAGTTCTCTGATTTTCTTTTCAGTATTTTTAGTCTTCTGCCACTGGCAAATAGAGATGAAGTTATTTATTGGCATTTTCAAATTTTTACCCCTTCTCTCCTAAAAGCGTGACTCGTCCTGGGGTACAGCTCCTAAGTGCTGATGTATCTCCATTACCTTGTGTCATCCTTCATTTATGAGCCTGGACAGTTGAGTGTTAACAAGCTATTTATTCATAAGACCCATTACAGAGGATTTTGAGCCTGTACATAGGTACACTTCCAGCAGGGATCACTGGATACCGAGCAGGAGCTCTGGCCTTATTTTTTTTTGTCACCACCCCTTTCCTTTCCCCCCCCCCCCCCCCCCCCCCCCCCCCGCCACACTCCTCGGGATACCAGTGTAGGGGAGAAGGGAAGACAAATTATAACACTCTCACACTGCCCTGACTGAGAGTGAGTCAACACAAACCAGAGATTGTAGCTGGGACCGTACTGGTCTGTATGGCTCAGTTCCACACAATGCAGTTTAATTATCCACAGCCATAGGAACAATTTGTAGTTTATTCTACAAATGAGGTGTTCCACTACTTTGCATACATTGTGTTTATACAACAAATGCAGATTTAATTTTAATCAAAATGATTAAAAGTTCAGAGGTAGATTTAGTCGTTCCATTATTTCACGTCAGCTGTCTTTCACTTGTCCAAATTTGACAATCTGAGATCTAAATATCAACTAATGGTGTTGCTTTCAGCAGCAAGTACTTGTATGCATATAAATATTTAGCTGACTCCTGTTCAATACAGCAAGCTGAAAGGTGATGCCAATGCTGTGAATGTAGCCGAACATAGGAACAGGAGTAGGCCATTTAGCCCCTCGAGCCTGTTCCGCTATTCAATGAGATCATGGCTGATCTGCGACCTAACTCCATATATCCGCCTTTGCCCCATATTCCTTAATACCTTTGGTTAACAAAAATCTATCAATCTCAGATTTAAAATTAACAATTGCTCTAGCATCAATTGCTGTTTGCAGAAGTGAGTTCCAAACTTCTTCTACACTTTTGTGTGTAGAAGTGTTTCCTAATTTCACTCCTGAAAGGTCTGGCTCTAATTTTTAGACTATGCACCCCAGTCCTCGACTCCCCAACCAGCGGAAATAGTTTCTCGCTATCTACCCTATCTGTTCCCCTTAATATCTTTGAAACTGCAATCAAATCACCCCTTAACCTTCTAAATTCTGGGGAATACAACCCTAATTTGTGTCTTCTCTCCTCGTAATTTAACCCTTGGAGTCCGGCTATCATTCTGGTAAACCTACTCCCTCCAAGGCCAATAGATCCTTCCTAAGGTGTAGTGCCCAGAACTGTTCACAGTACTCCGGGTGTGGTCTAATCAGGGCTTTGTATAGCTGCAGCATAACTTCTATCCCCTTATATTCTAGTCCTCTAGATATAAAGGTCAGCATTCCATTAGCCTTTTTGATTATTTTCTGTACCGGTTTGTGACATTTTAATGATCTATGTACCTGGACCCCCAAGTCTCTTTGGGCCTTCACTATTTTTAGCTTTTCACCATTTAGAAAGTACCCTGTTGTATCCGTTTTAGGTCCAAAGTGGATGACCTCAGATTTGCCTACATTGAAATCCATTTGCACAGTTTTGCCCATTCACTTAATCTGTCGATATCCCTTTGTAATTTTATGCTTTCATCTGCACTGCCTACAATGCTGTCTATCTTTGTGTCATTGGCAAATTTGGATATGTGGCTTTCTGTCCCATCATCTAAGTCGTTAATAAATATGGTGAATAGTTGAGGCCCCAACACAGATCCCTGCGGGACACCACTAGTCACATCCTGCCAATTAGAGTACCTGTCCATTATCCCTAGACTCTGTCTTTTGCCTGCTCAGCCAATTTCCTAACCATGTCAATAATTTGCCTTCAATTCCTTGGGCATCAACCTTAGTTAACAGTCTCTTATGAGGGACTTTATCAAATGCCTTCTGGAAGTCCATATAAATAACATCCATAGACATTCCCCTGTCCACTACTTTAGTCACTTCCTCAAAAAATTCAATCAGGTTTGTCAGGCATGACCAACCCTTTACAAATCCATGCTGGCTCTCTCTGATCAGCTGAAAATGTTCAAGTTGTTCAGTCACCCTATCCTTAATTTATAGACTCTAGTAATTTTCCGACAACAGATGTTGAGCTAACTGGTCTATAATTCCTAACATACATTTCGAACATACGAAAATGACAGACAGGAAAAGACCAGCTGATCCATCAAGTCTATCCCACACCACGATGGCTCGACCATCATGGCTAAACACTCCTTCCCTCCTCTTTTCTCCCCCACCCCCACACACCCCCATCCCTGCAGCCATGTAATCTCCTGGGAGAGGCAAAAAAACCTAGGGCCACTAAGGGAATAAAATACTGTGAAATTCCTCTCCGACCCCCTCAGGCGATCAAAACCATTCCAGGAGATCACATGGACCAAGTGTTATCTATAAAGACACTTACCTTCTATATAATGGAATCTCTGTCCCAGTCAGGAACTGGTCCAGCTCCCTCTTGAAGACTTACAGAGAGTCAGCACCCACCACACCAGCTGGCAACGCATTCCAGAGGCTCACTACTCTCTGGGAAAAGAAGAACTGCCTAACATTCAGTCTATTCCTACAATTACATAGTTTAAACTAATGTCTGCCGATCGTCCCCAATCTGTTAAACTGGAATAATCTATCAATAGGGACACTATCCAGCTCTTTAATTATTTTATAGGCCTCTATCAGCCTGCCTTTTAGTCTACTCTGCTCTAAAGTAAATAGACCAAGGTCCTTGAGCCTATCTGAGTAGCTGAGGTTCTTTAAACTAGGAATCATTTTTGTAGCTCTCCTCTGGACCTTTTCCAAGGCCACTATATCACCCACCATGTGGGGGGACCAACAGTGGGCACAGTACTCCAGATGCAGTCTGACCAGTGTCAAAATGGTATTTATACTGAATGGTTCTATTAATACGACCCAATGCCTTAGCTTCAGCTACAGTTTCTCAACATTGATCATGAACCTTCAGTGATACAGGAGGAGTATATTTGATTTAGTATTATTTGTGATAAAATTGGTATCTCACTCTGATGGAGTGTACCTGTTATAAACTAAGATGTATTGAAACATTGATCTTACCAACCGAATTGTAAACAATATTAGTTGAGTTAACTATTGCAAAACTAGAATCGACTCAGGCATAAATAGGAAATAAAATTCAAGAATGTAATCAGTAGATTGCTCAATGGCAAAGAAGTGAAGGATGCCTTTCAAACTTCATTTCCTTTCCAGTTCAAGTTTCAAATAGATCCCAAGTTAATTATGGGTGTGGAAGGCCATTTGGCCCATCTTTCGTTTATCCAGAAACACCCTACAGTTTTTTTCTGTTGCTTTATTACAAGTTGGTTGTATTCACCCAGTACTTTAATGAAAAAAAGGCCTTCTGTATGGTAGGATCAGCTTTCTTAATTTTACTGCCAGAAAGTAGTATGGTGCAGGTTTGTGACTGATGTACATTATTTTAGATTCGCAATCTCTTGTGCCACCAGTAGGAGTTGCCAAGCCGTGAACCCAAGCAATTCTCCATTGTCAGAGAAGGAAAATGAGAGGGCTAGTAATGCTGACAATGGGAGTGGGAAGGTGCTCTGCAGCTGAATTGCCTGCTGACACCATCATATCTTGCAAAAGAGGAATGGCCACTTGGTAGCGGAACAGGCTTGAGAAATGAATGGCCTACTCCTGTTCCTATGTTCCTTAGTACTAGAGGGTGGTTAGTGCCTGCGGAGCCACATCCTAGCAAGAGTCAGGAAGCCGGGGCGGGGGGGCGTGGAAATTCCAAGTTAGAGGGAAAACTTTCCCAGTATACAGGATGCTGCTATTCAACCTGACATTTTGAACAGCTAATAGTCAAAGAATGCAGATCAAAATATCCAACAGAGAAACTTGTAGATAATAACTTGTAATTTTGAAGGTAAGAAAGAAAGACTTGTATTTATATAGCGTCTTTCACGACCACCGGACGTCACAAAGCACTTTACAGCCAATGAAGTACTTTTGGAGTGTAGTCACTGTTGTAATGTGGGAAACGCGACAGCCAATTTGCACACAGCAAGCTCCCACAAACAGCAATGTGATAATGACCAGATAATCTGTTTTTGTTATGTTGATTGAGGGATAAATATTGGCCAGGACACCGAGGATAACTCCCCTGCTCTTCTTCGAAATAGTGCCATGGTATCTTTTACGTCCACCTGAGAGAGCAGACAGGGCCTCGGTTTAATGTCTCATCCGAAAGACGTCACCTCCGACAGTGCAGCACTCCCTCAGCACTGCACTGGAGTGTCAGTCTAGATTTATGTGCTCAAGTCCCTGGAGTGGGATTTGAACCCACAACCTTCTGAAGCAGAGGCAAGTGTGCTACCCACTGAGCCACAGCTGACACAAGGTAGTCTGGATATACCAAATAAAAAGATTTTTTTTTAATTCACAGCAGGATGCATAGTCTTTCATGTATGGTATGTTTCTGTATGCTGATATTTTTTTAACAATTTATACACCTTGTGTTTTAAGATTACGAATGTGCATGGTACACGAGTTGTGGATATTATATTCTTGGACACTGGAATAGTTGCATCTGTTGCAGTGTCAGAACTAAGAGAAATTCCATCTCCACTTCTTCAGGACTCTGTATCCATACCACCTCAGGTAATGGTGATTATATGAAGCACTTTTGCTATCATTACAAAGTATTTACAGCATAGAAACAGGGCATTCGGCGCAACAGGTCTACGCCAGTGTTTATGCTCCACATGAGCCTCCTCCCACCCTTCTTCATCTAACCCCATTAACATATCCTTCTATTCCTTTCTCCTTCATGTGCTTATCTAGGTTCCCCTTAAATCCATCTATGGTACTCACCCCAACCACTCTTTGTGGTAGCAAGTTCCACATTCTAACCACTCTGAGTAAAGAAGTTTCTTCTGAATTCCCTATTGGATTTATTAGTGACTATCTTATATTTATGGCTCCTAGTTCTGGTCTTGCCTGCAAGTGGAAGCATCTTCTCTACATCTACCCTATCTAACCCTTTCATAAATTTAAAGACCTCTATCAGGTCACCCCTCAGTCTTTTCTTTTCTAGAGAAAAGAGCCCCAACCTGTTCAAGCTTTCCTGACAGGTATAACCTCTCAGTTCTGGTATCATTCTAGTAAATGTTTTTTGCACCTTTTCCAGTGCCTCTATATCCTTTTTATAATATGGAGACCAGAACTGTTCGTAGTACTCCAAATGTGGCCTAACCAAGGTTCTATACAAGTTTAACATAACTTCTCCTGCTTTTCAATTCTATCCCTCTAGAAATGAACCCCAATGTTGTTTTTGCATATTTTATGGCCTTATTAACCTGCGTCGCTACTTTTAGTGATTTGTGTATCTGCACCTCCAGATCCCTCTGTTCCTCTACCCGATTTAGGCACTTATTTTCCAAGGAGTATATGGCTTCCTTATTCCTACCAAAATGTACCACCTCACACTTCTCTACATTGAAGTTTATTTGCCAATTACACGCCCATTCTGTAAGTTTATTAATGTCTTCCTGTATTTTGTCGCAGTTCTCCTCTGTATTAACTACACCCCCTCCCCAATTTGTTGTTATCCGCAAATTTTGAAATTGTACTTCCGATTCCTGAGTCCAAATCGTTTATGTAAATAGTGAACAACAGTGGTCCCAGCACCGATCCTTGTGGAACATCACTTACCACCTTTTACAAATCTGCGTAACTAGATCATTGTAGTTATGGATAAGATTAAAGTGCTTACCCAGATAACTTTGATTTTAAAATGAATTTGCAGTGATATTTCTCTCCTCTTATTCAATAAATATGGTAATGGGTTTCAAATAAATGCAATGCTCCAAATGAACTAAAGCCAAAGGGCTTCCCCAACTACAGGAATAATACAATGCTGTTCATTCACAAGGTATTTTCCTGCTGTTTCTCAATAATTAGTACAGGTTTTCTATGTTAAAATCATTTCAGTGGGTTCAAATACATGGTAGGAGTCTTGAAAATACATAAAATGGCAAGCAAGTACCACTAATGAGACATGTATGTATTGTTTGTCCGGGGGGATTGAGGCTGCAGGCATCATGTATCTGCATGTAGCCCCTGGTACACTTTGTCCTCCCCCTCCCCCCCCTAATTGTCTCCCCTCTTCTGGAGGCACTGCCTCATGCTGTGGTATAGTTTTACAGACCCTGGCAGCCCTCTGGGACCTCACCCAAGTGGACATTCTTCATGTGGCAGTGAGCCTAGCAGGCTATTGCACCTTAGGAGTCAAAACAGCTGAGTTTGATCATGCCTTCACCTGAGTTTCACAAAAACACCTTTCAGGAGAGATCACTAGATAGCGATCAGGGACAGAAATCTGATGTTTGTAGATGTGACCAGTTATATTTTAGAATTTGATTGTGTTAATTATTTCTTTTAGGCCATAAAGTGCTGCTTGGCCGACCTCACATTTAATATTGGCATGTGGACACCGGATGCAGTACTGTGGCTTAGAGACACTGTGTTAAACTGCTCCGATTGCAGCATTAAGGTAAATGTAGGGTGAATGTGTTGCTGAAGGACTGCCTTTTCATTTGAAATCTGTGATTTTGGTCTTAACGATATGGTTGTGATTGTTTGATTTTGACCTTTTCCAGATTGTGAAAGTTGACGAGACCAAAGGCCTAGTTCATATTTACTTGTTTACTTCAAAAAATTTCCCCAATCCGGAGCGTAGCATCAATCATAAAATAACAAATGCAGACCTGTGGAAGCACCGGAAGGATGTTTACCTGAGTGTCGAACGGAGTTCTACTACTAGCTTTCCAAGCAATAAAGGTGATGCAAATATCGCATCAGAGTTTGACACAAAAAGCCCAGTCAAGGACTTTGGTATTGCACCAATCAAAATGGTTGCCCCACACATTGTACACAATGCACTTCCATCTCCATTTGTTTTGCCACAGCCTGGGGAGCACATGGATGTCTTCATTTCAGTAGCTTGTCATCCAGGGCACTTTGTTTTCCAGCCCTGGCAGGAACTGTACAAGTTAGAGGTTCTTATGGAAGAAATGGTCCTCTATTACAACAGTACCGAGTGGCAATCTGTGCCAATAGAAAAGAACAAAATATTTGTTGCCCAGCTGGATAACAAGTAAGTATTTTAGATTAAATGTATTTACTACAAGCCAAGAAAAGTACCAGTATTAAAATGAAAAATGCAGATGTTCTGTATCTCACTCCATTTGCAGATGGATGCTCCAGCATTTTCTGATTTATTTAATGAATAAGATCTGATGCATCATTTACTGTTGCAGTTTAAAGGCTCCTTGTATTTTTCAGTTACCATACCAGAAAAAGGCACCATTTTTAGGGAAGACAAAGGGCTCCTAAGCTATCTATGACTCTGCTTGTTACAGTTTCAAATAATTTGCACAAAATAGCGAGTTGGGTGGAAAAAAAACAGTGCAAAACATACCTAGGATTTATTTTGGTGGTACGGTGTAGCAGCTGATAAGACATCCTAATAGCACCATATGTTGAATTTACATGCACACATTAGTGTTGGTCTGTGTACAAGATGGTTTGGTATTTATGCTTAAAAGGACAAAAGGATTGGTTTAAAAAGGAAGTGAAAGTAAGGAGCTAGAGGTGTGATGTAAGCTGCCTACCAAAAGAGTATAAATGGCACCTCTGAAGAGTAGCCTCATAGATTAATGTGCTTTGTTACAAAAAAATTCTCAATTATCATGTGTGAAGATGTCTCAGCTTGGCTCAGTTCATAGCACTCTTGCCTATGAGTTAGAAGGCTATGGATTGAAGCTGCACTTCCAGGACTTGACCACATAATCTAGGCTAACACTTGAGTGAAGTGCTGCTTTGTTGGAGGTGCCCAGCTTCAGTTGAGACATTAAACTGAGGCCTCATCTGCCTATTCAGGTGACTGTAAAAGATCCCATGGCACTATTTGAAGAGCAGCAGGGAGTTTCCCCAGTGTTCTGGCTAACATTCCTCCCTCAAGCAATACCACCACAAAAAACAGTTTAACCAGTCATTTATTTTATTTGCTGTTTGTGGGACCTTGCTGTAAGCAAATTGGCCACTGTGATCGCCTCTAACAGGGACAGCACATCAAGAGTAATTCACCTTTGTGTGGCTGGGACTACTTATTATCCATATAATATTGACAGTACAGACATTGCCATACCAATGGTTTTGGTCTGGCACTGGTTCAATACTGCATCAGGCAAGATGATGACAATCTATTTGGATAGGATCAAATTCCTGATCTAGATTGAGGTGGTCATTTATTTGGATCCAGACCTTATACTGTACCCTGAAGTTGGAGCTTTTGTGGCTTAAGAACTGATGGTGACCCTATTGTACATCAAACGGATTGAACATCTGTGTCAAGATTGGCCTGTCAGTAGATCCATCAGGTCAAATGGTGTAAATCAACTGAAACCAGGTTTTCACACTCAGATTATTGAAGAAGTATAAAGTAAGTAAGGAACCATTGAAACTTATATTTGGGGGTCCTGCAATGGTTCAGTAAGTAGCTGAGCCATGCAGACCAACAAGGTCCTAGGTTCAATCTCTGGTCTGTGCTTAATTAATTGATGATCTCTGGAACAGCAATGAGGGTATTACAATTGGTCTCTGCATCTTTGAATTAGGGAGGAGAAATTCATCCTGAATTCCAGCTCCTGCTGGATGTGAGATTCTGGTAAGAACATGATTAGGCTTAGCTCTGGACAAATAGCACTCACCGTCAAAGCTCACGTGAATAATGATACACTTGGACAAGGTACTGAGGGTGACCTGTGAGTTATATCCCAGCAAGGAGTCAACACCTTCAGAAAGGGAGAAAACTGACCAGAAAAATAAGTTAAAATTTGGGGCGGGGGCTTTGGCATAAGTGCATTGAATATTGTGTGCTTACCCCTACATATCCTGGCCTCTACATCAGTTAAGCATCTTATTTTAAACAATTTTAGGGCCTCTGAGAATCTCTGTAGCCCCATTTAAAGGGGTGAATGCATTATGAGGACAGACCAAGGAAGTTGTCTTGCAGCACACTCTAATTCCACAGGACTAAGATGGACAGAGTTTTTCCCCTCTCGTCCTCGCTGAGTATTTGTTAAGAGATAGAAATACTCACCAGGAACTGGAGGGAAAAAAATCTGCCTGAGAAAATTGAACAGATCATAAGTATAACCTTGTTCACACAGATGTGGAACAGACGGCTGCCAATCTCATCATTGTAAATCTGCTCAATTAAAATGGATGTACACAGGGCTCCCTCATGGAACCCTGAAGTTATGGTGTTAAAAAATTAAAAAATCAGTGGAGGAAAAACTACAGAGACTGGATGTAAGGGTAAGAAAATGATTCCTTTTACTTGCCTCTGTCTAAAATTCCTATTGATGAGCAATGAAGCTGAACTCAGAGAGGGCAGCCTGGAGACGAGAGAGATCAAAGTTACAGTGGTAAAGAGGGAACCATAACTGGGCTAAACATTGAAGGAATGAATGATAGACCAACAGAGTAAATGAGCAGAGGTTAGCAAGACAGCGTAAGTATAGTGTTAGAGAAGGATAGGTAATGATTCAATTAGGACCATCCTGCCTTCAAAAGTGTTGCTGTTGATGTGATGTCACATCACCTTCCCCTGATGCCATAATATTTAAAATTTAAATGTTTTAGTACCCCTTCCCACTTCAGTTATTAAATGCACATTCAATGTAGAACTAGACCCATAGAAGCCAGGAAACCACCAGGTACAGTCCTTAATCTGTTAGCTGGTCTCAGCTAGGGCAATAGTGGGGCACTACAGTTGACGTCAATGCTCCTAGGCTAGGAAAGGAGAAACTCAGACCAAGTTCATGCCCCTGACAGCTACCAAGTGACCCCTGCTGGGAAGTGTACATGTGACTGTAGGGTGAGGACAGTATCGGATGTGGCTGTGAAGGAGCTTCCCAATTGCCAACATTTGCTATCTAGGCTCTCACATAAAAAATGGAGACTTTGTAAGATACAGGAAGGCAGTCAATTGCCATGATACATTTACTCAACATGAATCAACACTTTCAGGAGAAAAGGGGAGAAAATTGTAGGGAAAAAACTTTAATTTTTGAGAACTGGCTGGTCCCATAAAAGTAAAAAAGCCACAAAGTTTGGTAACTAAACCATTTCATTTCTGGTGACATGCCCAGTACTTGAAGGACATTAGCATTTGTCTGCAAGTTGCTATTTTTATCCAGTAGGTGGTGCAAGGCGTATTTTACAAACACTAACTCAAGCTGCTCAATGCATTAACGCTGTTGCATACAATTTGCTTGTAAATTCAAAAACTTATTAAAGTGGCCATTTTTAAGCCAACTTTTCTCCTATCTGTTCTTCCCTCCCCTCTTGAAGGCGTTGACTCCTTTCTGGGGTATTATGCTTGGCTTCCCCAGGTATCTCGCTAAGTAACCATTATTCATGCGAGCCACTAAAGTGAGCGTCAGCAGGCTTCATAGCCGAGCCCAGTCCTGCCCTCACCCAATGTTCCACATGTGCACTAACAGCAGGGATTGGTGGATAATGCTCGGGCAGGAGTGCTGGCACTTTCTTTACTGCTCTCACCTCACCCAGCTGTGCTGAGTCCAATTGTAGCACCTCTACTGCTACTGTATTATTGTAATTTAAATCCACATTGCAATATTCATATTCTAGTTACTGTACAACTTAGTGTGCATTCGGGTTGCCAACTCTGGTTGGATGTATTCCTGGAGATTTCATCAGATGACTGCCTCCATCTGCCCCACCCAGTCAAACAGCCTTTGTTCCCATCTATAATATTTTTATAACTAGTAAGTGAAAGTGTTGTGTTTTTAATACCCCCTATGATTTTTCTCTTGGCTTGCTCGCAACAATGTCCAGGAGATTAATCATTAATTCCTCAGGACTCCAGGGCAATCCTGGAGGGTTGGCAACCCTAGTGTGCATCAAAATTTTGGGAACCATTTTTGTTTCCATAAATAACATATTTGTGTTTGTAAGTTTGTTGGTGAATATATTTTGTAATTCTAGGTGGTACCGTGTATTGGTGAAAGGGATTCTTACAAATGGTTTGGTGTCTGTGTATCAATTGGATTATGGTCGGCATGAACTAGTGAGCTGTAGGAAGGTTCAGACACTGGTGCAGCAATTCCGTCAGTTGCCTTTCCAAGCCATCACAGCACAGTTAGCAGGTGAGTTAACCAAGCCTAAATGCAGCTATGGTACAGTGGCTGTCTTATAATGCTGCAAAAAATACACCACTTTATTAAATTGATTATCAGTACTGATATCGGTTTAAACTGAAAGCAGTTTCAGAAAAGGTAACCTCTTCCTGGATATGACACATTTCAGGATGAGAATTGGGAATGCACAATGAGCTATTTGCATTGTGTGCATATCCTCCATTTCTTGATTTCAATGAATTTAAAAATAGTTTAAAATAATCCATTTCCTGATTTATTTATTTTTTAATCAGTTTTGAATTAAGCTTGTTATATACTAAAAGTTTTATATGCTATGCATATATGAAGCCAGAAAATCTATTCACAGAAAATAAAATTGGTAATACTTTAGTAACTACTTCTCTATTAAACACACAAATTGCCATATGTGATCAAAATGCAACTAGTCTAATGTAAGTGAACTGTTCTAATAATGAATGGAGATTATCACTCCATAACCCTACAGTAATTATATTAGGAGTTGTCCCAGCTCTCCATACCACCTACTACCTAAAAAAGCAGCAGAAAATAGATATGTTGAGGGGAAAAAAGGTGATATGTGGGAGTGACTTTAGGGCAATAACCTTATTTAAAGGTTTTAAAAATTGCTTAGGATTCACTCAGTTGATGTCCTCTGAACCTGATGAGCGATGTCTTGAGATCATTCCTAGGTCTCCTTATTCTTTTTGTCAACTGACTCCATTTTTTTGACTAATGTTGATAAATTCCATTATTTGCAAGTGCCACTATGGACATTTGTAAAAGATTGGGAGTGACAAATTTGAAATTGTATTTGCTATATTTTTCATAAGATCTCCATTTGGGCGATGCTCTTTTATTTGAAACCTTTCAGCGGTACATCGAAGGATTCTCTGAAATTCAGGGAGCAAATAACTGGGCAATAGCTGGTCTGAACTGCTATTGGCCAGACTCTTATGATTTCAATTATAGAATCATAGAGCACTGAAGGAGGCCATTCGGCCCATTGTGCCTTTTCCAGCTCTTTGAAAGAGCTATCCTATTAGTCTCACTCCCCTGCTCTTTCCCCATAGCCCTGCAAATGTTTCCTTTTCAAATAGATATCCAATTCCCTTTTGAAAGTTACTATTGAATCTGCTTCCACCACCCTTTCAGGCAGTGCATTCCAGATCACAACAACTCGTTGTGTTAAAAAAAAAATGTCCCCTCAAACCCCCCACCCCAGTTCTTTTGCCAATGCTCTTAAATCTGTGTCCTCTGGTTACTAATCCACCTGCCAGTAGAAACACTTTCTCATTAACTCTATCAAAACCCCTCATAATTTTGAACACCTATTAAATCTCTCCTTAACCTGCTCTGCTCTAAGGAGAATAATTCCAGCTTCTCTAGTCTCTCCACATAGAGTCATAGATAGAGTCATAGTTATACAGCACAGAAAGAGGCCCATCGTGTCCACGCCGGCCATCAAGCCCTGTCTATTTTAATCCCATTTTCCAGCACTTGGTCCGTAGCCTTGTATGCTATGGCGTTTCAAGTGCTCATCTAAATGCTTCTTGAATGTTGTGAGGGTTCCTGCCTCTACCACCCTTTCAGGCAGTGAGTTCCAGATTCCAACCACCCTCTGGGTGAAAAAGTTTTTCCTCAAATCCCCTCTAAACCTCCTGCCCCTTACCTTGAAACTGTGCCCCCTGGTTATTGACCCCTCTACTAAGGGGAAAAGTTCCTTTCTATCTACCCTATCTATGCCCCTCATGATTTTGTACACCTCAATCAGGTCCCCCTCAGCCTTCTCTGCTCTAAGGAAAACAACCCCAGCCTGTCCAGTCTCTCTTCATAGCTGAAGCGCTGCAGCCCAGGTAACATCCTGGTGAATCTCCTCTGCACCCTCTCCAATGCAATCACATCCTTCCTATAGTGTGGCGACCAGAACTGCACACAGTATTCCAGCTGTGGCCTAACTAGCGTTTTGTACAGCTCCATCATAACCTCCCTGCTCTTATATTCTATGCCTCAGCTAATGAAGGCAAGTATCCCATATGCCTTTTTAACCACCTTATCTACCTGTCCTGCTGCCTTCAGGGATCTATGTACATGCACACCAAGGTCCCTCTGATCCTCTGTCCTTCCTAGTGTCCTACCATTCATTGTGTATTCCCTTGCCTTGTTAGTCCTCCCAAAATGCATCACCTCACACTTTTCAGGGTTAAATTCCATTTGCCACTGTTCTGCCCATCTGACCAACCCGTCTATATCGTCCTGTAGCCTGAGGCTTCCCTCCTCGCTATTTACCACCCCACCAATTTTCGTGTCATCTGCAAACTTACTGATCATACCTCCTACATTCATATCTAAATCATTAATGTACACTACAAACAGCAAAGGACCCAGCACCGATCCCTGCGGTACACCACTGGACACAGGCTTCCAGTCACAAAAACAACCTTCGACCATCACCCTCTGCCTCCTGCCACTAAGCCAATTTTGGATCCAATGTGCCAAGTTGCCCTGGATCCCATGGGCTTTTACCTTCTTGACCAGTCTCCCATGCGGGACTTTGTCAAAAGCCTTACTGAAGTCCATGTAGACCACATCAACTGCACTACCCTCATCCACACACCTCGTCACCCCCTCAAAAAATTCAATCAAATTGGTCAGACATGAAATAACAACAGAAAGCGCTGGAAAAACTCAGCAGGCCAGGCAACATCCGTGGAGAGACAATGTTGCCTGGATGTTGCCTGGCCTGCTGAGTTTTTCCAGCGCTTTCTGTTGTTATTTCAGTTTTCCAGCATCCGCAGTATTTTGCTATTGGTCAGACATGATCTCCCCCTGACAAAGCCATGCTGACTATCCTTGATTAATCCTTGCCTCTCCAAGTGGAGACTAATTCTGTCCCTCAGAATTTTTTCCAATAATTTCCGTACCACTGATGTTAGTTAGGCTCACTGGCCTGTAATTCCCTGGTTTATCCCTACTACCCTTCTTGAATAATGGTACTACGTTAGCTGTTCTCCAGTCCTCTGGCACCTCCCCTGTGGCCAGAGAGGTTCTGAAAATTTGTGTCAGAGCCTCTGCAATCTCCTCCCTTGCCTCACACAGCAGCCTGGGATACATCTCGTCTGGGCCTGGGGATTTATCCACTTTTAAGCCTGCTAAAACCGCCAGTACCACCTCCCCTCTCAATACTAATTTGTTCAAGTATATCACAATCCCCCTGCCTGATTTCTATGCCTACATCGTCCTTCTCCATAGTGAACACAGATGCAAAATATTCATTTAAAACGCCACCTACATCTTCTGGCTCTACACACAGATTGCCACTTTGGTCCCTAATGGACCCTACTCTTTCCCTGGTTATCCTCTTGCCCTTAATATACTTATAAACCACCTTGGGATTTTCCTTTATTTTGCCCGCCAGTGTTATTTCATGCCCCCTCTTCGCTCTCCTAATTTCTTTTTTAAATACCCCCCTGCACTTTCTATACTCCTAGGGCTTCCACTGTTTTTAGTCCTTTGTATCTGCCAAAAGCCTCCCTTTTTTTTCCTAATCCATTCTCGTATATCCCTTGACATCCAGGGTTCCCTGGGCTTGTTGGTCCCACCTTTACGGGAACATGTTGCCGTTGTACTCTCTCTATTTCCTTTCTGAAAGACTCCCACTGCTCTGATGTGGATTTTCCTACAAGTAGCTGATCCCAGTCCACTTTGGCCAGATCCTGCCTTATCATATTAAAATCGCCTTCCCCCAATTTAGAACCTTTATTTCCGGTCCATCTTTGTCCTTTTCCATGACTACCTTAAATCTCACCGAATTATGGTCAGTGTCACCAAAATGCTCTCCTACTAACACTTCTACCACTTGCCCGGCTACATTCCCTAGAATTAGGTCCAGAATTAGGCCCCCTCTCTTGTAGGACTTTCTACATGCTGGCTCAAAAAGCTCTCCTGGATGCACTTTAAGAATTCCGCATCCTCTAAGCCTTTCACACTCTGACTATGCCAGTTAATAACTGAAGTTTCTTATCCCTAGTAAATCTCCTGCACCCTCTCCCAAGGCCTTGACATCCTTCCTAAAATGTGATGCCCAGAATTAGACACAATGGGCTCGATTTTGCCAGGCCCTGAGGAGGCGGGATAGGAGGAGTGTGAGTTGTTAAAATTGCCAAAAATGGCGGGCGGGCCCGATCCCCGCCTCCGAGCAATTTTCCCAAAAGCATGGTTTCTGACCCCCTTTCCATCCCGCCTCCAACAGGCGGGATAGGCCCTTAACAACCACTTAATAGCCTCTATAATCCCATTTTGAGAGGCCTTTCCGATTTTTAGTCATTCCCCCCCATCCCTCACGCCTCCTCTGGAACACGCCAGGTAATGCTGGCGGCCTCACAAGTGGATTGCTTACGAACAGCTGCAGCTCCACCATTACAAAGGAGTTTTCACCAATGATCATTTGCAGGTGGCAGAACTTTGTTGTTTCAGGTCTGGGGGAACTTTTAGCAGGCATTCTCAGTGTTGTGGAAGTTTGGAGCCTGACACCCATCTCCAGTGTGACCTCCTGGGAAACCCCTGTCCCCACCTTGACTAAGCGCTTCCTCAACTGAGGCATATACCAGAAGCATGGCGACCATTTAATTCCTTTCCTCCTGGACATCAGATTCATAGAACATAGAACAGTACAGCACAGTACAGGCCCTTTGGCCCTCGATGTTGTGCCGAGCATTGTCCGAGACCAAGATCAAGCTATCACACTCCCTATCACTCTAGATTCGGATGAAGACCAGCCGCGGCAGCAGCAGAACCATGAGCAACAACAGCACCAACAGCAGAGCATCAACAGGAGCGCCAAGTTGCTAGTCACCCACCTGAAGATGCACAGGGCAGAAGCAGCCAGAGCGCGACCATATTGCTGCGCGGGATGCAAGGGACGCACTCATGTTGGTCACATTTGCTTAGCCTGTACAATCGAACACTTTTGCCTCGCACCTTCTTACCAGAGCATCGACAATGGACAAGAACCTGCAGATTCCTATCTCTCTGACCACCATACTGACAATTGCAAGTCGCTCTAAGCCTCAATGTGGAAGTCCCATTTGCGAAATGACACAGGCCACAACTTCAACAGTTTGCCATCAGAATTTTTTATCACAACAAGCAACTGGTGGCATTTCAAAAATAAACACAACATAACACCCAAGTGACTACCCTTGTGACTACTTGTGCATTATCTTCCTCTTACGCATGCTCCTACGTGGTGCTTCCCCTGTGGCTTCAGCAGATGTGGAGGCCCCTTGCTCACTTTCTTGCTGCTCCTGTCTCGACACCTTTGATGGCCATCCTCTGGGGTTGCGAACCTGTGAGGGCTCGGCAACAGTCTGCTGCTCCTGCGACTATGCAGGGGATGAGACGCCCATCTCAGTTGGGTGAGGACTCTGGTGGGGCTCTGACCGAGGGCTTTGCAGTGGCATGGTCGTTTGAGCGCTTGGAGAGGAGCCCCCACTTCCTTGTTGTCTGCCACCAACATCCCTCTCATGGGTCAGCCCCACTTCAGAGCTAGCAAGTGGCTTGACAGCACCTTGCTGCACTTCAGGGGGGCCATGAGGACCCGTTTCTGCACTGGAAGTCCTACTCCAGAGGACTTCCATGAAGGTCTGGTTTCTATGCTCAGTAGCTGACCATCGCTCCTCAAGAGATGCCAGTCTATTCTGAACAATGACCATGTTTTCTGCACTCTGGCGACTTAGCTCCTCCATGGCCGTAGCCATCTTCTCCTCTACTGTAGCCATCCTTTCCACGGAGGTTGCCATCCTTTCCACGGTGATGCGTTCATGCGCCAATGCCTCCACAAAGGCTCTGCTCATGTTCGCGATGGACTCCTCCATTCGCTCGACACTGGCAGCGACTCTGGAGACAAAACCTGCCAGAGACTCCTGCACCTGTTCCTGGAGTTCCAGCACCGCTCTCGTTCTGGATGGACCTGGAGGCACAGGGTCGACATGCAGCTGAGCCGAGCTGGCAGAGTCCTGCGCCCTCCGACGAGGACTCTCCACTGCTGTCCCTGTCTCCACCATCTGCTGATGCTCACTTGTGAGCTGTGATGCACCAGGTGCCAACACTACTCTATCTCGCGAAGGTCCCACCGAGGTGTGAGTGTCTGCGCTGGTGCTGGGTACGCTGAATTCTGCTGAGGCTGCGCCCTCAGAGGTTGCAGCTTCCTCTGAGGTGTCTGGAAGCTCCGGCTCTTCCTCCTGGACAGTGGGGACGCGGGCTTTCGATGGTCCTGTGGGAGAGTAAAGGAAAGAGTTAGAGATGTGAGGTCAAGGTTACATGAACATTGAATAGTGCAGATGATAATTCAATCTGTTAGAGCATCAGATTCATTATCAGTGACTCATGCAATGTCAATGAGAGAGATGCCAAACTATTCTGTCACCAACTTGCTGCGATGCGCCCATCTGTCCGTCCCCCACTTGGGAATCCTCCTCGATCCCGGCAATTTCCAGGGCCGCCTCCTCCCAGGCGGTGAGCTGGGCTACTGAGGGTGGCCCTCCTCCTGTCATGGCTCTTACCCTCTTATTGTGGGCTCTCTTTTCCTGCAATGAGGGACACAAGTGGAGTTTGAGTGAGAATGAAGGAGTGAGTGTAGATAATCCATAGCATAGATGCTTAGAAGGATACAAAGGACCATCCCTGTGTTGAAAGTTGTTGTTGTCATGGCATCACAGTGATGGGGAGTGTGAGGGCTGCATGGTCGAATAGTTAAGTGAATGTGGCCTTCGAGAGAAAGGGAATGGGTAAGGGTGCAGGCATGTTAGTGTCAAGTGGCATGTGGAGGAAGAGGTTGGCA
Source organism: Squalus acanthias (assembly GCA_030390025.1). Lineage (NCBI taxonomy): Eukaryota > Metazoa > Chordata > Chondrichthyes > Squaliformes > Squalidae > Squalus > Squalus acanthias. Next base: position 222,697,807 of record CM059425.1, read on the forward strand.
AAGCAGAGTGCTGGTGAGGAGAGGCGATGGGGATCAGATTGAGGGTGATGGGAAAGTCATACTCACTTTTCCTGTGCGGAGAAGATCATGAAACCTTTTCCTGCATTGCAGCCAGGTTCTGCGGCTCAGCGAAATGGAGTTGACCTCCTGGGCCACTTGTAGCCACACAGCTTTTGTCTGCTGGGGTGGCTTTTTTTTCTCCCTGAGGAAGGGAACAGCACCTCCTTATTACATCTGGCTCCGTGCACCAGAGCTTGGAGGGAGGGCTCATCAGACCGAGGTGCACACTTTTGCTTGATCGTGAACATTGTCGGGAAATCAACACCTTCATACAATTTGCAGAGCCTTTGCAGTCTCCAGAGGAAGCAAGGCTGCTTGCAGGTCTTAAATCCAGCAGCATTGATGACGTCATCAGAGGCGACTTTCTGTATGAAAAGACTCATTGGGACAGGTGTTCCCACACGCAGGAAATCAATTGCCCAATTAGGGGAAAATCCCACTTTTTCAGCACTTCATTTAGGAGTCGGGGTCCTGACACGATTTCCACCTGACACGCCCCAGCCTGCCCACACTGACAAAATCCAGCCCAATATTTCAGCTGAGGCCTGACAATAAAGGTTAAGTGAAGCTTTCTTACTTTTGTACCCTATGCCTCTATTTTTAAAGCCAAGGATCCCATATACCTTTTTAATAACTTTATCGACGTGTCCTGCTACCTTCAAAGATTTGTGTATGTGAATCCCGAGGTCTCTGTTCCTGCACCCCCTTTAGAATTGTACCATTTAGTTTATATTGTCTCTCCTCATCCTCCCAAAAATATGTGTAGTACATACTAGGTCCAAACATCTATTGAGCAGCTACATTTGGACATAAAATATTACTCTGATGGAGTTTGTAAAGGGGCATTTTAATGGCCCATGGCTTTTGGGCTTGGATCTTTCAATTTATGCTTTTGTATGAAGTAATTTCAGACGTCTGGGCAGTTAATAGTTTTCTGTGGTGAAAATTCTCAAGTCAAACAGATGATCAAGCAGCAGATAGCTGGATGGATGTTTGTGTATTCTACGCTGCTGCTGTGTTGCAAAGAACACTGTCGGTGGCAGGTTAATGGTCATTCAATGGTTGCTTCCTCAATTGGGTATCTCAATGAGGTTCCAATTGATATTTGCAAGGCTGTCACATGGAATAATCCTTACACATATACAAAATATTGCTGACAGCTGCTCTTATAGCTTCTCTGCAGGGCCTCAAAGCTTCCCCATCCGCAAATTTTCCCTTTGAATGTCTATAGGTTTGGACTTTGGTGCGGATACGACTAAGGCTAGCTGTGAAGCACTATAATAGCCTCTCAGCACCAACTCTCTAAGCCCAGATAAGAGAAATGGACACATGTAGCCTGATTCTGCTCCTATTTCGTGTGTGCAATTCTGTTAGATGCAGGAGATGGTTCTGTGATAGATAGTAGATTGGCGGTTAGGATCAGATCAGCCATGATCTTATTGAATGGCGGAGCAGGCTCGAGGGGCCGATTGGCCTACTCCTGCTCCTATTTCTTATGTTCTTATGGGACAAGGTACTGGAAGCCTGGTAACACGTGTGGAATTGTACCCCAGTATTCACATGTAGGACGGGAAGCTTTTTCCTATACACTTGTACAACATGGAATTTGGGAAAATGAAAATCACACTGGAAAATGAAATCAGTTTGCATGTTCCTCCAGGTCCCAGGATCAATTCCTGGTTTGAGCTGTATTAGCTGATCTCAGCTGGTACAAGAGTTGGGACATTTACCTCGGTACCTCTGGGAAGGAAGGGGGAAATCAGCCAGGTTTCCTGCTCAAAAATCACAGGCCATGATCAGCTGTGATGCCCTCCAGAATTGAATATCCTGACACACTATCTAGACTCTGGCATGAGCAATGAGCACTTTCTGGAGTATGTGCTCCAGATTTGCTGTGTCAGAGGGGGAAGGGAGAAATTGGAAGATAAGTTCACCAGACATGAGCTGCTTGGTATGCAGTGTTATTTTTGTGTTGCTTCTTTAGAAAAGGCTGAACTTTTGCAGAACGAGCAAGAAATTGGTTTATGATGTTGAGAATTATTTTAAGATTATAAGGTTAACAATGAAAAGGCCTAGGTTTTATATATCTCCGGCTTATCCTATATTTTGTCTATAAAATATGTACGTTTTTCATTTTTTAGTAATTCTGAAAACCTTAAATGGGTTTGATATTAAATTTGAACTAATTCTAATGAATGTTTGTCATTTTTAACGACGTGTATTTTTCAGGCGTGAAATGTGAACAGTGGTCAGAGGAAGCATCGATAGTGTTCCGTAACCATGTTGAGAGAAAGCCGCTAGTGGCCCAAATACAGACAGTTCATGGGAGTGCATATCCCTGGGATCGAAAAGTGGTGACTTACTTGGTGGACACGTCCCTCCCAGATACAGATGTCTGGATACATGATCTGCTGACAGAGTATCTTGTAGAGCTGTCAAAAGTTGCATAATCATTGTTTACCTTAACATTTTCAAAGTAACTTTAGTTTCTGACCATTAGCAATAACTGAAATGAGAGCACAATACATAATCTAGTTTGCTGTTATTTACAAGGTTTTGAGATAATTTGGGAATGGTATGTTAGTGATGCGATAGAGTTGAAAGCCTCATGCTTTTGTTTCTGTAAAAAAATACTTAACAGAATGACTTGTGTTTGTTCACTTACCAATGTTTGGATTACTGAAGAAATTTGTTTATTGAAAATGTGCTATTGGTTTGCCACTTGCCTTTGCCATTGGCCATGTATTAGAAGTGAAGGGTTGCGTAGGAATAATAAACTAATTAATCATCCTCCTGGTTATTTGTATACTTGCGCAAGGTTTAACTGTAGACTGCAGTTCAAGTACCGTCTACTGATTCACTTCAGCACCAGAATTGAATTTTCCAATAATTTGAATGTAAATAAGACAGTAAAGCAGGACTTTAGTGCTATAAAAAAATGAATGAAGAGTAGATTATAGTCTTCCATTCCTCAAGGATTCAGTCTTTCGTTGACACCCATTTTCACTGAGGTGAAACTGAAAGGCAACTCTCTAACTTGGCGAATTAAAAATATCCTTTTAATTTGTGCATTGCACAGGTGTGTTCTGTTACAATTTTGTCCTATAATTTTGTCTTCAAACTAGAGAAGCAGCCTTGCCTCCAATGAGTAGGGGCATAGCCACAAATGTTCCATTTCCTACCCAAATCTGATGAGCTGGGTGTTGATGCAGATGCTAAATAGGTCATGGAAAACATCTGAAACCTTGGAGAGTTCTGTTGCTATTGGCCTATACTCTAGAAATCTACAGTATAGCCTACTACTATATACAAGTATTCTGCTGAGATCTCACACAAAGATTTTCATTACAGCAGAAGGCAACGGAGGATCCTGAGAAATCAACATGACTACTCTAAACCAGGACACTTGAGATGACATAAGCCCACCTCGGAGATGCACCCTAACATGGGAAATGCCTGATGAGAAATATTCCAAGGTGGCCTCCGTATCTAATTAAAATTCTAGAGTTTACTCAAGAACTGTAGTGTTGACTAAATAGAATTGGGTAAGGCTAAACATGACTGTACTGGCAGCCCTCTGTAGTAATTTTGCCCTTATAACTAAGAGCTTTGCATGTTTCTGAAGGGATCTGTAATCATCATCAGAATCCACTAAACAGGACAAAACTGATAAAGTCTCTGGAAACTGATCTGAAGTTATGGCGAGAGGATTTACCAGCCTTCTTGCAAGCTACTAACAAGCTTATGAATTAGATTCCCTTATGTGCTCCAAGATTCCCAACCAATTACTGCCTTCCCCGATGGCGACAGCTATCAGCAGGGGGATGAGCCCTACATTTTACACAGAAGTGGACATTTTCACATTCGATTCACTGGGTAGGTAAACTGTTCCTGTTGTCTATAGCCTTTGTTTTGAGTTTTTTCTCAGGAAAAAGTATGCCTATTGAGGATGCTTTGGTTTTAGAGTTCAAATTCCTGATAGATGTGTTGTTCAAATCTATATATAGATTTAAAACATGGCAGTGAAATGAAGCAGCATATTTTAATGCTGCTTTGCTGATGCAGGGGTTGTGCTGTGATACAAGAGCAACATCAATCATCAATGACACAATACAAATACTGAAATCAGTTATCCAAACAGAGCTGATTTATAACAGTGCCAGTTTCCTACTGTTACAAATAATGGAATGTTTTTTCTTTCAAGACTATTAAACCTTTTTGCTTGGATTTAATAATGTCCATGAATGTATTTAATATTGTAACTGAACAAATGCCCACCTTGGTGACAATGCTCTGCTCAGTGTATTTATACAGATCTTTATCCTGTGCAAACAAATCTCCATACAGGCAGACGAAAACCATTTCGGATCAAATCAGTAAATATACTGACATTTCCCTTTTGCGCTGAATATAGTTTTTGTTCTGTATTAAATACAATAGTAACGGACAGTTAAGAACGAGCCTGTAATTCTGCCGGTGTTTTGATGGCGCTCTTAATTGCTGATATGCTGGTTTGCAATTCACTGTCATTTCTCTTCTGTCCTATATATAGCTGTATTTAATGGAGTAATTTGAAATTCTACAAATACTCAACCATCGAGTGCCAGCAGCTCCAGGGAATTTACACATGCTGGACAATTTTTACACATTTCATCTTGCATACCATGCTATTGAGATTCTATAATAATAATATCCTCATGTCAGAGTTACTTGATGCCACAAAAATACTTTTTAAAATCTTAAATTCAAATTTTTTAAATTAAGTAATTTTTCCATTTACTTTATTTCTAAATATTAAATATATTTAATTTTAGCTTTTCACATCTATGCACACTAAAATAAAATTTTGGCCTGTCTCTAATGCCCTGCTGTCCATTCTAGAGCTAGGGTCCACCTTTACAATGCTTGCCGACAATCCTGTGCTTTGCATAGGCACCTTCAAAACTGCCATCACCAACCCCTCCCCAAAAAGCACGCCATTGACCCCTCTGCCCTCTTCAAATTATGTTCCAAATCTAACCTCTTTCCTCTCCACGTCCTTAAATTTGGCTGTTGCATTTTTGCGTATTTACGCCAAACATTCTTGGATTCAGTGTCAGTGACCACTGTAAACAGACCTCATATTCCCTATGCACCAGAGTGTGTCCCTATTGCTTAATATCTATATAATTGTAGTGAGATCCACAGATTTAACAGAGGACCTTCCTCACTGTGTTCCAGCATACTGGGATATATCATGTACTGCTATGTGACCTCATTTACTAGGCAAATTAATATTCTACTAGACAGAAGCTCAGACTAAACCAACAGGCAAATTTCATTAACATTAAACAGGTAAATGTACAGTACTCGTACAAACAATATATTTACAGCACTTATAACCTTTATTGGCCTCCTCAATGTCAAAATAGCAATGCTGCTGCGTTACCTCTCCCCATTCATCCTTGAAACAAAGCTGCCTACTTACATGGCAAAATGCTACTACGGAGCCAGATATAGCTGTCTCCCTGCTAGCTGTAAATTAACTGAGCTCAAACAGCCACACATAAGCACACAATAGTAACCTCTTGTGCACCATGACAAAGAAAGAATCCAATAAGTAACAGGAAAAACAGCTTCACCTTTGTCACATCATCTTCACTTAGTTCTGCGCTCACCTCTCTCACAATTCCAAGTTTGAATGCCTTCAGTCCAGCTTCTACCCTACGAAGCACTGAGACCGCCTTAGTCACCATTAATGATATCCTCTGTGACTGCAACCATAGTGCATTATCTCTTTGTCATCCTCTCTGTCTCTACCATCAACCATTCCATCCTCCTCCATGGCCGATCTCCTCACGACCGCCCTTGCTTGGTTCATTCCTGCCTGTCCCAACCCAGCCACACCACCCTCCAGAAATGGCTGGTTTTCCTCTCCCCACACAGATACTTCTGCTGGAGTACCCCAAGGTTCCATCACTGCCATCCTCATTTTCCTTATTTACAAGTTGCCCCTTGGCGACATTATCCATTGACATGGAGTCATTTTCAAGATATATGCTGATAACATTCAGCTCTACGTTTCCACTACACAGCTACCTCTGAGTTGTCGGACTATTTGTAACTGATGAGCCACAACTTCTTCCAATTCAAAAGACCAAAGTCATTATTTGGCAGCTTACAAAAGCTCCATATCTATGTTCCTGACTCCATTCCTCTTCTTGACTGCTCACTCACACAATGCATAATTTTAGTGTCCTGTCTGACCCTGGACTGAACTTCAAACCCATAACCTATCCATTACCAAAATGCTTCCTTCCATCGATGCAATATCATCTAAATCTCCCCTTATGCCACCGCAGCTGCTACTCAAATGCTTATGTGCTTTTGTTACCAAATTTTTGCCCATCATCATAATCACCAGCTTCCAATGGCTCCCTATCCGTCCTCCCCCCAAAGCATTGAATTAAAAATAATTATTTACAAATCCCTCCGTAATCTTGCTCCACGCTACCCTTGCAACCGCCTCCAGCCTCTCATTTCTGCCTATACTCTTTAGTCCTCTGGCTCTGGCCTCCTGTCCATTACTCCCTCTTGTGTCACTCCACCACCAATGGGAGAGCCTACTGCTGTCTTGGCCATACTCTTGGAACGCACTCTAAATCTCTCTGCGTTGCTGCTTCTGACTCTGCAAGCATAGTTTTAGTCACCTCTCCTGGGTCTACTACTCATCGATGGCCATTTCTCCTCTGAAGCACCTTGATAAGTTTACTGCATTAATAATGCTATATGAATGCAAGTTGACAAAAAAAATGGTCTCTGGCAGAAAAGCAGCTGTAATTGAAGTTTGATTAGTCATGCAACCGGGTTAATACCTTTTTTTCTCACAACCAATTTTGGCACGCCACTAAGTTACCTTGCTGGCAGTCCCAATAGTTGTGTGGCACCAAAAATAATTTTTATACTAGACCTAAGTTTTGAAGAGCATGCTTGTGAATATTTCATGCATAAAAGCATTGTGAGAGGATACATGTAACACACTAATTTGATACAATGTTATGGGATCCTCTGGCATTGCTCATAGTTGTCCTTATCAACTTACTAAATGGACAACAGTATTATACCATGTAACACAACGTTTTATTCCGTTATGGTGAAGCTATGTTGAATGCTTTAAGCCCATAAAGTCTCACTGGATTAACTACAGGTTAATTACTGTTGATGAAGAAAGTCTGTAGTTGATTAGCAAGTGATTGTAAATTTCCAGATCAGAATAATAGGATGATTGACTTTCTCTTTTTTACAACACTTTGAAGTATGGCATACACTCTGAAAGATTTTATTTAAAACTATTAGCAGATTTCCTGTGGTGTTAATCATGGTAAATCAGATGATTTGTTGCTGTGTAAAGACAGGGTGTTATATATACGTGCTGTGAAATCTATGAATCTTACACCCCCCCAAAATAACAGCTAAACCTCAATTAAATTTTAAAAAAAAACCATCACATTAATAAAATAAGTATAGTTAAATAAATTAACCATTTTAAATAAAAAATAAAATTTTTGAAAAAATTTTAAATCTTTTAAAAAGTTATAAAAATAAACTTACCTGTCTTTAAAGTCTCTAAAAAAGATATACCTGTTAAAAAAAATTCAAAAAAATACTTAATTCACTACTTACCTTGTTAAAAGTGGGTCTTACTCCTCCTTTTTCCATTTCTAAAATCTTCCGTCCTTACCTGCGCGTCCAAAGCATGAAGTGCACAGCGTGCGCGCAGCCTGTAGCGCGCACGCGATGCACTGAGGAACCGCCCCCTTTTCAAAAGACCAAGTGCCGGTTTTCAGCGCATGCGCAGGGCATGCAGAAAACCGGCAATTGGAGAGAGAATACGCGAGAGTACGCAGTGCGTACTCTCACGCAGCGGGATGAATTTTTGGCCCATTACTCTGCCAGTCTTATTTGCTGTCAAATAAACACTGATGAGGCCAGAGTCTAATTGTTTTTCAGCTGTAGGCCAGAACCCTGGTCTATCTTGCCTAAGTGATTGGTATGATCAGTCTAGGATTACAGACATGTATTATACCATGTATATGTATTATACAAGACTCTTGTATCATTTAAGATATTTTCAATTACTTTGTACATTCAAAATGACTGCCTTTGTTACTTTATACTTATTTTAAGTATACACTATGTTGGACAGAAATGTGTACTAAATGTACTGATTTTTGTGCTGTTACCAGTGGAACTCTTTGGTTTTGCTAACAGTAAGTTGGATTGTGCTTTATAAGATCAGGAGTATTATATCATGTAATGCATTATATATTCTACTAAATTGGAGCTGTGTCCTTTTAAGGACACAAAATCCAATTGTTAAATTAAAAGAACTACAGGTCAATCAGAGTCAAATTGTTTGAGGTAACTAGGTTGAGGTTAGCCAGAGTTTAATTGCTCTTCAGGGTGTAGTCAGAACCCAGGATGAAATGTCAGGCTTTTTCTTTAAGGGTGATTGCTCAGGTTGCATTTTAAGTCGTAAGCTACAGACATTCTGATTTCTGTATTATGGTATTTTCCAAATCTAAAAAAAAACTAATCATTTGATACGAATAGAAATTGATCTCACCACAGAGAATGTGGGATTGGCTGGGGTGTGTTCCTGTAATAGTGAAAGATTTGGTTGTACTTAGTGAAATTTCAGTCTACTATCTTCCATGCTTGACTGAAAGAACATGTTTCAGGTAATAGTGGTTGGGTGGGATAATGCAGCCCATGGTATAATGTACAGTACACCTGTGAGTACATTTACAATTCGCATTTAATGTATAGTACTAGCCATGTTTATTATTAAACTATGTTCTACCGTACTTTAAATATCTAAAGTTATATTCAGTTAACAGATGTATTGGTAAATTATCTAAAGGCTGCGAATTCTTTGTTATTGCCTATCACACTCGTCAGCTTGGCTGTATTGATCGTACACACAGCTCTCACATGGTAGTGAGTTGAAACGTAGAAACATAGAAAAATAGGAGCAGGAATAGGCCATTCAGCCCTTCGAGCCTGCTCCGCCATTCAATATGATCATGGCTGATCCTTTATCTCAATACCATATTCCTGCTCTCTCCCCATACCCTTTGATGCCTTTTGTGTCTAGAAGCCCTCCTCCAGGACTTCACACAACATAGACTGCCTCTTCAGTGCAATACTGAGAGAGTCCTGTATAGTTGAAGGTGCAATTTTTTTTAGATGAGACGTTAAACCGAGGCTCTATCTGTCTGTTCCTGTGGTTCATCTGGATGTAAAAAAAAATCCATAGCACTATGGACTTGATCCCATGACTTTCTGACTCCAGAAATATAATGGCACCAAAGTATGTTTGACAATTAAAATGTTTCAGGATCCCAGCAACAGTAACCTCTAAAGAATATTCTGTCCATACATCTAAATAAAAATCTTATGTAGCAATCATACCAACCTGGAGTCAGACTTGGGAATGCTATAATACTTGACACAAGTTCCATGGAAGAGGGTTTGTACAGATATGCAAAATACAGGAGAACCACACATTGAGCGTTATGGATTTGAGACTCAAAATGCGTGCAGGTAATAAACTGTACTCACAGTACTTGACATTAAACTGTCATTTTAATAGTTGAGACTGTCCAATTTGGAATATTAATTTAATTTGTAAAAAGAGAAGTTATAAAAAGTAATGTTGCTACAATTCAGTTATTTTCCGTCACATTTAGGAATACACACAAATAGTTTCTTTGACCAATTAGGCAGCAGTTACCATTATCTGAAGCTTTCAGGTGAACAGGACCTGAGTTGAAACGTCCTTCTGAATTACATTAATAATGGACATTAGTCCAAAGATGTGCGGGTTAGGTTGATTTGGCTATGATAAATTGACCCTTAGTGTTAGGGGGGATTAAATACGCGGGGTTACGGGGATAGGGTGGGATATGTGTCGGTGCAGGCTCGATGGGCCGAAATGGCCTCTATCTGCACTGTGGGGATTCTGTGATTCTGTGACATACACAGACTACGCTGGGGAGGAGGAAAATGAAGAAAAGTCGATTACCGAGCTCGTAGGGTCCCTTCATTCTTTGAATGGAAAGCATCCTCTTCATGTCATATGCTGAACCTCCTGAGTACATGTTGGTAGAGCATCACATCTCAAAGGTGACTGTACAGTAAAAAGACTTTATTTACTCATTTCACATGGATAAAACCAAGAAATCATAAACTAGATTAAACCAATCAAAAACTACTCACAAATAAACAGGTTAAATAAAACTAGAACCAACCAATTGCCATATTGTTTCCTCACCCAGTCCACTTTCAATTTTAGTCAAATAAGCATGCAGAATAATTCTGGAAAAAAAACCACTAAAACTTATTTTACCATTGGGCGTTAAAAATGCCTTCAAGAGATTTCCCTCAGTGGCTTTTCCTGTTCTCTTCCCAATTTCCACAGTGTATCAGGGTTACTTGTAAACAGAAACAGCAAATGCTGGAAATACTCAGCAGTCAGACAACAACTGGGGAGAGAACACACAAAATATTTTGGGTATGTAACCTACTTCAGAACTGAATGATAAACGACATTTAAAAAGGAACAACGGGGAAAGGAAAACTCACACACAGGAAAAGAAATAGAATGATTTGTAAAGTGCTTAAGGGTAGTTAAATAGCAGAAGTGATATTAGCCTGAGAATCTCATGAAATGAAAAAATATCTTTGTTCTTGAATGATTCAAACTTTTGAACATACAAAATATTTAGTATTCTTTAAATGGCCAATTGCTGTGTGCCATGATTTCCTGTTTGTAAGCCCCACACTTTCCAGACGTGGAAAACAAGCCTGGACATTGTGCTTAAAACCCAGGAAACTATAAGAAGCATAAATAGTTGTAGGTAGTTGTCATCATTTTTTGTATAAAAACAACAAACTAGAGTAAGTTACAAACTTTTGAACTGTTGTTTGAGGTAACTGACCGGGAAAAACAACAGAACTGTATAGAAAGGATTTATATACACATTGGCTGCTGCCCCGGATCCAAGCCCATTACTTCAATCAGCTTTTTTTCTCTCTTGGACCCTCTCAGGCTCTTCACTCCCATCTCCTCCCCTTACTGTCATCCAGACATGCCACCTTTCATTTCTCCCCTCGAATACTTTGTGCCCCCCTCGCCCCAGTTAATCCTCTGCCTTTCTATTCTCCTGCTGCAGTTCCAGGCTTGAATTTCCCTTAAATAAGCCCACAGTTACCTTATTTCTAAAAGATCCATTGAGGCACCCGCCGCTGCCTCCTTACAAGCAGCAACCCAAACTACCCATACTCCTATTCCAGCCCAGTGTGCTCCTGAGGGTTAACCTCACCAACCTCCTTCCTATTATGCTCACCCCACTCACCATTATTAAGAACATAAGGAGCAGGAGTAGGCCTCTTTGGCCTACTCATAGCCACCTTGAACTCTGACAGTCACCACCCCTATCCACATTTCCCTTCAGACGTTTGTTCAGTTGTGAACAGGGCCCTTGCCTTCATGACCTTACCGTGGATGATTGCATTCACATCCTGGCTTTGACTGAAACTTAGCTCATGGGTGGTGATACCACTTACTGAAGCCTCCTCCCCCGTCTATACTTTCCATCACCTGTGCCGCCCAAACAGCCACAGTGGCAATGTGGCCCTTATCACCAAATCACACCTTGGTCTCTCCCCTTAATCCTCTGGTACCTTCTCCTTTGAGCACCTCACCTTCTTCCATTCCCTCACTTCTCCTTTAAAATCCTCACTGTCTACTTTGTCACTAAGATTGAGACCAGCCATTCAGCTGCCTCTGCCCCACTCCAAATTTTTCACCATGATATCCCTCCCTCTCACAGCCTCTGCACTGAGCAATTCCTCATCCTAGGGTATTTCAATCTTAGCTCTGCTTCCTTGTATCCCTCACCACCCACATCCCCCTAACCCTTCCAACTTCACTTCCTTAAGTGTCCATCCCTGGAAATCAAACTCTGCCTCGTCACTTACAACTGCACTGTCTAAATCCTAACTGCCTAGCCTTTGGCCCTCCATTCACCACAGTATTTCAGCAGCCATCGATCTGCTCAACCACTCCCTCAAGTCCATCATTGATGCCCTGGTCTCCAGCAAAACTTTTACTCTCTCCCATCCCTGTTGATCCCCCTGGTATGGCTTCATTTTTGCTCCCTCAAGTCCAAGGGATGTAGACTTTAACATATCTGGTGCACAACTGTTTTAGGCATAAATAACAAGATCTGACTGGACCACATTAGGTGCTATCGAGCCTTACTGTCCTCTGCCAAAACCTCCCACTACTACAGGATCATCCTGGAGAACAAACATAACCTCTGGCTTCTTTTCTCCGCTTCCAACCACCTCTTAAACCCCTCTCCTCTGCCTGCTCCTTCTTCACCTCCAACAACAAATGCAAGGAGCTTATGGACTACTTTGTCACTAAGATTGAGACCATCCATTCAGCTGCCTTTGTCGCATGCCCCCTTCCCCGCCAAGCCAAACCTCCCCCAAGGCTCCCACCTGCCCTAACCCTGAACCTGTGTCTTTTTCTGGATTTTTATCCATCTCCCCTCATGCCCTCTCTGATTCACGAGACTCACCTCCTGCTCTCTTGACTCCATTCCCACTAAACTCCTGATCAGCCAAATTCACTTCCTGGCCCCTAAACTAGCTAATGTTATAAATGGTTCCCTCTCGTCAGGTACTGTCCTGTTCCCTCAGTCCCTCTGTCCTTGGAAACTACCAACCTCCCTTTGCTCTCCAAAGTTCTTTATCATGTAGTTGCCTCCCAAATCTATGCCCATCTTTCCCGCAACTCCATGTTTGAATCTCTCCATCAGGTTTCTGCCCCGCCACAGCACTGAAACGGCTCTAATCAAAGTCATAAACGACATCCTCTGTGACTGACCATGGTGCACTATCCCTCCTCATCCTCTCTGCAGCCTTTGATGCAATCAACCATAACATCTTCTCCATTGTTCAGCTTACCAAGAATGCCCTTGCTTGGTTCCACTCGTGTTTATCGGATCATAGCCAGTGCATCTCCAGCAATGGCTTCACATCCTGTCCCTATACCATTACATCTGGAGTTCCCCAAGGATCTATCCTTGGACCCCTCCAATTCCTCATCTGCATACTAACCCTTGGTGACATCAGCCAAAGACATGGGATCAGGTTCTACATGTACACTAAGGCAACCAGCTCTACTGCTCCACCACCTCTCTTGAATCCTTCACTGGCTCTGTGCTGTCAGATTGCTTGTCTGCTATCCAGTTGTGGATGAGCAGCAATTTCCTCTAGTTAAACATTGGGAAGACTCAGTGAGTTGTATTACTGTTGGTTATGAGGGAGTGTTACCAGTATTATTTATCATTGCAATTTCAGTGAGTTACTACTATTAGTCAATGGTGGAATCAAAGTTCCTCGCACCTCTGGTTTCCCCTCTGCAAATCCCTCCTCCACCTTCTGTTTCCGCTTTTCGCCTGCTCACGGGTAGCCTCCTGGTCCTCGGAACTTCTCACACAACAGCTGCTGGTGCGAAATCACAAGCAAAGATACTCAACAATAGGGGACACAACTCGCCAAGGCTTCTTCGACAGCACCTCCCAAAACGGTGACCTCTACCACCTAGAAGGACAAGGACAGCAGGCGCATGGGAACAACATCACCTCCAAGTTCCCCTCCAAGTCACACACTATCCTGACTTGGAAGTATATCGCCGTTCCTTCATCATCGCTGGGTTAAAATCCTAGAACACCCTCCCTAACAGCACTGTGGGAGCACCTTCACCACACGGACTGCAGCAGTTCAAGAAGGTGGCTCACCACCACCTTCTCAAGGGCAATTAGGGATGGGAAATACATGCTGGCCTTGCCAGCGACACCCACATCCCGTGAACGAATTTTTAAAAAACTCTGCTGCCCTGTATCCTTGTCCTTGTTGACTTACATTGACTCCAGGTTCCCCAAAGCCTCCAATTTAAAATTCTCATTCTCATGTTTAAATCTCTTTATAACTTTGCCCCTCCCTATCTCTGTAACCTCCAACAGCCCTACAACCGAATCTTTGTTCCTGCCTCTGGCCTTTTGTGCATTTCTGTTCCCTTTGCCCCATTATTGCTGGCTGTGCCTTCAGCCATCTCTGGCCCCACGCTTTGGAATTCGCTCTCCAGATCCCTCTGTCTCTCCACCTCCCTCTCCTCCTTTAAGACCATCATTAAAATCTACCTCTTAGACCAAGCATTTGGTCACCCCTCCTAATCTTCTTTGGCTAGGCGTCCATTTTTGTCAGATTACACCTCTGTGAAACGCTTTGGGATGTTTTTCTATATTAAAGATTCTATATAAATGCAAATTGTTGTAATGGTTAATACAGTAGTGCAAGCATGCTGCACGTTATACAGAACCGATCCAGACACTCTCAATGGTCTCTAATCTTGCCTTAATGCAAACCTCCATTCCTTTAACTACAGGGACATCACTGCTCCTGTCCTTAGCCCCAGGAATCCTTCCATTCCCAGCCTCACTAATACCTACACCTGCCTCAGACTTGGACATTGCAGCCTCAAGTTTCTAGGTAATAGGAAACTAACCCTACTCTATCCTGCTCCACTTATCCCGTCCTGCTCCCACTTATCCCGTCCTGCTCTCATTCATCCCTGTCCTTGCTCCACTCATCCCGTCCTGTTCCCACTCACTCCCGTCCTGCTCCCACTCACTCCGTCCTGCTCCCACTCACTATGTCCTGCTCCCACTCACTCCGTCCTGTTCCCACTCCACTATGTGACTGCCCATCTGTACAGCCTCACACTGCTTCTCTTCTCCATGTGTTCCATTCCACTGCATTCCCTGTTCAGTGGTCTGGTCTTGCTGTGAGCAATGAGGGGGGTCTACTAGTATAATTTATTATTGGTATGTTATGATTCTATACTTCGGTACTTGGGAATGGAATTGGTGATGCCCAGAAGGAATTTGCTTTTTATTCAGCACAGAAGGGTCATGTGTTAGATTTCTCAATGTCTTTACATTGCTGGTGCTGAAAATGGCCCTTGCAATTCTCCACTTTGCTATCAAGGGTTTATTCTTGTAGTATGTGGAGGATGTGAATGATAATTCACAAAAATGAAATGTAGGGAATATATTTTTTAGTTCCTGGCAGAATATAGGAAGCTTTGTGTATGGTATATATTATGGGTATGTCAGTGTGGTATGTAGTGCTGTTTTGAACTACAATAGAATTGTACAATCTCTGGCATATTCCCTGATAACATTATGTTCAGAATGTTTAAATATCTCATCCATCCAGCCCTCTTTTTGCTTGGAGCCAACGCAGCTAATGGCCTTGAAAGATTTATAGGTTATTTATGAATTCTATTTATTTGATTTATAGTCTTTTTTAATTATAATTACACAGGATTAAGTAACAGCAATCTAATATTAATGTGAACCTGAAAGTGTGTACACAATGAGGTTTTTACTGCACTGACCATTGATTCACCACTTAGCCATGCTTCATACTGAAGCAATCAATTGTGTGGTAAAAGCTCTAATATAAACACTTCTGATTTGTGCTTAAATATAGAATGCCATCAATGTAGATTGCACTACATGGACACCCATAGCACCTACAGATCGCAAGTGTTATCTTTCAGTAGTTTTCAAAAGCAGAGTGAAGTCCCTGTTTGGTTTTACTTACGACAAGCAACTGTTGCACTTTGTTAAAAATTCTTGATGCACAGATCAAATGCCTCTGATTATCATTGTGCTTCTGTTCTGTAAATGAATGCCTGTAGGTTACTGTACACCAAATTACAATCATATGACACTACCTTATACACTAGAAATCACAAGAAACAGATATATTTTAACAGTGTATCTTGGGGATACAAGTGTCAAACCAGTGAGTGAGTCACATATGATTACACAATAATACGAGTCCTATACATACACAAAAAGTGAGATTCCTCTATATGCACAAAAACTGGGACATCTAAAAACAAGACCCTCATACATAAAAATGAGATCCCTGAAGTGAGACAGACTCTCCAGACACAAAACAGTAAGGACCACATACACACACCGTGCAGAGAAAAAGCAAGACCCCTCCATGCACTAAACATTAGAGGGTCCTCTCATTCTCCACTAACCCTTCACTTCCCCAATTCCATCTGTGCCATTCCATTCTGCATGGAGGACTTCCTGTATAGGTTTAGAATAAAGGCAGTCTTATGTCCACTTCACAGTTTTTATTCCCATTAGGCTGAAGCTCAGTCGGTTATGGAGTTACCACATCTCTCATTACAGTACTATTTATAATCCATCGTCTCTATGTGCCGCACATAGCATGACTAATAAATAGGGACCATTAAAGTCTTTCTTAATGTCAATTGTTAAACCCATGTTCTTTCGATCCAACTAGTCCATGACAGTATTTATGCTCCACATGAACCTCCTCCCACCCCTCTTCATCTAACCCTATCAGCATATCCTTCTATTCCTTTCTCCCTCGTGTGTTTATTTATAGCATTGGACAATGGGAGGAAATTGACGGGAAATACTGGACCCCTAAAAATGTGGGTAGATTTGGAACATCAGGGACTAAAAAACACATTGCTTTATGAATGATAACTGTTGAGACTCTGAAGTGTATGAGGCACAGTTAAGCTAATTGACAGCCCACAATGGTTTACTCAGTTCACAGACACCACTTTTATGGGCCATGATGGCAGTTCCAAAGGTTCTGAGAAATGTATGCTTCCAGCAATTGTAATAAAACTACATTCACCAAGGTTTGTTCACCTGGAATCTTAGATGAACCAAGTCTTGAGAAGTTCTCAGTATCAGCTGAGCCAGGTGGGACACTGAGGATGTGAGAAGCAACACAGGTCAAATTTGGAATGTCTGTGCAGTGCATTTTCTGAAACGCAATAGGTGTCAGATTCCCATCTGGAGAAGACATGGTCTGCAATTCACTTTCTAGATTTGCTTGGTCTTTGCCATAAGCCACAAGGGAGGCCACCATATGAAAATACTCGTTGAACAACACAGAAACAGGTCATTCAGCCCAACTGGTCCATGCCGCTATTTATACTCCCCACAAACCTTCTCCCACCCCTCTTCATCTAACCCTATCAGTATTATCTTCTATTGCTTCCTCCCTCATGTGTTTAAGTAGCTTCCCCTTAAACGCATCTATGCACAGACATGTACAGACCTTACAGACAAGGCAAAACTTCTCCGATGGGTATTGAACAGCGCGATGACCTTCCAGAATGAGGCTTCACTGTTGAATCCCTCAAGGACATATTACCAGCTTCACTGCTATTCCACATCTCAATAGCGCACAACAAAAAGTCTGGGGCTCCCTCGTCAGTCTACCCTTCACAGATAATCACAAAGCAATAACACATTCTGGAAATTGTGCAGTCCTGCCCTGGTGTCTAGGTTCAACAGAGAATTTGACAGCCAGAATGTGATAAACATTGTTATTTAAAAATTCTTGGGCTGGAGAGGTGAATCGATCCCAGCAGCTTCTGCACCACATGTAGCAGCCCGAGAGCTTTCCAGTTTGCAGAGTTTGACTTGATTTTTTGAGTATCCACGACTGCTTTCACTGACTGGGCATTTTTGCCGTCATGCTCTGGTTAATCTAAAAGGTGCAGTAAAATCCTTCATGCCAGTCCACTCATGACAGCTAAATACAAATTGAACCAGCTGGTGCATCACAGTAGCTGCGACAACTGCATTCAGTGTGGATCTCATCAGAAACCATTCTGATTTTGTTCAAATGCTTAAAGACAGCACCAGCAATAACAGAGAACTGTCTCACAGTAGCCACATCCTGAATAGCTGTTGCCTAAGAAAAGGCAGGAGATAAGCTAACCATGAATTGTGAAGCAAATGTGGGTTATCATTTATCTGCACATTGCAAGCAAACTTTGTACATTACGCAGCTGAGTCTGAATTTACATGCTGCTGTTGCTTACCATGTGAGATCATCCTGTTTAATGCCATACTCTCACACGAAGCCGCTGTTTCACAATTGCGTGGTGATGAAATCTATGTCTACCAACACAAATAAATGCTTCTCCACAACAAAGTCATAAAACACAAACAAAGTGAGCATTGCTGGTCACCCACGAACATTAAGTGATTCATTTTTGATCAGAGAATTCTCAACATTTCTAACTAATTTAGTTAATTGGAGTTCATCATTGGCACATAAATATTTTTTGGTGAGGTTGGTGGCATTGGGAACACTTTATCCTGCTGGGCAAAGTATCCTTAGAAAATGACCCAAGTGTGCAGTTAGCGAAGCCTGACAAAAATGGCACACGGGCTAATTCACTCACAATAAAACAATGACATAGTAACAGTTTCAGACAGGAGAAGACCTTCAGTCCATTGAGCCCACCTATTCACAGAATTCCTTTGGTGCCTTTCTAATAACCCTAAATCCCATTTGTTGACAATAACTTGTCTAGTTTATTAATGAAACCCATTAAGGTTCCTTGTTCCACCACCTGTGCTGATAATTTGTTCCACATACATACTACCTTTTTGATCTTGGGGTTTTAGTGGACAGGTCACGAAAACCAGGCTGACTATCTCAGATTAGCTCTTGTCCCTCAAGATGCTCCCTTATATTATCCCTCACAATACTTTCAAACACTTTCCCAACAGCGGAAGTAAGGCTTACAGGTCTATAATTTGATGGTTCATCCCTCGCACACTTTTTGAAGAGAGGAATCACATTTGTTATTTTGCAATCTTCCGGGATTTGGCCCAAGTCCGGTGAGCTCTGAAAAATATCCACAAGAGGAACACAATCGTTTGAGTCAACTCCTTCAGAATCTTGGGACGAAAGTTTGTCAGGGCCAGCAGCCTTGTCTAATCTGAGCATCGATAACCTTCCCAATATCTCCTCTCATGGTTTTAAAATGTTTCAGCTTACATTCACCTTTAAACATTACCCCTAATCAGAGGATTCAGAAGGAGGTCAGAAGGGTCGGGGGGGGTGGGGGGGGGGGGAGATTGGAAGGGTCGGGGGGTGGGGGGGGAGATGTAAGGGTCGGGGGTGGGGGGGAGATTGGAAGGGTCGGGGGTGGGGGGAGGAGATTGGAAGGGTCGGGGGTGGGGGAGGAGATCGGAAGGGTCGGGGGTGGGGGGAGATTGGAAGGGTCGGGGGGTGGGGGGGAGATGTAAGGGTCGGGGGTGGGGGGGAGATTGGAAGGGTCGGGGGTGGGGAGGAGATTGGAAGGGTCGGGGGGTGGGGGGAGGAGATCTGAAGGGTCGGGGGTGGGGGGAGATTGGAAGGGTCGGGGGGGTGGGGGGAGGAGATTGGAAGGGTCGGGGGTGGGGGAGGAGATCGGAAGGGTCGGGGGTGGGGGGAGATTGGAAGGGTCGGGGGTGGGGGGAGATTGGAAGGGTCGGGGGTGGGGGGGAGATTAGAAGGGTCGGGGGGGTGGGGGGGAGATTGGAAGGGTCGGGGGGTGGGGGGAGATGGAAGGGTCGGGGGTGGGGGGAGATTGGAAGGGTCGGGGGTGGGGGGGGAGATTAGAAGGGTTGGGGGGGTGGGGGGGAGATTGGAAGGGTCGGGGGGTGGGGGGAGATGGAAGGGTCGGGGGTGGGGGGAGATTGGAAGGGTCGGGGGGTGGGGGGAGGAGATTGGAAGGGTCGGGGGTGGGGGGAGATTGGAAGGGTCGGGGGGGTGGGGGGAGATTGGAAGGGTCGGGGGTTGGGGGGAGATTGGAAGGGTCGGGGTGGGGGGAGATTAGAAGGGTCGGGGGGGTGGGGGGGAGATTGGAAGGGTCGGGGGGGTGGGGGGGAGATGGAAGGGTCGGGGGTGGGGGGAGATTGGAAGGGTCGGGGGGTGGGGGGAGGAGATTGGAAGGGTCGGGGGTGGGGGGAGATTGGAAGGGTCGGGGGGTGGGGGGAGATTGGAAGGGTCGGGGGTGGGGGGGAGATTGGAAGGGTCGGGGTGGGGGGAGATTGGAAGGGTCGGGGGGTGGGGGGGAGATTGGAAGGGTCGGGGTGGGGGGAGATTGGAAGGGTCGGGGTGGGGGGAGATTGGAAGGGTCGGGGGGGTGGGGGGGAGATTGGAAGGGTCGGGGTGGGGGGAGATTGGAAGGGTTGGGGTGGGGGGAGATTGGAAGGGTCGGGGGTGGGGGGGAGATTGGAAGGGTCGGGGGAGATTGGAAGGGTCGGGGGGTGGGGGGGAGATTGGAAGGGTCAGGGTGGGGGGAGATTGGAAGGGTAGGGGGGTGGGGGGGAGATTGGAAGGGTCAGGGTGGGGGGAGATTGGAAGGGTCGGGGGGTGGGGGGGAGATTGGAAGGGTCGGGGGGGAGATTGGAAGGGTCGGGGGGTGGGGGGTGGGGGGAGGAGATCGGAAGGGTCGGGGGTTGGGGGGAGATTGGAAGGGTCGGGGGTGGGGGGCAGATTGGAAGGGTCGGGGGTGGGGGAGGAGATTGGAAGGGTCAGGGGGTGGGGGGGAGATTGGAAGGGTCGGGGGGTGGGGGGGAGATTGGAAGGGTCGGGGGTAGATTGGAAGGGTCGGGGGGTGGGGGGAGGAGATTGGAAGGGTTGGGGGGGTGGGGGGGGAGATTGAAAGGGTTGGGGGGGGGTGGGGGGGGAGATTGGAAGGGTCGGGGTGGAGATCGGAAGGGTCGGGTGGAGGGGGGAGATTGGAAGGGTTGGGTGGAGGGGGGAGATTGGAAGGGTCGGGGGTGGGGGGAGGAAATCAGAAGGGTCGGGGGTGGGGGAGGAGATTGGAAGGGTCGGGGTGGAGATCGGAAGGGTCGGGGGTGGGGGGGAGATTGGAAGGGTTGGGGGTGGGGGTGAGATTGGAAGGGTCGGGGGGAGATCAGATGCTGCAGCCGGGGAGCGCAGAGGAAGGAGGGAGGGATCAGAAATACGGGGGGATGGGGAGATCGGAAAGGCTGGGTTGGTGACAGATCATGGCTTGAGGGGGTCCGATTGCAGGTGGGCGGGGGGGAGTCAGCCGACCATGGACATGGTTTACATGTAAGCTTCGTGGGCCGGGGGAAGCACTCCTGCTCCTTCTGGCCCACAGGCAGTGCTGGAAAGACACTAGCCATTGGATCCAGCCGTCCTTGCCTTCCTTTAGCTGCCGGATTTCCCAAGGCCCGGGAAACTCGGCCAGTCAGCGTAAAGTTTAAAATGGAGATAAAATCTGAGGCACGCAGCCTCATTTAAATATTTAAATGAGTGACCTGCCTCCTGGGAGAGGGTTGTTGCCCACCCCCCATCCCACCTCCGTTAAAACCAGAAGTGGATGGGTTTGAGGCAGGTTGGGTTCGAGTTTAAGATTTTTAACATTTTAACATCCCACCCGACCCAAACACACCCATTTTTGGCGATTAAAATTACCCCCTTTTTCTCTGAATCCAATTTAATATATTTACAATTTACTTCACACTTTGCTATATTATCCCGTGGGAAAAATACTATTTAACCCTCAAAATTAAATGCTGATATTGCTGGTTGTAGACCCGGCAAGGGCCACTCAAAACTATTTTGGGTACACGTCCCTCTTACACAAACACAGCTCTATATCCTTAAACGGGTTTGCAAACTGGTTTGCTTTGAAAAAAATCATTAAATGTCAATTCTAACACCTCCCTGCAGCTGACAGCTCTGCTCCCAGTCACTTCAACAGCCATGCACAGCAGTGACTGGTGATTGGAGGGTGGGGGAAATGTTCAGGGGAGGGGGGAATGTTCAGGGGAGGGGGGAATGTTCAGGGGAGGGGGGAAAATATTCAGGGGAGGGGGAATGTTCAGGGGAGGGGGAATGTTCAGGGGAGGGGGGAAAATATTCAGGGGAGGGGGAATGTTCAGGGGAGGGGGAATGTTATGGGGAGGGGGAAAATATTCAGGGGAGGGGGAATGTTCAGGGGAGGGGGGAATGTTCAGGGGAGGGGGGAAATATTCAGGGGAGGGGGAAATATTCAGGGATGGGGGAAATATTCAGGGGAGGAGGAATGTTCAGGGGATGGGGGAATGTTCAGGGGAGGGGAAATATTCAGGGGAGGGGGAAATATTCAGGGGAGGGGGAATGTTCAAGGGAGGGGGGAATGTTCAGGGGAGGGGGAAATATTCAGGGGAGGGGGGAAATATTCAGGGGAGGGGGGGAATGTTCAGGTGAGGGGGAAATGTTCAGGGGAGGGGGAAATATTCATGGGGTGATATATTCAGTGGGAGGTATATTCAGTGGGGGGTATATTCTGTAGGGGGTATATTCAGTGGGGGTATATTCAGTGGGGGTGTATATTCAGTGGGGGTATATTCAGTGGGGTGATATATTATGTAGGGGGTATATTCAGTGGGGTGGTATATTATGTAGGGGGTATATTCAGTGGGGGTGTATATTCAGTGGGGGGTGTACATTCAGTGGGGGTATATTCAGTGGGGGTATATTCAGTGGGGTGGTATATTCTGTAGGGGGTATATTCAGTGGGGGTGTATATTCAGTGGGGGGTGTACATTCAGTGGGGGTATATTCAGTGGGGGTATACTCAGTGGGGTGGTATATTCTGTAGGGGGTATATTCAGTGGGGGTGTATATTCAGTGGGGGGTGTACATTCAGTGGGGGTATATTCAGTGGGGTATATTCAGTGGGGGGGTATATTCAGTGGGGGTATATATTCAGTAGGGGGGTATATATTCAGTGGGGGGTATATAGTCAGTAGGGGGGTATATATTCAGTGGGGGGTATATATTCAGTGGGGGTATATATTCAGTAGGGGAGTATATATTCAGTGGGGGGTATATTCAGTGGGGGGGTATATATTCAGTAGGGGGGTATATATTCAGTGGGGGGGGGTATATTCAGTGGGGGGGTATATATTCAGTGCGGGGTATATTCAGTAGGGGGGTATATATTCAGTGGGGGGTATATTCAGTGGGGGGGTATATATTCAGTGCGGGGTATATTCAGTAGGGGGGTATATATTCAGTGGGGGGGTATATATTCAGTAGGGGGGTATATATTCAGTGGGGGGGTATATATTCAGTGGGGGGGGGTATATTCAGTGGGGGGGTATATATTCAGTAGGGGGGTATATATTCAGTGGGGGGTATATTCAGTGGGGGGGTATATATTCAGTATGGGGGTATATATTCAGTAGGGGGGTATATATTCAGTGGGGGGTTATATATTCAGTAGGGGGGTATATTCAGTGGGGGGGTATATATTCAGTAGGGGGGTATATATTCAGTGGGGGGTATATTCAGTGGGGGGGTATATATTCAGTAGGGGGGTATATATTCAGTGGGGGGGTATATATTCAGTGGGGGGGTATATTCAGTGGGGGGTATATTCAGTGGGGGGTATATATTCAGTAGGGGGGTATATATTCAGTGGGGGGGTATATTCAGTGGGGGGGGTATATTCAGTGGGGGGTATATTCAGTGGGGGGTATATATTCAGTAGGGGGGTATATATTCAGTAGGGGGGTATATATTCAGTAGGGGGGTATATATTCAGTGGGGGGGTATATATTCAGTAGGGGGGTATATATTCAGTAGGGGGGTATATATTCAGATGGGGGGTATATATTCAGTAGGGGGGTATATATTCAGTAGGGGGGTATATATTCAGTAGGGGGGTATATATTCAGTAGGGGGGTATATATTCAGTGGGGGGTATATATTCAGTAGGGGGGTATATATTCAGTGGGGGGTATATATTCAGTAGGGGGGTATATATTCAGTAGGGGGGTATATATTCAGTGGGGGGTATATATTCAGTAGGGGGGTATATATTCAGTGGGGGGGTATATATTCAGTGGGGGGTATATATTCAGTGGGGGGTATATATTCAGTAGGGGGGTATATATTCAGTAGGGGGGTATATATTCAGTGGGGGGGTATATATTCAGTGGGGGGGTATATATTCAGTGGGGGGGTATATATTCAGTAGGGGGTATATATTCAGTGGGGGGGTATATATTCAGTGGGGGGTATATATTCAGTAGGGGGGTATATATTCAGTGGGGGGGTATATATTCAGTGGGGGGGTATATATTCAGTAGGGGGGTATATATTCAGTAGGGGGGTATATATTCAGTGGGGGGTATATATTCAGTGGGGGGTATATATTCAGTGGGGGGTATATATTCAGTGGGGGGTATATATTCAGTAGGGGGGTATATATTCAGTGGGGGGGTATATATTCAGTGGGGGGTATATATTCAGTAGGGTGGGTATATATTCAGTAGGGGGGTATATATTCAGTGGGGGGTATATATTCAGTGGGGGGTATATATTCAGTGGGGGGTATATATTCAGTAGGGGGGTATATATTCAGTAGGGGGGTATATATTCAGTAGGGGGGTATATATTCAGGGGGGGGTATATATTCAGTAGGGGGGTATATATTCAGGGGGGGTATATATTCAGTAGGTGGGTATATATTCAGTAGGGGGGTATATATTCAGTGGGGGGGTATATATTCAGTGGGGGGTATATTCAGTAGGGGGGTATATATTCAGTAGGGGGGTATATATTCAGTGGGGGGTATATATTCAGTGGGGGGGTATATATTCAGTAGGGGGGTATATATTCAGTAGGGGGGGTATATTCAGTAGGGGGGGTATATTCAGTAGGGGGTATATATTCAGTAGGGGGGGTATATTCAGTAGGGGGTATATATTCAGTAGGGGGGGTATATTCAGTGGGGGGTATATATTCAGTAGGGGGGGTATATTCAGTGGGGGGGTATATATTCAGTAGGGGGGGTATATTCAGTAGGGGGGGTATATTCAGTAGGGGGGGTATATTCAGTAGGGGGTATATATTCAGTAGGGGGGGTATATTCAGTGGGGGGTATATATTCAGTAGGGGGTATATATTCAGTAGGGGTATATATTCAGTGGGGGGGTATATATTCAGTGGGGGGTATATATTCAGTGGGGGGTATATTCAGTGGGGGGGTATATATTCAGTAGGGGGGTATATATTCAGTAGGGGGGTATATATTCAGTGGGGGGTATATATTCAGTGGGGGGGTATATATTCAGTAGGGGTATATATTCAGTGGGGGGGTATATATTCAGTGGGGGGGTATATATTCAGTGGGGGGTATATTCAGTGGGGGGTATATATTCAGTAGGGGGGTATATATTCAGTAGAGGGGTATATATTCAGTGGGGGGGTATATATTCAGTAGGGGGGTATATATTCAGTAGGGGGGTATATATTCAGTAGGGGGGTATATATTCAGTGGGGGGGTATATTCAGTGGGGGGTATATATTCAGTAGGGGGGTATATCTTCAGTGGGGGGTATATATTCAGTAGGGGGGTATATATTCAGTGGGGGGGTATATATTCAGGGGGGGGGTATATTCAGTGGGGGGGTATATATTCAGTGGGGGGTATATATTCAGTGGGGGGGTATATATTCAGTAGGGGGGTATATATTCAGTGGGGGGGTATATATTCAGTGGGGGGTATATATTCAGTGGGGGGTATATATTCAGTGGGGGGTATATATTCAGTGGGGGGGTATATATTCAGTGGGGGGTATATATTCAGTGGGGGGGTATATATTCAGTGGGGGGGTATATATTCAGTGGGGGGTATATATTCAGTAGGGGTATATATTCAGTAGGGGGTATATATTCAGTGGGGGGGGTATATATTCAGTAGGGGGGTATATATTCAGTAGGGGGGTATATATTCAGTAGGGGGGTATATATTCAGTGGGGGGTATATATTCAGTGGGGGGTATATATTCAGTGGGGGGTATATATTCAGTGGGGGGGTATATATTCAGTAGGGGGGTATATATTCAGTGGGGGGTATATATTCAGTAGGGGGGTATATATTCAGTGGGCGGGTATATATTCAGTAGGGGGGTATATATTCAGTGGGGGGTATATATTCAGTAGGGGGGTATATATTCAGTAGGGGGGTATATATTCAGTAGGGGGGTATATATTCAGTGGGGGGTATATATTCAGTGGGGGGGTATATATTCAGTAGGGGGGTATATATTCAGTAGGGGGGTATATATTCAGTGGGGGGTATATATTCAGTGGGGGGGTATATATTCAGTAGGGGGGTATATATTCAGTAGGGGGGTATATATTCAGTGGGGGGTATATATTCAGTGGGGGGGTATATATTCAGTGGGGGGTATATATTCAGTAGGGGGGTATATTCAGTGGGGGGGGTATATATTCAGTAGGGGGGTATATATTCAGTAGGGGGGTATATATTCAGTAGGGGGGTATATATTCAGTAGGGGGGTATATATTCAGTGGGGGGGTATATATTCAGTAGGGGTATATATTCAGTGGGGGGTATATTCAGTGGGGGGTATATATTCAGTAGGGGGGTATATATTCAGTGGGGGGGGTATATTCAGTGGGGGGTATATTCAGTGGGGGTATATATTCAGTGGGGGGTATATATTCAGTGGGGGGGTATATATTCAGTAGGGGGGTATATATTCAGTAGGGGGGGTATATTCAGTGGGGGGTATATATTCAGTGGGGGGTATATATTCAGTAGGGGGGTATATATTCAGTGGGGGGTATATTCAGTGGGGAGTATATATTCAGTGGGGGGGTATATTCAGTGGGGAGTATATATTCAGTGGGGGGTATATTCAGTGGGGGGGTATATATTCAGTAGGGGGGTATATATTCAGTGGGGGGTATATATTCAGTAGGGGGGTATATATTCAGTAGGGGGGTATATATTCAGTAGGGGGTATATATTCAGTAGGGGGTATATATTCAGTGGGGGGTATATATTCAGTAGGGGGGTATATATTCAGTAGGGGGTATATATTCAGTAGGGGGTATATATTCAGTGGGGGGTATATATTCAGTAGGGGGGTATATATTCAGTAGGGGGGTATATATTCAGTGGGGGGTATATATTCAGTAGGGGGGTATATATTCAGTAGGGGGGTATATATTCAGTGGGGGGTATATATTCAGTGGGGGGTATATATTCAGTAGGGGGGTATATATTCAGTAGGGGGGTATATATTCAGTGGGGGGTATATATTCAGTAGGGGGGTATATATTCAGTGGGGGGTATATATTCAGTGGGGGGTATATATTCAGTAGGGGGGTATATTCAGTGGGGGGTATATATTCAGTAGGGGGGTATATATTCAGTAGGGGGGTATATTCAGTGGGGGGTATATATTCAGTAGGGGGTATATATTCAGTGGGGGGTATATATTCAGTGGGGGGTATATATTCAGTGGGGGGTATATATTCAGTAGGGGGGTATATATTCAGTGGGGGTATATATTCAGTGGGGGGTATATATTCAGTGGGGGTATATTCAGTGGGGGGTATATATTCAGTAGGGGGTATATATTCAGTGGGGGGGTATATATTCAGTGGGGTGTATATATTCAGTGGGGGGTATATATTCAGTGGGGGGTATATTCAGTGGGGGGTATATATTCAGTGGGGGGTATATATTCAGTAGGGGGTATATATTCAGTGGGGTGTATATATTCAGTAGGGGGTATATATTCAGTGGGGGGGTATATATTCAGTAGGGGGGTATATATTCAGTGGGGTGTATATATTCAGTGGGGGGTATATATTCAGTGGGGGGTATATTCAGTGGGGGGTATATATTCAGTAGGGGGGTATATATTCAGGGGGGGGTATATATTCAGTGGGGTGTATATATTCAGTGGGGGGTATATTCAGTGGGGGGTATATTCAGTGGGGGGGTATATATTCAGTAGGGGGGTATATATTCAGGGGGGGGTATATATTCAGTAGGGGGGTATATATTCAGTGGGGGGTATATTCAGTGGGGGGTATATATTCAGTAGGGGGGTATATATTCAGTGGGGGCTATATATTCAGTAGGGGGGTATATATTCAGCAGGGGGGTATATATTCAGTAGGGGGGTATATATTCAGTGGGGGTATATATTCAGTAGGGGGGTATATATTCAGTGGGGTGTATATATTCAGTGGGGGGTATATTCAGTGGGGGGTATATATTCAGTAGGGGGGTATATATTCAGTGGGGGGGTATATATTCAGTAGGGGGGTATATATTCAGTAGTGGGTATATATTCAGTGGGGGAGTATATATTCAGTGGGGGGTATATTCAGTGGGGGGTATATATTCAGTAGGGGGGTATATATTCAGTGAAGGGGTATATATTCAGTGGGGGGGTATATATTCAGTAGGAGGGTATATATTCAGTGGGGGGTATATATTCAGTGGGGGGGGGGTATATATTCAGTAGGGGGGTATATATTCAGTGGGGGGTATATATTCAGTGGGGGGTATATATTCAGTGGGGGGTATATTCAGTGGGGGGGTATATTCAGTGGGGGGTATATATTCAGTGGGGGGTATATATTCAGTAGTAGGGGGTATATATTCAGTAGGGGAGTATATATTCAGTAGTAGGGGGTATATATTCAGTGGGGGTATATATTCAGTGGGGTGTATATATTCAGTGGGGGGTATATATTCAGTAGGGGAGTATATATTCAGTGGGGGGTATATATTCAGTGGGGGGTATATATTCAGTGGGGGTATAGATTCAGTGGGGGGGTATATATTCAGTAGGGGGGTATATTCAGTGGGGGGTATATATTCAGTGGGGGTATATATTCAGTAGGGGGGGTATATTCAGTGGGGGTATATATTCAGTGGGGGTATATATTCAGTGGGGGGGTATATATTCAGTAGGGGGTATATATTCAGTGGGGGGGTATATATTCAGTAGGAGGGTATATATTCAGTGGGGGGTATATATTCAGTAGGGGGGTATATATTCAGTGGGGGGTATATATTCAGTGGGGGGTATATATTCAGTATGGGGGTATATATTCAGTGGGGGTATACATTCAGTGGGGGGGTATATATTCAGTAGGGGGGTATATATTCAGTGGGGGGGGGGTATATATTCAGTAGGAGGGTATATATTCAGTGGGGGGTATATATTCAGTAGGGGGGTATATATTCAGTGGGGGGGTATATATTCAGTAGGAGGGTATATATTCAGTGGGGGGTATATATTCAGTAGGGGGGTATATATTCAGTGGGGGGTATATATTCAGTAGGGGGGTATATATTCAGTGGGGGGGTATATATTCAGTAGGAGGGTATATATTCAGTGGGGGGTATATTCAGTGGGGGTATATATTCAGTGGGGGGTATATTCAGTGGGGGGGTATATATTCAGTGGGGGTATATATTCAGTGGGGGGTATATTCAGTGGGGGGGTATATATTCAGTGGGGGGGTAATGTTGTTATTTTGAGGCTCTCTGGCTGAGGGACCGGCCGCGCCTGCGCCGTGCAGTCGGCGAGTGGTCCCAGCGGCTGCAGTCCCGGAGCCGGAGCCCGGAGTCGGGGAAAAAGTCTGTTTCTTGTCATCAGCGCCACTGCTTGGAGCCGCCGGGCACCCGGTCCCCGCCCACCTCCCCCGGTAAGAAGTCTCACTCTTTCTGCTTCTTTACTCGCTCTCCTTCACCATATCTGGTCAAAATATTCAGCGGGCACCAAAATAGAGCAGCGGCTGGGAACCCGATCTGGGCACCGGCTCCGCCACATCTCCGCCCGCACCCGCGCCTTTGGCGGAATTTACTGCTTTTTAAACATTAAATTCGCTTCATGTTTAAAAATAGCCCCAAGGGAGGCGGCGCCGCGCGTCACTTTCTTTAAATGGCTAAAACTCTGCTGCGGTGTTTCGGATTGGGACACTTTGTTAACGCGAAGTGCTGCCAGCTTGGGATCCCTGGCTCTCTCCCGCTATCTCTCCGGAAAGAGAAACAGGCAGCAGGAGCCCGAAGTCAGTGTGTGTTGTAGATTAAATGATTTTAGAGCGGGCTTTGGCGTGACCGGTAAGAGATCTAAAACTACTGAGTTATATAGATTTTTTTTTTAAAAAAGGGCTCAAATGATCTCTTGAATCCGGGGACATAGTGATTGAAGCTGGAGTGAGGTGACCGAGTCCTCACTGCCAGCTGCTGATTGACATTGGCTGCCTTGTGTGGAAAGTTCCAACTCCCAGTAAACCTTCGTGTCTTCTCACCCCCGAATCCCATTGCAGTCAAGTTGCCCTACATGGTTAGCAGGTTGGAAAATCACTGGAGGGACTTTTATTGTTGTTGCTTCGTTTAAGATGTGCCATTAATTTGTCAAGAGGTGCAGAAAATGTCGCTTCGGTTTAAAAATCACAATTGATTTCACGTGAGAGAAAACACATAGCTCACAAAAAAGAGCCCTGATCACAGAAATTGGTCCCTTTGTGGTGGAAATATGAGAATGAACATGAAGTCTAGGTGTTCAGTATAGATGTTATCTGGTATCCGTTCTGATTTTAAGCTGTGTGGAAAACTGCCCTGACCGTGATACTGGCGTGACTCGGTTGGATCTGAGTCAGAAGGGCTCGAATCCCAGATAGAGACTAGAGCACAAAATCTAGGCTGACTCTCCAACGCAGTACCGAGGGAGTGCTGCACTGTCAGAGGTGCCATCTTTCAGATGAGATATTACACGGAGGCCCAATCCACCTTAGTGGACTTAAAATAACCCACAGCACTATTTTGAAGAAGAGCCTGGGAGTTCTCCCCAGTGTCCTTCCCAATATTTATCCCTCAACCAACATCACTAAAACAGATTATCACATGGCTGTTTGTGGGACCTTGATGTGTCACGTTTCCATTACAACAATGACTACACTTCAAAAGTACTTTATCGGTTGTCCTATAAGGACGTCCTGACGTTGTTAAAGGCTTTTCTTTCATGGCCATTTGACCTCTTCAGGATCGCAGATGGGGCATTAGTGCAGCGAGATTGTGCTAATTGATCATAATTAGACCAAAATGTACATGGATGCCATTAACCATCTGTGTGTCTACTGGTTTAATGCAGTTAACACGAGAGAAGGATAAAGGACTGTTGGTGGCAGTGACCTTCTCAAAGTCATGAAGCTTGTGAATGAACTCAACCTGCTCTGTAATTATGGTGATTAAGGGTGAGATTTGGGATTTTAATGGCTGAATCTGAATTTGTTTTCAAGTTTCTGGTAGGTTGATACTTAACTTTGAAGTCACAGCCCTATTATGATGGAACATTGTTGGTTGACTGGGAGCGCCTTAATTTCATTGAAGAGAAAGTTACCTTTCCTCTGTTTATTATCTGCTTCAGAAATGTAATGTAGTTTCACCCCATCAAAGCCAAAAACTGTTTCTCAAGGTTTATTTCTGGTGATCACTGCTTAAGGAAGATCAGAATTCATGAAACTGTTCGAGAAACAAAAATCACATTTTTCATGTATGTTAAGATATCTCTGAGATACAATTCAAAATGAATACCTTTCTCACGTACATTTAATACTAGTTCACCCAATCACGGAGCCAGAAACTAGTACTAAAAGATTGTGACTGAGGTTTGTAAGCCAAAATTTATGAAGGAGATCCTAAACTCCCTGTTAGTCCAAATGCACAGTGAGTGGGTTTTATATAATGAATTGGTTATATATATGTTATAAGAATTTAGACTTCTGGATTTGGCCCGATGGTTAGTGACCAGACACAGACGAAGAGGATATTATTCTAAAATTAAGTTTACTTATCAATTTAATTGCCAGTTTACCAGACAAAGTAATCATATAGCCTTATCTAGGGAGCTCAAGACTTCGGGGTGATTAAGCTTGGGTGTTGTTCTCTGGTAGTTGACGTGTTCATCCGAGTTCTTCTCCGGAGGGGTTTCTATATCATAATAGATTCTTTGCATTCCCTTTGCCGATGCACTGATAAGCTAATCATACTCCATTTCCCTTATTTATTTGGGTCATGGGTATTGTTGTTCTTTCGTATGGTAGTAGCAAAACACAAATTAATTATCAATATCTAAGTCAGATATCCAGGCCATAGCTTCCGGTGTAACCGCGTCGATATCTTGTAGGCTGCCTGCGCATTTCCTCTGAGGGCAGTGCTCAATGATGTGCTCCAGGGTCTGATTCAGAGCTCTGCAGTCGTACGATGGGGATGCTTTAATCTTCCATCTATGGAGAAGGTGGCAGCATCTACCATGACCGGTTCTGAGGCGGTTGATATTTGTCCTTATTTAAGGAAGGATATACTTGCATTGGAGACAGTTCAGAGATGATTCATTAGGTTAATTCCAGAGATGAGGGGGTTGACTTATGAGGAAAGGTTGAGCAGGCTGGGCCTATACTCATTGGAATTTAGAAGAATGAGAGGTGATCTTATTGAAACATATAAGATACTGAGGGGGCTCGACAAGGTAGATGCAGAGAGGATGTTTCCCCTCGTGGGGAAATCTAGAACTCGGGGGCACAGTTTCAGAATAAAGGGTCACCCTTTTAGAACTGAGATGAGGAGGAATTTCTTCTCTCAGAGGGTCGTAAATCTGTGGAATTCTCTGCCCCAGAGAGCTGTGGAGACTGGGTCATTAAATACATTTAAGGTGGAGATAGACAAATTTTTGCAAGATAAGGGAGTGAAGGGTTATGGGGAGCGGGCTGGGAACTGGCTTTGAGCCCAAGATCAGCCATGATCTTATTGAATGGCGGAGCAGGCTCGAGGGGCCAAGTGGCCTATTCCTGCTCCTATTTCTAATGTTCTTATGTTCTTATGTCCACTGTTTGCGAGGAAAGTTTGATCCTTCAGGTTGTACTGTGGGGTCCTCTATAAGGAATCCATTTGGTATGTCGCAGTTCTTCCAACCATTTTGC